>CM031235.1:684401773-684571689 GCA_018340775.1 Taxus wallichiana var. yunnanensis
ATTTATGAAATTCAACTAAGGAAATCATATAAATATAAAGCATGTGGACCATAATAAAGGACCAAGCTCTAAACATCTACTATGACCACCTAAGGTCAGCATCCAAAAGTATTCTAATAACATCAAAGCATCCATCTAACACTCACTCAAGGGACAAGGGACTGTATTTTCTGCATACACGTATAGGAGGGGATGTTGATTTTGACATCCACACATCTATCTACATTTCTACATCTAAAGAATTATTCGCTATCAAGTGCATCTCTGCACAAGAGCTTCCTAGGTCATGATTATCAGCACACACACACAAGAACTACATAGAGTCTAAAATGTAGTGTAGCGCCTGGCCGTAAGCTCACTCTATCGGTCACCATCGGTCAATCTAACTCCCCATTTACATCTTTTTATTTTAGGATTTGATTTTTTTAGGGTTTTCAGAGGTTATTTCTCTCTTTTAGGTTACAGGTGAATATAGTGATCATCCAACGACACACAAGAGATCAAAATGAAGGTTAGTGACCATCCTACGTGACACAACAAAAATTAGTTTCTGAGGTCTTTCACAATCACAGGCACCCAGAAGCGAAATACACACCGACCCGTCTCAGGTGCCCTAAGATAGGCTCTTTCAATAGTTATAGAATTTTCTCGGGGTGTGGTTTCGACATTCTCCTCCTCTTGTTTACAATTTTCTTAATCTAGCATACTTCAGGATCAATTGTGAAATCAACTAAGTATTCTACTCTCTCTCTCTTACACCTAGGTGTTATATTTCTTTGGCTAATTGCTTGTGTTATATATTTACTTTATTTCTTATTTATCATATATGACTCTCAAGAATTTAGGGTTTTACAAATTTTGATATTTGTTAAATAAGATTATATGCTTTGCACCCTCTGAAAACCCGCTTTCACTACAATTGTTCCTAAACCTCTAAAAATTCCCTAAATATTCCAAAATTAGTTCCATTACTTTCCAAAATTCAACACCACCTTTTAATGATCAGGCTTTCAAATCAGTCTTGAGGATACACACTTATCCCTGAAAGGCTAAAAATAGCCTTTATATGCTTACAAAGATTTCTTTTTGAAGACACTTCATTGAATGAGCTAAATAAAGCATTACCAAACCATTTCAAACATTATGAAAAGTTTGTACAACATAATATGAGTACCTAAAAGATTGTGATGGACATGATACAGAGGAAAAATGATCTAGAAAGGGGTTCAAGAGGGTTTTCAAGTAAGTTTTTATCACACACAATGGGAAAGGGAAACACACAACCTAAATTCACCTATGGTATAGGTGGGGGACAACCCACTTTCATTATTTATACAATTTCAAGTATTTCCCACTTGAGGTAATTCCAAATAGGTACCATCTAGATATGAGAGATAGAAATTATTTTCTCCACAAGCTTCCTAGATCTGAAATGGTCCTAGCCATAAAGAGTCAAATTTTCCATGACTACCCTTTGGATCTCTCTTCTTTTATCCCACATAGTAAAAAAGATCACCAATTTGAAAATATCTTTCCTTAGCCTTTTTATCAAATATCTTTTCACTTTCAACTGATGTTCTTTGATTCGATCAACCACCTTTAACCTATCTTCACCAAGTTTCTCAAGATACAAGATTCTCTTATCAAGAGAATCATGGAATTGACCATCTTCAACTACTCACAATTAAAGAGCAAGAAATTTGACCATGATGGGAATCTCAACATTAATCCCATAGAGAAACTAGAATGGTGACATGCCAATTGCCTTTTTTTAGAGTGATCTTGTCTACCCATAATGCATCATAAAGCTTCTTGTGCTAATTTCTCTGATTTTGATCAACCAACTTATAATAATTGTCACAATATTCTTATTACTGGATTCGGCTTGACCATTCCCTTATGGTAATAGTTTGATGCATGTGAGAGTGAGATTCCATAGCTATATAAAACTCATCAATTCCATAGATGAAAAATATGTTGCATTATCAACCACCACCTTTTGAGGTATTCCAAAATGGAAATGATGTTCTCTTTGATGAAGTTACATACCATTTCAGAGTTAGCTTGTTTGATAGGGATGGCCTCCACCCATTTGGTGAAGTAGTATGTAGTTGTGAGCAACATAGGCATGGCCTACACTTGAAGTGAGGATTAAGAACACCAATAAAATCTAGGCCCCATTATTGGAAAGGTTCCTCAATGACCACCGATCAAGAGGAGTGCAAAAAAGTTGTGGTCTTCCCACAAATTTTTGACATGGTTCACACTTTGGAAACCCATTGTTGAGCATCTAAAACAATGTAGGCCAATAATACCTACCACATGGAGGATCTTGTGAGTAGTCACCATGGCAGAGAAATGTCCACCACAAGCTTGATCATGGTAAGCCTTTAGAAACTTTTCTTGTTGCTCTCTTTATCAACACACCTTAGAAACATCCATCAATCCTCTCTTATATAACACATGATTCTAGATGACATACCGGCTGATTTCATCTTGAGATTCCACCTTTTCTTATAATCAAGGTGTGTCGAGAACTCACCATAGGTGAGAAAGTATGCAATATCATAATACCACTCATTGGTGGTGTTTACAAAAATAACTTGAGGCAAGTCCTTACTTATGCATCCATAACATTGACATTCATTTTCTTCATTTTGAGTCATGAGAGACTCATCTTCAGCCATTAACCTACACAAACCATTTCCTTGGACCAAATTTGATGGTCAGATATCCAAGTCATACTCTTGATCTTGGCCACCCAATTTCCTCTTCTTAGTTCCTCCTAGATCTTGTTGAGTTAGAATTGATTTTATTGTTGACCCCAAAACCATCACCATAGTGTGGGAGTTGAGAATGTAGAATCAAAATTATTAACTACTTTGACCATGACATATGCATGCTTCTCCATTTGATTGTACTTCAATTCATGATCTTTTAGCGATCATCTCATGAAGGTGAATGGGTGCTTTTCAATACCTTCTTCATTTTTTGAACTAAGATGGACAAAAGAGTATGTTCCAAGCATAATAGTAATAAAAATGAAATATTTGTCAAAGTTTGGGCATACCAAGGTAGGATCCTTAGCAATTTCTTCCTTGATTCCATCAAATGCCTCCTTTCCTTCCTTACTCCACCTAAACTTGCTTTGGTTTCATCATGCTAGTAATGTGCTTTGTCAATTCAACAAAGTCCATAACAAAGTGACAAAGAAATTTACCTTGTCAAGAAGGAATGAACTCCTTTCTTGTTTTTGGGAAAGGAGAGTGCTTGAATTTCCTTTATCCTTTCAGGATCAATTTTGGCTCCTTCCTTGTTCATGATGTGACCAAGGAGTTTCCTTCCATAACACCAAAAATGCATTTTTTAGGATTTAGAGAAATCCCATGTTGTTGACACCTAATCAATACACTTGTTCCAGATGTTTCAAGTGATCTCCCACCTTTTGAGAAGACCATGAGATCATCAAGGTAAATGAAAATGCATAGTTCTTGAGATATTTTAAGGAAATATCCATCCCTTTGAAAATTTTCTCCAACATTAATGAGGCCAAACGACATTCTTATAGGAAAAAGTTCCCCATGGAGTGTGAAATCCATTTTATGTCTATCTTCTTCCTTACTACCTCAACTTGGTTATATCCAAAGAATCCATCAAAAAAAGCATCTTGGATCCTAGTGACTTCCTATAGGATATGGTCCATGATAGGTAGAGGGTAGTTATCTTTTAATGAATCTTGATTCAAATTTCAAAAGTTAACACAAATCCTTATTTCACCATTCTTCTTTTCACACTGAACAATATTGGCCACCCACGTGGAGTGGTGAATAGGAAATATGATTCTTGCATTCAACATTTTCAATACTTATTCTTTGATCATGTCATCAGCAATCTTAGGATTATATGGTCATTTTTTTTCCTAAATGGCTTGGCTTTGGGCTTGAGTGGTATGGAGTGATGCATTTTTTTAGCTTGAAGGATTTGAATCATCATATGAATATGCCAAAACATCGAGTATCTCCTCAATAATGAGACAAAACTCCTTTTCTCCTCTGGTGAACAACACTTTCCAATATTGACCATTCTTGGTTACTCCGGGGTGCCAATGTTCTCCTTTTCAAACTCAACAATGCACCGAGAGGATTCTTTTGCTTTTTCCTTAATAAACCTGTCATGCTTATCAAACAAGTCTTCAAGAGACACAGGCCTTTGGAATTTTATTTCCCTTTAGTTTGATGACCCTTCTGAATCAATTCCATCTATCTCTCCCTTATCTTCATCTATAATAGAATCATGATTCGAGCATTACTTCCTTCATAGAAGAGATTGTTGAAATTATCCTTTTCTCTAGAAAGAGATAAGATGATGATTGTCATCATTGAAACACCTACCAATGATTGACATTATCCAGCACACTTGGCCTAAAAATCATCTCAAAAACTTTTTTCCTTATTAAAAGAATGGTGTGGGGTCATTAGAGAAGTTGAGACTACAAGAGAATCAAATTTCTCATTTTTCTCATGGGGAATAGCTTGAATTGAGAAAGCATCAAAAGACTCGATGAAATCCCATACTCTATTCTTATAATGCTTAAGCCTTGGATTCTTGACTTGATATTGGTTTCTAACTTGTTTGACAATCACTTCAACATCACCAAGACATTTCAACTTCTTAATACCCATGGATTCAGCTACATCCATCCCTATAAGGAGGGATTCATATTCCATGGTATTATTAGTGTTCTCAAATTGTAATTTATAAGAAAAGGAAACAACTCACCCAAAGGAGAAGTTAAAAACACCAGCTCCAAAGCCAACACTGAATGGCTTCCATCAAAATCCATTGTCCACAACTGATTTTCATCATCTTTAATGAGAAAAGGAAGATTTTCATCTCTTTCTGCAGTCAAGAAGTAGTTACCAAGTCCATTATCTTGAAACAATATCATCACTCTTAGATCCTCCGATTTTTTGAACAATGTACTTCATATTTCTCATGGGAAACAACTTCCTCATTTCTCCTTTTACTGGAATGGTTGTGGAAGACCAATCCATTTGATCTCACCTCCCAAGTCTCTACAAAAATTATACTTAACAACATTCCAAAATATGTCGGGATGTCAACTACCAAGATGGTCAAAAACTTTCTTGTCTAGAAATTCATGAGAGCCACTTGTGCATCTTTGATTCTCCCTACTAGTGGAACTTCTTTAAACTCCATATGAGTAATAAGAGATCTAGCCATTTATCATGTTAAGGTAAGTCTAAGAGAGTTAGCAACTTTTATCGGCATTACATTATCTAAGCTCCTAAATCTATTATGTAATTATTCAATTGATGGCCTTTGATCAAGGGAAAGATAAATGGTTCAAATTTGTGAGTCTTAGATGCACTCAAGGAAAACATGTTTTGAGATGGAGGGGTAGGTGGAGTTGGTAGTAGTCCTTTAGAATTGGAGATTACAACATTGGGATTTGAACTACTACCCTTGATGTAGCGGACAAGTCTTTCAAATTACTCCAGATGAGTTTGTAAGAATTCAGATTTAGAAATTTGAACTTTGGACTTGTTCACATGCTCAATGATGTCAAATGGAGAAAAGAGATGAGGTTTGTAACCTAGGATAGTGGATGCTTTAACGGGTGAAGGAGGTATTACCTTAGAATTTGGGACAATTTTAGCAAATGGAGTAGTAGTTGGGAAAACAATGGCTGATTTTATAGTACATTTGAGATTTTGAAGGATTGGTTCTTTTGGAAGTAGAATTAGGACTAGGAGAAACATTAGGGACTTACTTGGAGATAGTTGATTTCTTTTTACCATGAGGTCTAGCTTCTCTTTCGTAGACTCCATAGAAGGTGGAAGTGGAGATCCTCTATTGATTATTTTGTTTTGTTGAGTCACCACCTGAGGATATTCTTTCTTCTTCTTCTTCTTCTTCTTCAGAGCAAGCAGAGGAGGAAGATCCTTTTTGAGATTGGGAGTGGTGAATACTACACACAAGAAGTTGGGTGCATCTTCATCATCATCATATTCTCCTGAGGAATACTCAATGAAATTAACATTTTACATCATCTTCTACTTCTTCAATCTTGAGAATGTTATCGTCCTCATTTTCATCTTCTCGATCTTCAATTTATTCTTCTTCCTCTTCAACATCACACACTTCATTTATTAGAGGTGCAAACAAGATAAAGTCTTCAGTTGGTGGACTAATCATTTTCTTATTTGGGAAGTTCTTCGATATGGGTGCCTAATGTAGACAAAGGTGCCTAGGCATTAATGACTTAGTTTAGGCACTAGTGACTATGTAGGAGCTTAGAATCTAGTTTCTATTGTGTCACAAAGGTTTCACAATTGTTACTGTGTTAATCACCTAATGTTCGAACTATGATCACCGATGATACATGTAACCTGCAAAAGAGAAGTTGACCTACATAAGCCCACAAACCACATCAAACCTAAAAGGAAAATGTAGAATGGGGATTCATATTGACCCTGACACCATACCACAAGAGTGAACTTACAACCGAGCATCGCACTATATCTCTGACTCCATGTAATTATTTTGTGTGTGTAAGAATGATGCCCTAGGATGCCCTTGCAAAGCCGCACTGAGATAGCGGTCAGTAGCTAGAATGTAGCAATGTAATAGTATGTGTGGATGGAATAGAATAGACTTCCTTTCCTATGTAGTGTATGCAAATTTGGTGCAACCCTTATCTCTCTGTGGATGGTAGATGGATGTCTTTGAAGTGCTTTAGTGCATTTGGATGCAAACTTAGGTGGTAATAGTAATGTTTAGTGTTTGGTCCATTATTTTGGAGAAGTAACTATGTATATATATGATTCCCTTGTTTGAATTTTATAATTAACAATTGGAAGGTCAACCCATAAGTGAAAAATATGCCCAAAAGATAAAAGAGACCCAAAAAGAGCGAGTAAAGGTAAGAAAGGGTCAAGAGCACCCAATATGGATAAGCACACAGGCACCGGTTGTCCTAACTTGGTGCAACGTGGTCTCGAGGCCATAATATAAATCACCAGTTCCATTAGGGTCAGTAAGTTGTGTAAGACCAAAGAGAAAGCAAAAAAATAAAGAAAAGAGGCCAAAGATAGTTAACCACTAATTTTCTTGCTTAGGAATCATGTATACATTAGTATGCTTTAGGACCTAGAAATATACCCAAGTGCATGATTTTGTGCTATACTTTGTACATAGAGGCTTAGGCCAACTACTTCTTAAGGAAGAGAACGTCATTAGCCAAAATTTTGGTACAAATGAGTCCATTGTTCTAGAACTTGAACTTTGGCCCTTCTCCTTGCTCAGGAATTTCTTGATTCTCTCTAACATTATTAGATCATCTTCAACTTTAACAACAAGTATTTGTAATTCCTCCAAATCGAGTTAGTTGAGTTCTTCCCAAAGATGAAAATTACCTCCAAAAGCTGAGAATTAGTGAATAATCTTAGTTTGTTGTCCTCCCTAGGCCAAACAACTTTAGGGATTTTATAAAGCATCCAAATGAATTTGGAAACAAACTCCCTCATGGGCTCATATGGTTCTTTCTTTAATTGAGACCATTATGTAAGAAGAGCATGTATCTTCCATAGGCTTGAACCTAGATTCAAATTTGGTCTTCATATCATTCTAGTTAGTGATAGACCTCCTTAGTAGATGGTAAAACTAGTCTGCACTGTATCTAAAGATTCTACAAAAATAAAAACCGACACATCTTCATATCCTACACCTAGTACCCCATAAGAAGTTATGAAAGTTGTCATGTGGTCATCTGAGTGTTACTTTCCATCACCGTATAACTTAGGAAATTTCTTTCGGATCCTTTAGGTAGTTCATGCAAAGGAGGATTGAGAGCTAAAGGACCTATGTTTTTCCCCATGGTAGAGGTGCTTGTTGAGCCATATGCGGTTCCTCTTCTTCAGTTGCTTCTTCTTATTCAACTCTTTCTATAGATTCTTCTACAACTTCTTCCAGAGGAATGTAGTTCAATGGTTCAACTATTAATCCATCAATGGAGTATTCAAGAGACAAGGTAGGATCAAATTTAGGGAAGTATTGTTGACATGTTCTTCTTGCAATTTTATTGATAGGAAGTCTAAAATCAGATTGCAATTGCTCTTTAAAATTTAGATCAGTCACACCACTAGATCTATAATACCTTGTATACCTTATTTCTGCTAACTTGAATGCACAATTCAATCAAAGTTCTTCTTGGATCTTCTCTATTGATTTTGAGCTTATATCGCATGTTGTAGGGCTTGATGAGACCCTTTAAATACTATTTTAATTGTCTCATCTTCTATAGTCTATCATGTTTTGTATACCCTTGCACTTTGTTATTCTGGTCATCTTGTCAGACATTCCCACCTGAACTTAATTTTATGACACTTATATAGTAATTAGTACAATTATTACTAAGTTACTTTATTTCATGGATTTTGAATGTGCATTTTAATATCTTTGATGCAATGAATGATTATTAAATGCTTTATCTAAATTTTGTACTTGTTGCAAGAAGTTGTTATGTATTTTCACTAACATGCAGTTGAATAAACTCTATCACAAAGCAAATAGGACTCGTCCTGCAGCAACTAGGACTCATCCACGCAGGCACTGCAGCCCAAAGGAAAACACGCACATATACAAAGCCATGATTATCAACAAGAATGCTTCACCTGAGTTTGCACCTGCTAGTAAAGAAGTAGTTATGACAACAAGAATGGATCTCACGCCAATGCCTAATTATTCTCTGCAACTACAACTTGGAACTAGTTGATTTAATTTTACAACTGGTTGTTTGAATGAACAGTTAGTTATGTTGATGTATTATAACACTTTTCTTCAGTTCTGATTACATGCATAAGAATCCATGGATTTCTTGGGAATGATCTGGTACTTAATCAAAATGTAACTACTAGTTGAAAGAGTCTCTTCATGTCTCTCTAGAATATAAAGAGAATGATAAGACTGTAGTAGACATCGATCCATAGGAAGGAAATTGTTGTAAGTTGTATTATATAATATTCATGTTGGTGAATAAAAATCTAGGTTATATCATTTTGTTATAGACACAAGCCTTAGGAAGGGATAACACCCAAGGCAAGGCCCACTTGTGGTTTATTAAACCCCTTTCCTTTTTCTTTGTTGTTTTAAGTTCTGTGCATGAGTAGATTAGAGTTGCAACAAATCATTTCTTTACTTATGAGTCATTTTACCTATTTTATTCATTAGTTGTAGTATCTATTCTTATCTGCAACCTAGTTTAGTTTCAACATTATATTTTCTAGTTATTGTGACAAAAATCCTTTAGTTATATCTCTTGAACACTTGTAACTATGTATACAACATTGGCAGTGTTGAAAGTCTACGTCCCTAGGTTTGATGAATAAATGATTGTGGATTAGTGAACAACATACTAATTGCTGCAAGTTAATTTGTAACACACGGGCTTAAGCATGTTCTTCTTCAAGGTCCAAGACTCTTGAAGGTATGTGGTAGTGAATAAATCTCTCTATTATGCCAAATGTAGTTTCTTAGGTCATCTAAGAGGTCTTCTTAGGTATCTTCAAAGAACAAGAGATTATGCTTTACACGAGAGAATTTCTAGAAATAGCCATGGAGGGATAATTGTTAAACATACAAGGACACTCTTATGGATTTCAATATCTATTTTTTTTAAAAAAATTAGCTATTTACTTTTTATGGATTTTTGTGGTTTTGATGTGGTGTAGAGACAACAAAATCTTCCCCACAATGGGCGCCAAAACTGTTGGTGAAATAATTTGTTCACTAGGAAAAATTAGCTGATTTTCACCAATGCTCTAGGACTACATCCCTCCTTCTTGGAAAAGTGGAGGCTCCCTTTATTGTATGTAAATAAAACAAAATTTGTGGGTGGTCAATAGGCTAGGATCACACAAGAACACTCCATTGAACTTGCGGAAAATTTTTGTACCTCGTGCAAGGGAAGAATTTGCAAGGAAGGTGAGGTATTAGGAGTGATAATTTTGAGAGAGGGGTTAATCTTGTAAATAGGCTCAAACATATTTTTACAAGTATTAACCAAATTTTATCAACACACAATTAGAAGGAAAAAAATTACACTAGTTATGGAAAGACAAAATGAACCATGAACATAAAATCTCATTCATTCATTCATCAAAAGCTTTTACACCCTTTTTGGTTTGCAAGATTGACATGTTCACAAAGCTCTGAGGATATATATATATATATATATATATGAAAAGGGAATAGAGGAAATGTTATATTTTCTTGTTCATTGTAGTGCACTAGTTATCTACTCATAAACTCACAAATTGACAACCCTTTGAAATGAGGGATTCATACAATATATAGTTTTTCAAATGACTCTTTGCCTACCCCCACATGAATTTTCACTAACCTTTACAACATGTGACCTTTCATGTTCCTAGGAAATAAATTGAGTCCCTTTTTAATTAATTGGAGGAAACTCATTACAAAGTATAACTATAGATCAAATTTTAATGAATAAGACAAAAGTGAAAATTAAACCCCATAACGAAGAAATAGAACATGAGAGAAGAGAGGAAAGGGATAGGAAAGAGAGAAGAGAGGAGATAGCTACTCTAAAG
Organism: Taxus wallichiana var. yunnanensis; assembly: GCA_018340775.1. Lineage (NCBI taxonomy): Eukaryota > Viridiplantae > Streptophyta > Pinopsida > Cupressales > Taxaceae > Taxus > Taxus wallichiana. Next base: position 684,412,408 of record CM031235.1, read on the forward strand.
AAGAAGATGCATTGGTCGATGAAGATTCACATTCTAACAAACTCCTAGAGAGTACTTACGGAAAGATATCAATCCCCTTGAACTCCTTTCTAAATTGATCTCGCTATGTAGGCACAACCTTCTCTACTTGAGGAATGAGCACAAAACTCAGAGCTTTGAGCCAATTCTCGAGGATTTATTGATACTTTTGCATTTTGTGAACCATGTTTGATGTTCCTTTGTCATGTTTGAGATAACACATTTGATCTCTACAAGAGATTCTAGGGTGTCTTCATTGAAAGAGAATGGATCTCCTGCCTCCTTCTTAACCAACTCTTCAAATGGTTTCACGAGATCATTCATTGAAGTGTTCTCATTTACCGGGTAATCCAAGTTTCTGCACTTCCACATTGATATCTTCTTGCATTTTTGAGGTGATCTTGTCACATTATTCCAACTCTTAGAGAGCATGATTTAACATCTCATATAGAGTAACAAATGTACTAGACCAAATTGAGATATCTTCATATGCCGAGGTGAACACATTTCAGCCTACCAATTCAGAAGAGTTGATTTCTCCCATTTCGGTCACCAGTGCAAATCCCTACTCCCAATGATTTTTCTATTTTTAGATCTCATCCCTAGTCAAATTTGGATTTGTGGAAGTGGCAATCATGAATTCAAATAATGAGAGAATTTCTGGAAGCAAATTCCTACCTTTTTCAAGAATTTTTCTCACCCACTTGTCATTGGCCCTGCCTTGCATTGTGAAGCCTTGCACCATCCTGATGGATTATATATAAATGTTACTTATGGGAGTGGCTTCTTCATCTAGAAAATATGGGATGGCATTTGGATCCATGAAGGATTAAACATACAAAGAGAGATTTCTTACATGATCTTCAAGTTGTTCAATCTTCTCCTTATACTCCTTGTTTCTCGCAAGAAGGTGAGTGGAAGATTCTTTGAATAGGTGGGCATATCCCTCATGTGTTATTGGCCCCAAAGGAATGGTGATTATTTCATAGTTGATGGGGTCATCTCACCAATAGGCTTAAATATCTTCAGCTGAGCTACTTCCATGTATTGATTTCCTAAAGCACCACTAAAGAAGCGGGAAGCAACTTGAGCTTTCTTACCTTTCTTCATTTTCACCATCGTGGATATGGATTGAAAATCTAGAACCACCACTTATTGAACCATGTGGGTATCTCCTCCGATCATCTCTTGCACCCATGGGAATATTTCAGTTGTTTTAGGCTCAATATTAGGCATGATTGTTGTTTCCTCTGAGTGAGAAGGTGCATCTTGCACTAGTTGAGTTAGTGCAGCTACAGAGGAGGAGATTCTTGAGACCACCGAGGATCGATAAATGACATAGATCAATTTCTCCTGTTATAAACATTATACATGATCTCTTATTGCTTTAGTCTTTTTGTGCAGCCTCCTCGCACCTTGGATTCCATTGACTTCCTTTTTGAGATCTCTCTTGAGTGAGCAGAGCTTGAATTTTTCTCAGTTGCCTTTGAAGTAGAGAGGTGAAATGTTTGCCTTGTGAGATTTTTGAGACCTCTTGATTCGATGAGTAAAAATTTATTATTTTTGAACCATTCCTTGGATATTTGGATTACTGCTTTGGTTCATTCAATTATGTCCCATGACTCATGAATGCTCCATGAGACTTGTGGGAGAGGCGAGGCCTTCACTATTTCATACTCAGGATCATACAATTCAATTCCATCATCTTCAAATACCTCTTTAAACCAATCAAATTTGAATTTTTTTATTTTTCCAACAATCATTCTCATATGATTACACCCCCTAACCTCAAAATCATATGAGAAATTCACCCAATAATCCTTAATTTGTGGAACATGGTGTAAATCAGAAAATGGAATGTTTTAGGGTTTCTCTGAATGTTGAAATCTGCCCTTGGTGTGTATGATTAGAGATTTAAAGGAGAAAATGAATCTTCCAAGTTTTAGGAATCATTGATATTCTTATAGGAGAAGATTCCAAGAAGGATAGGAAATGAAACCCTTTTATTCTTGTGATTCTTGAGCTTGTCATTGATGTGGGCGAGTTGCATGTGTAGCTCGAACATCACAATCTTATTGTTGGGGTACCTTGGCATCTTACACAAAGTGAGATAAAACCCATATATTCTTATGTATGAGAAGGTTGAAAATTGAGTGAAAACAAACTCATACCTCTTGATCAAAGTGGTAGCTTGAGAAGACAGTCTTGATTTAGGATTACCCTCCAACAATCGTATGAAAAACATAGTGAATGCATCATTCACTCTTGAAAAATGGTGGTTTCTCTCCTTTAAGGTCAATTATAGATACTTATCATAGGAAAGGGCCTTCTGAGAAATGTTCTGAGTGAGTGTCAAACCTTTGAATGGTCTTGTGCTTGCAAGAGCGTAGACTAAGTAGGATGTCATTGAGAAATTCTTGGTAGCCAACAACTGAAGCAATTATTAATGGATGTTATCGTTGATTATTTGTCCCCGATCAATCATTTTATTACCCTCAATGATAATAAGGATGAATTGTGTCATCTAATCTTGAAAATACTTCATGGCCTCTTCTCCCATTACCCTCTCTCAATAATATAATTGCATCAAAATATCCTTTGTGAAACACACTTCTGGATAGACCTTTCAACATACGAAGGATTTCTCCTTGCTTCAACCACGACCCAATTCAATACCTTGAGGTAGGATTCTTTTTTAGACCATTTTCTTGATGCAAATTCCTTCATTATGATGACCATCTTGTTCCATATCGATATTTTCATACACTATGAAATTTCCTTTAGAGTGAGCAATGCCAAAATTGATTTGTCATCTGCCCTTATGATTCTTGACTCTAGCTCTTAGTGACGATCATCATTCTAGTAACAACTTCTTACTTTGGAAAACACAGGATGACCAACTACAACATACAATCCACTCATGAACACCTTGTCTTCTATTGGTTCCTCGTGACCTCCAATCATTCGATTCTTTAGATCTTCTAAGTCTATATAAGTAACATCGTTGTCACCCACTCCTAGATATTCGATACCAGGGCTGAAACAGGATCTAAACCAGCAAACTTGAACTTCATATTGTAAAAATCAACAAGATGGGAGAAAATGAAGATGATAACAACTTTTTGCAACTAAATCAAAGACTTTCTATTTTTAGCAGGTAGGGTTCAGGAGCTACTTTTTAAGGAAAAAGTGATTTTTGCTCTAATTCAATTTATTGAAATCCCTAACATGCTAAAAATACTTTCATTGATGTTTCTTTGTTTATTTTGGAAAGTTTTTTTTTTTTTTTTTTCACTTTTTTGAGAAAACTACTTATTTGACCTAGTTTGTCATCTTCATGTTTTTCAAATGCATTGATATGAGAGAACTTACTATTTTTAGTAAGTTTTTTTTAGAGGGCATAAATACTTAATATTTTTGTAAAATATAACTCATCCATGTCTATTTGCAACAAAAATGTATTCACCGAATTTGGGTCATCTCTGGGACCTCGTGTTCCAAATTTCATTATGATCTATCCATTGTAATGCTTGGATATTGAAAAAGTAGCTTCTAAAGCATGAAACTCGGGTTTATTCTATTAAAAATCAAGGTGTCATTCACCTTTCAGTAACTATCTTCTTGAAGGTGTCTAGAATTAGGAACTACTGAGAAAATCTCAATGAAATCGGGTTGCAGTTTGAGAGTTATGAGTTTTTTATGGTTTTTGCATTCATGGTTTCCATGGGAGAATTTTGACAGCATGCCTAGTAAAATTTTAGGTTTTTTGAGGTTTTGGATCAGGAATAATGTAGGTATGATGAAGAAATGAGGTGAGTAGAAGTTATTTTGAGTTTATAGCTTGCACGACAATGTATTTTGGTTAATGGGTGAAGTAAAAGCATGTAGTTTAAAATTAGGGTTTTAAATTATTTGCTTTGGGAAAAAAAATTTGTCCCCATTGTCCCATTAGTAATGGGGATAGTGGGGAAAATAAAATTTACCCTCACCTAAGCTTTCCAAGTGTCACCTTCTGATTGCACGATGGGGAAATGGAGAAAACCACCATTTAACACCTAAGGGGTTGGGTCTGGGTCATATGGAAATCCTTGATAGGGGCTAAAGTGGGGAAATTTTTGTGTCCCCTTTGTCTCCTTGGGAATAGGGATAGGATAGATATAAAATTTCACCCTCAACTAGGCTTGACAAGTGGCACCACAAGATTCAAAGAGGAGGTGAGGAGGAAAAGCTAGTTTTAGCACTCATGGGCTTTAAAAAGGTCGTATGAAAACTAAGAGAAAGGGCTAGAGTGGGGAAAAAAATTTTATCCCATTTTTTCCCTTGGAAAATGGTATAATAAGGATAATAAAATGCTCCTCACCTGTTTTTAATAAGTTTCACCACCATGCTACAAGATGAGAGGAGAGAGATAGGCCAAATTAGCCCTTGAAGTGCCTATCATGGTCATATGAAGAACCTAGAGGAAGGGTTGAGGAGGGGAAAATTTTGTCCCCTTGGGAATGGGGAAAATAGGGACACAAAATTTTACCTCAACTTGGAGGTGACAAGTCTCCTCACCCAAAATTGGCTAAGTATAAGAAACGTACTCGCGAGAGAGAGAGACATCTTGAAGATGAGATTGACGAAGCTCCAGAAGTAGTTTTTGGTAAATTATTATATGATTTTGACTACCAAAAAATTCCAAGAATAATTGGATTGGTTTAATTCTTCAATTATGCCTTAAAATTTATTAAATGGCTCCTTTTTCTTTAGGACAGAAGGGTGTGTCTACACAAATTGAGCTTCCTTAGAAGTAAACATGTATTGTAAAATATTTTATGATTTCATCATGTAGAGGACTATTCAATATATCCAATTACTATTTGACTAACTCCTAACTCCTTATAGAGCTCCCTAATCATCCAATGAATTTTAGGTGTTATTTTTTATTATATGCTCCTTACCCCTGAAAAACTGTTTTCACTGCAACTGTTCCTAAACCTCTAAAACTTCCCTAAATCTTCCAAAATCAGTTCCATTACTTTCCAAACTCTTCAACACCACCTCTTGATGATTGTTGGATTTCATATTAGTCCCAGAGAGAATGGACACTGTCCCGGAAAGGCTAAAAATATCCTTTTTAGGCTTACCAAAACATTTCAAATGAAAGGAATGATAACTAGATCATACCAAGCCAAGAACATAGATGCTAATCAAACACCATGATCTATAAGATGAAAGCAATTCACCAGAATAACTTTACATAAAACCTTTGCAAATAAATGAGAAGCAATATCATATATTATTATGGAACTCAATGCAATACATTGAGAATGGGCCTTGCTTAAATAGGCAAGGAATAACAATCTAAGAACCAATCAAGGTCGTAGATCAAGCCATAAATCAAGGAAATAACTAGTCATCAAAGAACTAGTCAAGACCATATATTTAGGAGAGAACTAGACATCAAGGATCTAGTCAATACCATAGATCAAGGAAAGAACTAGTCAATACCATAGATCAAGGAAAGAACTATACCTAACAACTAGATAATATCTCCTAATATCTAAATAAGATAAAATAAATATCCACACACATAAGTGGGTGAGGATAAATACAATAAAGGTAAATAAAGTACCTAGGTGAACATGAGCTAAGGTAAATACCTACTCTAATATCAAACATTATGAAAAGTTTGTACAAAACAATATGAGGACTGAAATATCGTATGGACATGATATAGAGGGAAAACTAATCTCAATAGGGGTTCAAGAGGGTTTTTAAGCAATTTTTGACACTTGGGCTTGGTTTTCATGGTTCAAGTTTGAATTTTTACCTTGCAAAAATTCATGACAACACCCCCATTTCCTAGTATTTTATATATATATATATATATATATATATATATATACACCCTTGAAAAACCCGTTTTCACTACAACCGTTCCTAAACCTCTGAAACTTCCCTAAATCTTCCAAAATCAGTTCCATTACTTTCCAAACTCTTCAACACCACCTTCTCATGATTGTGGGATTTCATATTAGTCCTAGAGGATGCACACTTGTCCCAGAAAAGGCTAAAAATAGCCATTTTAGGCTTACAAAATATTTCTCTTTTGAAAAACTTCACCGAATGAGTTGAATGGCCTTACCAAAACATTTCAAATGAAAGGAACGATAACTAGATCATACCAAGCCAAGAACATAGATGCTAATCAAACACCATGATCTATAAGATGAAAGCAATTCACCAGAATAACTTTACATAAAACCTTTGCAAATAAATGAGAAGCAATATCATATATTATTATGGAACTCAATGCAATACATTGAGAATGAGCCTTGCTTAAATAGGCAAGGAATAACAATCTAAGAACCAGTCAAGGTCGTAGATCAAGCCATAAATCAAGGAAATAACTAGTCATCAAAGAACTAGTCAAGACCATATATTTAGGAGAGAACTAGACATCAAGGATCTAGTCAATACCATAGATCAAGGAAAGAACTAGTCAATACCATAGATCAAGGAAAGAACTATGCCTAACAACTAGATAATATCTCCTAATATCTAAATAAGATAAAATAAATATCCACACACATAAGTGGGTGAGGATAAATACAATAAAGGTAAATAAAGTACCTAGGTGAACATGAGCTAAGGTAAATACCTACTCTAATATCAAACATTATGAAAAGTTTGTACAAAACAATATGAGGACCCGAAATATCGGTATGGACATGATATAGAGGAAAAACTAATCTCAATAGGGGTTCAAGAGGGTTTTTAAGAAATTTTTTGACACTTGGGCTTGGTTTTCATGGTTCAAGTTTGAATTTTTACCTTGCAAAATGCATGACAACACCCCATTTCCTAGTATTATATATATATATATATATATACCCTTGAAAACCTGTTTTCACTACAACCGTTTCTAAACCTCCGAAACTTCCTAAATCTTCCAAAATCAGTTCCATTACTTTCCAAACTCTTCAACACCACCTTCTCATGATTGTGGGATTTCATATTAGTCCCAGAGGATGCACACTTGTCCTGGAAAGGCTAAAAATAGCCATTTTAGGCTTACAAAATATTTCTCTTTTGAAAACACTTCACTAAATGAGTTGAATGGCCTTACCAAAACAATTAAAACATTATAAAAATTTTGTACAACACAATATGAGGACTTGCATTATCGGTATGGACATGATATAGAGGGAAAACTAATCTAGAGAAGGGTTCAAGAGGGTTTTCAAGCAATTTTTTGACACTTGGGTTTGGTTTTCATGGTTCAAGTTTGAATTTTTGACCTTGCAAAATGTATGACAACACACCCATTTCCTATATATATATATATATATATATATATATATATATATATATATATATATATATATATATATATATATATATATATATATATATAGCCTTGATTGATACCATACTCTTCTAGCCAAATCTATTTTTGAGCTTGAAATCTTGGTTATTGTTTTAGTTAAAAAAATCGTATCACAATCTTCCCGAAAACAACAACACTTTCATCAATTACAAACAATGGAAAATGAATCTTCCTAAGCCTTCATTAATCCTTTAAAGGCCTTATCTACTAAGGCCACAATTAACATGCATGATGGGAGTTTTTTTCAGTTATTCCTTAGGGCACTTGAACCTTTTCCTTCACTACAAAGTGAGATCCTTCTCTCCTACCTCTTTAGAAGAAGCATTTAAGCAATCAAAACGCCAAGATTACCTCATGAAGGAATTAAAAAAACCTTATAAAAAAACAACCACCCAAGAACATTCAATTCCTCGTGTATCCTAAAAACAAGAATGTCATTGATGACAGAGTCACGAACACTTAATAGGACTATCGATAACGTTAGTCAATCTATCTCTAAATCACAAGGTATTTCTCTTTCTTCCTCCCATGATGACTATCACCAACATTTGTCTAAGGAAGAGTTAAGAGGATGTATACCCTAACCATTCACCATATGTGTGGACCCTTCTTGACCTCTTCCTCAATGGTATAATGAAGGTAAAGTTTTATGGTGGCTTACTAACTAGGGATTCTTACGATAACTATTGTGCCCTTTGATCTTTTTCCTATACCTTCCTCCTTGGAAACAACTTTGATCATGAGGATGTCAATCAATAAAGGATAAACAAAGCTATCAAGTCACATAATAATGCTCAACAATTTGATTTATGTGAGGTGGTTTAAAAGCCAATTAATATCTTAAAATCTAGAATGACCCTCTTCCCGATCACTTTTAGTCTAAATAACCAAATTCTAGCCATGTTTTGACCAATAATACAACTACTAATGTTGTTGATACCTCATATCCCTCTACAAACACATCTTTATAAAGTGTTATCATATAGATGGTACCAAATGTATTATCATCTATATTGAACCCTCGTATCCTTCATTTGTTCGGACTAAATCCTATAAATTCAGCTATCCATACTTTTCAAGCTAAAATTCTCATGAACAAACTTCCATTCATGATCCCATAGTTTAAATAAATGTCATCATCCCATATGAGACACTCTTGTATGGTTGATACTATCTATAACACCATCACATCTCCTAAACACCATCGTCACCTATCAAACTACCTAACCGATCCCATTTATTTATAGTTATGACACTTCTTACACCATCAACCCTTGTGAAGATATTACTACTACTACGAATGATCCCTTTGAAATGACAAAAGAAAATCAAAATATAAATCTTTTTGTCACTCTTCTTCTTCAAAATCTACTCAGATTGACCATCCCTGTGTTTAAAATACTACAAAGTCCAACCCTAAATATTAGGACCCTCTTGTAGAACTCTCTCACCTTCCAAGTCAAACCAAGTTCTTGGAACTCATTAACTCACCCAAATATTGTGATCTGTCTCATGTCAATACTCTTCACTATGAACATACCTTTTCCACCCATTTTTTGGTGGGAAATGTCCCTACATGGTTCAGAAGACAACATCATGCATCAATGTGAAGATCTATCCATTTATATTGATCTCTTTACTGATCATTCCTTTTACATTTACTTTTCTCTTAATTCCATTATCCCTTATGAGATTCTCTTTCATCATGCCGACCCATCCCATTTTTATCTCAATTCATATTTCCCACACTACGGTCAAGATATATCTCATAGATGAAGGTTCTAGTACTTGTGTTGCTTCCCTCATATTCACTAAGATACTTCGTTATTGTATTAACAACCCAAAATCTAAAAGGAGCTTGTGTCATGGTTATGATTGTATAAAATACCCCCTATGGGTTGCATTTGACTCCCTATCACTATGCCTCGCTTATACCATGTGTTAAAGTCATGATCTTCAACTTACCCTTATCTTATAATATCCTCTTAGTATGATTGTGGACTCATCACATGCATGCAATCATATCATCTTCTTACTAATGTGTTAAGTTTAGACACCTAGGGTCTATATATAAAGTACAAGACAACATTGTTCCTTAGAAATTTTACCTCTTTTAATGGCATGAGACATTTAAAATTCCAACCCTTGAATAACTCCATACTATCCCATTTCAGGAATATCAATGCTTTAACTATCCTATGGATTTCCTTCAAAAGTATAGTGGTCATCCCAAGGTTATGGGCCATACTCCGCCCAACCTCTTCGATTCGGATAATAAACCCAATGAAATAAACCTTATGATCAACACTTTTAATATCTTGATTCCATTATATCACAATTACCTCCCATTATGTGATGTCGCATATACATGAATGATGTCAAATGAGTTCCTAGTACCATTACTCACATTAAGTATCCTCTTATAAAGAATCTCATTCAAGTCAATACTATTATCGATTCATGTGTTATCAATATCACTAGACCTGATTATGATGATGATTATTCTCTAGATGATCCTTCTTAGTAGGATATGTCAAGGCTTAGAATATGAAAAATAGTTCGTTATCAAGCATCACTACACTCTACCTTTAGTCCTGACATCAACACTATCATTGTCTCCCCATGAGACATGCATACTGCCTTTGATCCAAAGGCAGATGACCTTATGGATGATAATGATTCTTACTCTAACTTTGAATCTACATATCAACTCATGAACTATACTCCCTAAATAGAAATCGATTCCCAAGCCACAACCTTCTCCTCAGTATAACACTTGTGCAATGCTCATTGTGACATCTCCCACCCCTTACCTTCTTACTTCTCCATATATCACTACAAATTTACCTTCTATGACATCAATACTAGCTCTTCTTGCTATTATGACTCCTAGCCCACTTGTGATTGAACCATGTTGCACACACATGATCCTTATGGGCATGATGTTTCATATTGTAGAGCCTATTAATGACATACATGAATAAACTTAAGGTAGAAGTTAGAAAAGTTAAATAAAATAAATCCACACAACCCTCTTCCACTGCACCACTCTTTTGTTCTCATCACATATTTTTCTCACATACAAACAATACTTTTCAGGCTATCTCCGTAAGTACTTGAGTTTGGGAGCCTTCTCGTTATTATCCTAAGCATCAAGCTAGACCCCCTCCATCGTGATCCTTCTATTCCATCATCTATTTCTCACTAGACTCATTATTACCCCATAATCCCTCCCTTAATGGTATCCATCATTATGTCCTCACATAGATCTCTAATCGATTGATGATTCTCTCTTTACCACATGATTAGAAGTCAATCATGGCATCGACATCATACAAGACAACCTTAAGGACCTCATAATTCATACTCAACATAAAATCCTACATGATGTAGTTAACTTCATCAATAATGCATGTAAATAATTCACACATCATTATTGAGACACTTTATTCTACTTGGATACTTTCACTATTTATCTCTTGTTTGGGTTTATCTCTTCCTCTTGGGCTTATACGACCATTGATCATATGTTGAATACTTTGTTTATTTTATCTCCCACTTGGGTTTATCTCTCATGTTTGGGTTTCTATGGCCATTAATTCTTATCTTGGATACATTGGTAATTACAATTTATCTCATGTTTGGGTTTATCTCTCTCGTTTAGGTTTTTATGGAAATTGCTTCCTAATTTTTTATTAGATAAGGTAAAAATAGGGATTGGCTCCCAGGGGCCTTACAAAGAGAGATACATCATGAAAGAACTACAAAAACAAAATAGAGACAGAAAGGTCCAAAAGGAGTTAAACAGGCTTAACTCGAACATAGAAACCCCGGACCAACAAAACAAAGAAGCAAAAAGAACAGCTAAGAGCAAGCTTCAAACAATTCACCAAAAATTAATAACTGTTCAAGACTAAAAAGACTCATAATTCTTTTAGATCTTGGGGAAGCAACCCTGTTGTTGACAAGACTTTCCTTATTGTGCTCTTCCTCCTCTTTCAGCTTAGTTTGTTCCCCTTCAACATCATCTTCAAAGCTACTGATGCAGAGCTTGAACTTTCTTTTCTTAGTGCCTTCATCCAACACCTCCATCCTTTCACTCAAATCATTGACCTTTTTATCCAACTCGACCATATCCTACTTAGACTTGATTTGGGCCGCGCAAATATGTTTGGAATCCCTGATGGCCTCCATCATGGCCTCACGCCAACCAGAATTGGTTTCTTCCATAGTCTGAACCACCATCTCTAGATATTGAACCCTCTTGCTCAAACCCTCGTAATCCCTATCATTACCAACAATGTCCTTATCTTTAGAAGGACCAGCATCACCCCTACCCTCCATAACTCTATTCTACAAATCTTCCTCCTCTTCATTCCTATTAGCCGACATTTTGTCAGCCTGCATTTTAGTGAGACAATCAGCCAGGGTGATATCATCCTCCTCTTCCGTGGCCTTCAGAGTTTTAGTCGAATGGGTTTCCCATTCTCATACATAAGAAGAATGAGACCTTCATGGATAGGCATTTCCACCTTACCATTCTAGAAATCCCTCAAGGAAGCATCAGCGACATGAAGAGAAAAAATCAGAATGCTCATCATAATTTTATGTCTAAACATATTCGGAAAGACAGATGATGCGTGTAAATTTTATGGTATTTACCCTCCAAAGTAATATATTTCATAATGTGGAGACACACATCCTTCCAGTCCCCCGAGAATGTAGGCTCTAGCGATGCCATCAGTGAAAAAGTGACATTTTCCTTACCCACAAAAATGTATTGATTTCATGCTCCTGCGAGTTCTATCTTTGAAAATATTGAGGCCTTCCATCTGCATCTCCATAACTTGAGAAATGGAGCCTTCAGTGACTTCAATCTCCATTCCCCTCACTATGAAACTACCCTTAGTCCAAGCCATACCAAAATCCTTGAGAGAAAAGGATCATAGCCATGCAATTTGGAGATAAATTTTGAAATCCCCCAATCCTGAGCATCTTCCACATAGAAGGATTATTTACATTTTCCCGTGGCTCGAAGGCTCGACCCTAATTCTGTCACCTCCCATGGCTGCAATGCATGAAATCCCAAACTCACAGAGACTGCTAATGCACAAAAACCTCCAAAAATTTGAAACTTAAAATGAATCTGCTCCCCTTAGATAAACTATCTTGGAAAATGTAGCATTGAGGGTCACTCGTTTGAGCATCATAAAATTTAGTGCAATCTATCCTTTTCGGCAGATTTATTGATTGTTGAGGGAAAACCATCACCTTTAAGCTAGATTTTGTAATCATGGCATTGTACACCTAAATTAGCCAGCTTATTCACACACATATTACCTTGGCGGAGGATATGATTAATTGAAAATGTGTCAAAAGCTTTTAATATCTCCAAAACATCATGAAGAACATTTCATAAGGTCCAATTTTGAATATTATTATTGTTAAGGGCATTAAAAATAATAAGGGAGTCCCCCTCAATCTGGAGATTCTTGATCCCTTTGTCCTTAACAAGGCTAACTCCCCACAACAACGCTCTAGCCTCCACCATGTTATTGGTTTGTCTACCTAGGGGTCCAGCATAGGCGCACATCTAATCCCCATCATTACTTCTAATGATCCCACCCCCATAAGGGCTAGGGTTCCCTTTTGACACCCCATCAAAATTTAATTTGAAAACATTGCTCTCCGGTCTAAGACATTTGGTTTGAATGCTAGGCCTTTTGATCTCAACAGGACTAAGGGCGAAAATTTTGAGAACTTCTTCTTCCTTTCTAGGGTAGGGATTTTTCACCTTACCTTTAAACAATTTGATATTTTCTTTGATAGCAGCAATCACTTTGTTTCTAACCTTCTTGAGGTTAGCTTTCTAATTTTTGAAAATACAATCATTCCTAGCTTTCCACAGGCCCCAAAAAGAAATGGGGAAGGGCTAACTTCAAGTCGTCACAAGAACCGGGAAATTGAAAGGACTCTCCCACTGTAAGCAAAAATCCTCAATGGAATTAGGCATAGTCCATTGAAACTTAAACAGATCCTGAATAGACACAAAAACCATCTAGGTAAAAGGACAATGGAGGAGAAGATGGTTGATGCTTTCCTTTTCCCTTCTACATAACAAACATCTATTGGGAATATTCAAACCACGCTTCCTTAGATTGTCCACCGTGAGGATCTTATTTTGGGCAACCAACCAATAGAATATATTCACCTTTGGGGTGAGATATTTCACTCAAAGTCTTCCCAATAATCTTTTTGGATAGAATCCTTGAAGTTTAGGCCATAGGCGGTTTTGACCAAGTATTCCCAAAATCCTCCTCTTTCCATTTAATGGAATCTTCCTTATTTTGAAATTTGGGAATGTAGAAATTCCTTAATTTTGTTGAGCTCCATGAAGGAATGACAATCCCCATTGAAATTAGGAGGAGGGATTATAGTCTCCCAACTGAGGGTTTCACCTATGATCTAATAATCTCATATCCAAATTTTGCCTCTATCTTCATAATGTTGTGCTACCATTTTCCAAGGCTCCATACTTGACAATAGGCTTATCTTCTATCCAACTATCATTCTAGAAATTGATTCTGTTACCTTTACCAATCTCCCATTTAGAACCCTTATTTAGAATATCCTTAGAAGCCACAAAGGAGTTCCAAAAGAGAGACCCTCTAGGGAGGTCGTTATGGTTGAAAAAGGAATCCATTATGCAAATATTCTGCATATATTTATTCTTGATGATGTCCACCCAGAGACCCTCTTCTCTTAAAACCCTCCAACCAACTTTGGAAATCAAAGCTTCATTCATAAGTTTAATATTTTTCAATCCTAATCCACCACACATTTTGGGTTTAGTGACTTTTTCCCAAGCCACAAGAGGAAACTTAAACTTTTCCTCTGCTCCCGCCCAAAGGAATATTTTCTAAATTTTTCCAAGGAGACAATAATTTTGGTAGGGAGTCTAAAGAGGGACATAACATAAATAGGAATACCTTGAAGGGAACTTTGGAGTAGTTGGATTTTACCCTCCTGAGTAAGAAGAATACCTTTCCAAGTAGATAGCTTGATATTCACTCTCTCCAGAAGATTATTCCAAATGGAAGGATCGACCTTTTATGAACAAGGGGCATACCCAAGTAAGAATCAGGAAAGGTCTTGATCGCACCCCAAGATACAAGCTAGTCTAACTTGGAATTTCTCCTCCACATTTATAAAGAAAACAACACTTTTATGGAAATTAACCAACTATCCCAAACCATTTCATAATCTTTTAGAACCATCTTGGAATTGGAGGCTTCTAGATAGAAGATTTTCCCAACAGAAAATTATCATCCACAAATTGATTAAGACAAATAGAAGGAAGGCCATTTGAGATTTTAATTCCCTGAATGAGGTTGAGAGACATAGCCTAGTTGAAAATCCTACTTAAATACTTTGCAACAATAATATAGAGGAAAGGAGAGAGAGGATCCCCTTGTCTCAATCCACATCCCACTTGGAAAAAACCTTCAGGTTTACCATTCACCAACACCAAAAAACTAGCTATGGAAATACAAGTCATGATCATATTAACAAAATATTCATTGAAACCAACCTTAACTAGGATAGCCCGAAGAAAGGACCAAGAAATCCTATCATAAGCTTTGTGCATATCAAGCTTGAAGAGCATAAAAATCTGCCACAATTTTCAATTGAATGGATAATTATAATATTGTCCGAATTTTCCTGCTTTGAACAAAATCTCCTTAATTGGGTGAAATGAAGTTGGTTAACACATTTCGATCCTACCCGATATGATTTTGTGTTATCTCGTAAAATTGACAAGGGCAATTTTACTTATAACCATACCGAAAATTTTGTTCCGATCCCTCGTCGAGGATCCCTGGCGTTTGGAACGTTGCAAAATCCCTTCTCGGGAAATCTGGTTTTCCGAACTTAGTCATTTTTTGGTCTTTTGGTCGGGCACATAGAATGACTATGCAACATCAACTTTTGATGTGCCCCCTTTAAACCTTTGGCGCATGCTTTCTTGTGTCAGCAGGCATTTTGGTGCGCCTCTCATGTTGAAGCCTTCTACGTGCGCCAGGTGCATGCGCCTTCATGTCAACAGTAACATTTGTTGCACCTTTTTTGTGCGCCAAAGGCGCACATTTTCCTCTGTCAACACCACTTCCGGTGCGCCATAGGCGCACATATCTTCATGTTGACAAGTCTTTCGGTGCACCAAAGGGCACATGTTTTCTCATGTCGACAGCTCATTTGGTGCGCCCCTTTAAAAAGTTGGTGGCGCATTTATTGCTGCCTCACCTATAAATATAGCACGTCTGCTGCATCACATTATCACTGAAAAAAAAACATGTGATTTTTCTCTCGAGCTTGTCAACGCACCAGCCCCATCACTTCAATTGCTTTGTGGACCCTTTCATGCATTTCTTCGTTCTGACAAAAAGTCGGGTAAGAGGTCCTCTTTCCTTTCGCCTTCACGTTTTTGGTTTTTGGCTATTTGTGGGTAGGATTAAATTGGAAAAAGAATAAAATTCATGAATTTGCTTCCCCCTGTTGTCTTTCCACATTTCTTCCTCCTCTTTCAGAGATCTGTTTGGTAGAGGAAGCTCTTTCCTAAAAAATAATAGCTTGGGACCCTTGGTTTAAAGCCATTTCATCCTGACAATGAACATTGTAAAAGAGAGCTTAGCCATATGCCAACCCCTCAGTGAAAGATTAAACCTAAAAAGAAAAAATGTTTTCTCCTTTGGCGCATGAGCTCGCCATGTGACATCAAAATAGTTGCGCCTTGGTGCATCTGCGCCCTGTTACACAAAGAGCGGCCACGCCAATGGCGCGCTTTCCACCTTTCTTTACATCATAAAAAGACGTGCCCTCATGGCACACTTCCCTCACATGCTGCAAATGCTCCCCATGCGCCCCTCGGTGCATCAAACTTGGATGCAACATAAAGAATTCTTGTGCCCTTTGGCGCACCCCCGTGCCCATGTAACAGACCCTTTTTCATATGCGCCCAGTGTTAAGCTATAAAGGCGCGGCACGTTTCCTCATCGCAGCAACATCATGTTGTGCAGACCCTCCATGCGCACCGCACTGTTCCCTTAAGTGCGCCAAAAGCACATGTTACACAAACCATATATGTACCTTTGGCGCACCGAAATTCCATGCAACATGAAAGATACATGCGCCCACGGGCGCATCTCATCCCCCATGTAACATAAAGATTCTAATGCACCCTTTACAAAATGCATCCACATGGCAGGCGTACTTGTCCTTACAAAGAACACAAAATACACCCTACAATGTCATGCGCCGCGCCCTTTGTGCCGATTTATCTCCTATGACACCCTTTTCCCGTGCGCCTTACCTATTTAGCTCTGCAATTTGCAATATATGTGCGCCATGTAAGCGCCCTAAGGCCTTTAAATTTCTAACTCTTTCTTCATCGAAGTATTTCGATGGAAAATCAAGCGGTGACATGGCTTTCTTCAATTGGGTTTCACGTCTTATTCTTGCAGATCGCAATTAAGCTCAAAGAACATATGTCAACATCAAGCAAGAGACCTACCAAATCCAAAGGCAAGGCCAAGCTTACGAGAGGAAGAAATGAGATATAAGTATCGAGGGTCGAGATGCCTAACTCCTGGGCCGAGTGTGACCTGGACATCAGAGACTCAGAGTTGGGTCATATTGATATGGAGGAATTCTGGGTCAGGACTCAGAAGGTCACAAGAAGTCCATGGATGGACAAGCTAATAGGCAGTGCCCTGCACTTTGCTGGGGGAATCCCAGTCAGCGCCGTTAACAATGAATTCATGATGGTGGTTGCTCGGTGCTATAATAAAGACACAAGGTGTGTCGTAAATGAGAAGGGCGAGGTCGTAATCAACCTCACTGCCCGCCACTTCGAGATAATACTCGGCATTCCTCATCACTGCACTTTGTGGCCGTCAGTCAAGAAGGATTGTATCAAAGCCTGGGACGACCATGAAGATCAGTGCATGTAACTAATGAATGAAGTCTATCTGAAGAACAAGAAAGTAGTGACCCGTTGGCCACAAATCATTCACCGTGATTTTTCGGAGGAGCTCGACACCCATCACGTTCTGAACAGGTCTTTGGGCTTCCTAACGCCCCACTATTTCCACAAATGGATGCTGCGATATTTAGAAACCATGAACAAAAATGTGCCTGATCAACACTTCGAATGGGCAGAAATTATAAGCAGCATGATATCAGAACAACTGCAACAATTCCCCACAACGGGAGATTCTACATGAATTCCTATGTTGTTTATGCTTTGCAGACTTCTAAAAGAGACTACCTAGCCTTGATGTGGAGTGGGGTTTGGACCTGTGTCAAAATATATGAATACTATCCGAATTGGAAGGCGGAAAATAGCATCCCTCAATTTACAAAGATCAACGATGCATTTTTCTACTTCATCATCTACCTATTGAGGCCAAATATGACTTACGGTCGCATGACCAAGAGCATCGTGGCAGCCATTGAAAAATGGGGGGCCCTGTTCACCCAATTTCCCACATTCACTTATCTGAGGGCAAACTAACTTCTTGGGAGAGCCAACTAGACGCCAGGTATCTTTGGCCCCAATTGATTCTGCTTAGAGTGTCAAGACACTAATCACTTATCACGAAAAGTGCCTAAAAAGAAAGAAGGGTGGAACTCCTTTCCCCCTCACAGTGGGTAGATATACATGTCTTACTCATCACAAGGCAAAAGACGTGTTTGTAGAAGCTGGAGCTCGCTCTGGTTTTTCGAACTTAGTCATTTTTTAGGTCTTTTGGCTTGGCGCATAGAATGTTATGCAACATCAACTTTTGATGCGCCCCCTTTAAACCTTTGGCGCATGCTTTCTTGTGTCAAGCAGGCATTTTGGTGCGCCTCTCTATGTTGAAGCCTTCCTGCGTGTGCCGGGCGCATGCGCCTTCCATGTCAATAGAACATTTGTTGCACCTCTTTTTGGTGCGCCAAAGGCGCACATTTTCCTCTGTCAACACCACTTCCGGTGTGCCATAGGCACACATATCTTCATGTTGACAAGTCTTTCGGTGCGCCAAAGGGTGCATGTTTTCTCATGTCGACAGCTCATTTGGTGCGCCCCTTTAAAAAGTTGGTGGCGCATTTATTCTTTGCCTACTTATAAATAGGCGCATCTCTGTACTGCTATCATTGTCACTTGAAATAAACACGTGATTTTCTCTCGAGCTTGTCAGCGCACCAGCCCCATCACTTTCGAATTGCTTTGTGGACCCCTTTCGTGCATTTCTTCGTTATAAAAGCCGGGTAAGAGGTCCTCTTTCCTTTTTGCTTCGTGTTTGTGGTTTTTGGCTGTTTGTGGGTAGGATTGAATTGGAAAAAGAATAAAATTCATGAATTTGCTTCCCCCTATTGTCTTTCCACATTTCTTCCTCCTCTTTCTAGATCTGCTGGTAGAGGAAGCTCTTTCCTAAAAAATAATAGCTTGGGACCCCTTGGTTTAAAGCCATTTCATCCCACAATGAACCTTGCAGAAAGAGAGCTTAGCCATATGCCAACCCCTCAGTGAAAGATTAAAACTAAAAAGAAAATTGTTTTCTCCTTTGCGCATGAGCTCGCCATGCGACATCAAAATTGCGCCCTTGCGCATCTGCGTCACCCTCTGTTACAAAGAGCGGCCCGCGTTAATGGCGCGCTTTCCGCTTTCTTTACATCATAAAAGATGCACCCTCATGGCGCACTTCCCTCGCATGCTGCAAATGCTCCCCATGCGCCCCTCGGTGCATCAAACTTGGATGCAACATAAAGAATTCTGTGCCCTTTGGCGCACCCTGCGCCCATGTAACAACCCTTTCATATGCACCAAGTGTTAAGCTATAAAGGCGCAGCGCGTTCTCATCGCAGCAACATCATGTTGTGCAGACCCTCCATGCGCCGCGCAAGTTCCCTTAAGCGCACCAAAAGCACATGTTACACAAACCATATATGCGCCTTTGGCGCACCGAAGTTCCATGCAACATAAAAGATACATGCGCCACGGGCGCATCCTGTTCCCATGTAACATAAAGATTCCGTGCGCCCTTTACAAAATGCATCCACATGGCGCAGTGCACTTGTCCTTACAAAGAACACAAAATACACCTGCGCAGTTGTCATGCGCCATGCACCCTTTGCGCCGATTTATCTCCCGACACCCTTTTCATGTGCGCCTTACCTATTTAGCTCTGCAATTTGCAATATCAGTGCGCCATGCGCCCCGAGGCCTTTAAATTGCTAACTCTTTCTTCAGTCAAGCATTTCGATGGAAAATCAAGCGGTGACACACACTTTCTTCAATAGGGTTTCACATCTTATTCTTTCGGATCAGCAATTAAGCTCGAAAGAACATATGTCAACATCAAGCAAGAGACCTACCAAATCCAAAGGCAAGGCCAAGCTTACGAGGAAGAAATGAAATATAAGTATCGATGGTCGAATGCCCGACTCCCAGGCCGAGTGTGACCTGGACATCAGAGACTCAGAGTTGGGTCATATTGATATGGAGGAATTCTGGGTCAGGACTCAGAAGGTCACAAGAAGTCCATGGATGGACAAGCTAATAGGCAGTGCCCTGCACTTTGCTGGGGGAATCCCAGTCAGATGCCGTTAACAATGAATTCATGATGGTGGTTTCCCGGTGCTATAATAAAGACACAAGGTGTGTCGTAAATGAGAAGGGCGAGGTCGTAATCAACCTCACTGCCCGCCACTTCGAGATAATACTCGGCATTCCTCATCACCGGCACTTTGTGGCCATCAGCCGAGAGGATTGTATCAAAGCTTGGGATGACCATGAAGATCAGTGCATGCAACTGATGAATGAAGTCTATCTGAAGAACAAGAAAGTAGTGACCCGTTGGCCACAAATCATTCACCGCAGTGATTTTTCGGAGGAGCTCAGTGACACCATCACGTTCCTGAGCAGGGTCTTTGGGCTTCCTGACGCCCACTATTTCCACAAATGGATGCTGCGATATTTAGAAACCATGAACAAAAATGTGCCCGATCAACGCTTCGAATGGGCAGAAATTATAAGCGAGACGATATCGAGCAAACAGTGAATTTCCCCAACGGGAGATTCTACATGAATTCCTATGTTGTTTATGTTGCGAGCTTCTAAAGAGAATACCATGACCACGATGCGGAGTGGGGTTTGGACCCAGTCAAAATTTATGAATACTATCTAGACTTAAGGCGGAAAATAGCATCCCTCAATTTACAAAGATCAACGATGCATTTTTCTACTTCATCATCTACCTGTTGAGGCCAAATATGACTTACGGTCGCATGACCAAGAGCATCGTGGCAGCCACTGAAAAATGGGGGGCCCTGTTCACCCAATTTCCCACATTCACTTATCTGAGGGCAGCTAACTTCTTGGGAGAGCCAACTAGACTGCCAAGGTATGCTGGGCCCAAATTGATTCTGCTAGAGCTGTCAAGACAGCTAATCACTTATCACGAAAAGTGCCTAAAAAGAAAGAAGGGTGGAACTCCTTTCCCCCTCACAGTGGGTAGATATACATGTCTTACTCATCACAAGGCAAAAGACATGTTTGTAGAACTGGAGATGCTCAATTTGAAACATGACTTCCCAGCAAGACCCACCTTCGACCCGAGGAATTGTCTGCTGAGGGCTAAGCTCGATCCAATCCACATCCCTCAGATCGAGGATATCTACATCGACCTATATCATGAGGTGGAACTCAGGAGGAAGGACCATTCTCATTTGGCATTGGCGAAATCATCTAAGTATGGGGTAGCCATCATCCCCAAAGGCTACCAAACTACTGAGGAGGAAGTGGATCAAGCATATCTTAACACAGGTGGGGACGATTGGCCTTTTGCGGAAATTGATAGAACCAAAGCTCCTCAGAAAATTGAGGAAAGGGTCAAGGAAACTCTGCGCAGAACAGAGTATTGGTGCCGAATAAACGGACTCATCTACCTCGGAGTCGATTTCACAACCTCTCCATTGGGTAACGCACCTCCTGATAAAACAACACCTAAAAGGCAAAGGAAAAGGCAAAGAGGGTGAATCTGCACCACTCAAGAGGAAGCTCCTGAAAGTCCTCCTTCCGCTGCACCCAAAAAGTTGTAACTCTAGCTCCTCCAGAGAAAGAAGCAGAAGAAGATGTTCCAATAGGCCCATCCACTCAGGATGTCGGCACTGCTGCAACTACCGAGGTCCCTTCTCCCCTTCTTCTTCTCCTCCTTCCTCCTCCTCGAGTGACTCAAGCTGACCATTCCTTTGGTCGTGTCCTCTCCCCCTTTTTCTCTTTGTTCCTCCCGCTTCTTCGTCCATCTTCTCTTCTCTCGTGGACTGTCCCCTCCATTTCTTCCCTCATCTCTCGAGCTCCCTTCCCTTCCTATGTCTTCCCCTCCTGCAGTATTTGTTCCTCCCGTGAGCACTTCTTCGGCCTCCCTCTCGATGCCGCCTCCAAGTGTCTCCACGTTTTCCCTTCTACTACTACTGCAGCCACCTTCTCTCTATTTCTCGGCCCTTCTCCCATAAGTCCACTCTTGATCTCCCAACACTTAAGTCGGCGAAAAGGAAAGTTCCCATCGCACCGATGGACTTCTCCGTAATCCCGTCCAAAGGGGCAAAGAAGCGAAAACCCATCACACGCTTCTCTCAGAGTGCTTCGGGAGAGAGGGTAATGGAGATCGCATACCCCAATCCTCGAAGGATAAAAAGGATCCGTCTCCGAAAAATTATGCGGTGACTCAAGTCACAATGGGTACGTCTTCGAGATCCTTCAGGAGAGGCCTATCTGCAATCGATGCCCTCTCGTAAGAAGCTTCAAGAAGCTAAGGAAGAGAAAAGGCTATTGAAAGAGCAAAACAAACATCTACTCCAAGCCTTACAGAAGATGGGCAGTGCACCTCCCACAACTGCCACCGAGACTCCTAAGCCTCTGAGCCAGGATAAAATTAATGAATATGCAAAGATCGGCGAAAGCGGGCATGGCGCTTTCCACTGGAGGAGCCAGATCCTCAAGGATAGTGAACGAGTAATCGCCAAGTTCTCTGATTTATATCTGAATATCAACAAGGCGAATAAAGAGCTCCAAGCGTTAGCAGGGCCCATATCGGAAGAGCTGGAACATGCTAGGCTGCAGCATGAGACCTTTCAACAAATGTTCGACTGTTCAGTCGAAGATCTGGTCAAGTTCGGCATCTTCGGCCATCCCAGGGCCCTCAATAAAGTCATTTCCACTCTGGACTACCGGATGGATCAACTGAATTTGTCCTTGAAAAGATTGATAAGGTGAAGGAGGAAGCCCTGGACGCGATGCACCAAATGGAACAAATCGTTCTCAACATGTCTCCAGGGTTGCTTACTCCTTCCTTCGCCTTAAGGAAAGTTGATGAAACCATCAAAATCTTGAGGAGATCATTTCACAAGGGTCAGGCGAGGGTCACTTTTGACGTGGAGTCCATCAATAACCCTTGGCTGTCGGGACTTCATTGGGTTCCTCATAGAAGCGGAGAAAGAATATTCCAAACTCCTAGAGAAGCTCATAGACGAGCGGGAGACTTGCAAGGCGATTAGTGAGCGAACACAGGATCCTTCCCAGATCAACTAGGGCCCATGATCAGCAAGTTCATGGAATACCACGCTCAATTCCACATCTCGGTCACCTAAGCTAAGCGGCGGTAAAAGCAAGCTACCCCCTTTCTTCGGTGCAGGATGACGACGATGAATAGCTTCTCTTTCTTCTTCTTCTCTCTCTTCTTCGA
Source organism: Taxus wallichiana var. yunnanensis (assembly GCA_018340775.1). Classification (NCBI taxonomy): domain Eukaryota; kingdom Viridiplantae; phylum Streptophyta; class Pinopsida; order Cupressales; family Taxaceae; genus Taxus; species Taxus wallichiana. Next base: position 684,435,586 of record CM031235.1, read on the forward strand.
CTTCCTTTCTTTTAAATATCTAGAGTATGTTGGCACAAATGATGACATCATCCATGTTGCACCATGGGATGATGTCATCCATCAAGTTGTCAAAAGTCAACATGACTTTGAGATATTTTGTAAATAGGTGGTTGGCTCCTTTTTGCCTTCTTTTCTCTCCTTCTTCTATAAATACCCCAATACTTGTTGTATTGGAGATGAGTGGATATCTTTCAGATGAAAAATAGAAGTGAGGAGAAAAGACTTTGAGCTTTTTGTAACCGAAAGAATTATTAATACAATATTTAGACTTTGTGTTGAATACATGTGTTATATGCATTAGATCTTTCTTATGTCAGATCTGTGTGTTTATTCTGTTGGATCTGCTTCTGTTTTATTGTCATTTATTCATCAGTATTGCTTTGTTCATTTATGCAAGTAGGTTTGGCTCTGTTTACTACCAATCCCAAAACATAAACCCTCCGACCTTTCTGCTTTGGAATTCATTTCTTTTCTTTCTTCGGATCTGATCTTTCTTCATCATCTCTTCCATTCCTTTCTTTTCGCAATGGAAACACCCTACTTTTGGATGAGATCCCAAACCCCGAAGGTAGAATATTGTGAGACTTGCATGCATTCCTCCTAGTAGAATAGCAATAAACCGGTTTTGCTTTCTTTGACTCAAAGAGGGGCTATGCCCTGCACACTGCTGTTGGCTCGTATATCCATAGATCTGCCTGCGACAAAGTTTTGGACCAACGGTTTTTGGTGACTCATTGGGAACGAACAAATCTATCGATCTATGATGGTGGTAGGATAGAAAATCAAAAAAATCAAAAAAATCACCGCTTTGTTTGCAAACTTTAACTTTTTGTTAAAAATCCAAAATTTTGCAAAAGCACTCCAAATTGAAAATTTTCTTAAGATCCATAGATCTCGCCTAGTTGGAGATCTTTAGTTACTGAGTTTTTATAAAAATCGAGTATTTTTCCAAAGATCTAAGTTTTTGACTATTTACCAAAATTTTCAAACTCTTTGAAAAAGTCAAATTTAGATCCGAAAATCACTTACTAAGCTTCACTATCATTGTATCCTCACCGTTATTTGTCATTAACTAATCGGTTTTTAGAAGAGGATAGTTTTTAAATATTTAGAAAAGTACATGCTACTGGTTTTTGTCAGAAAAGCTAGAAAATCAGCAAGTACACCCAAAAAGAAATTTTAAATCTACTTCACAACATCGCAGATTTGGAAGGTATCTTTGTGGGGTGAACCATTTACTCGTAGCAGGGAGAGCTCGTGGAGAATCCGATCCCACTTTTGATCGGCTTCAAAGAATTTTAGTGTAGCCCCGCGCTTTTCATCACTAAGTTCAAATGATCGATCGGCGAAGCGCCTCACCCCACGGAAGAGCCGGTTTTCACAGGAGCCTCTACATCCCTTTGCGGTGCTTTATTACTCGGTGGAACCACACTCCCACCCGCGTTCTTTTTCAGTGTCCAAATGGCGGTGCCATGGGAAATGCTTATGGGTCCTATCGCATTGCCACATCCAGCCACGCGCTCCCTCACTAAACCGAAAGAATTTCCCAAATTCGACGGGAGCGAAAATCAAAGCATGGATTCACACATATCTCGCATTCATCATGTCATGCGCAAGATATCCTGGATGTAACTCATGAGGATGTGTCGGTTCACCTTTTTCTCGAAAACTTTACAGAGGCCCGCAATTTGAATGGTTTCAAAGCATTTGTCACCGGATCTATTACTAGGTTGGGTCACCTTGCGGGGCGCTTTTGAAGACAGTACAAGAGCCTTCGGAAGATGCGTTTGCTTTATTATCCACGAGATCACTCACCCGAAGAAGGAGGCCAACGAGACCATGTGTGATTTTATCGCGGGTTCAATGCATTAATTAACCGTGTCCTGTTGCCATGCTTCCAACACCGAAAAATCGAAGTGTTTCTTCGTGAACTCTATGAGCTCGAAAGTAAGTTTCTTGCTCCTACAAGAACAGTGGCTACCTTAATTCTCACCCAAAGCCACTACCATCCGAATTGAAGACAATTTGATAATATCTCGGAAATTGAAAAGGGAATCCTCCAAGCAAAAATCTTCGGGCCCTTCTCCCACTACTTCGTCTGATCCGGTTTTTCAAAAGATGGCGAACGTCTTACTTGCATTAAAGAAGCAGTTGGCCCAAGCTTCTCCCAATTCCTCATACCGGGATATTCCATGGAGGAACTTCGTTTCCAACAATGTTCCTCAAAGGCCGCTTTACCATTGCAATCGCTCCACGATTGGCGCTGAAGGCTCCTCCATCAACGCTCTGGCCAAAATCGAAGAAGAGGAACAAGATTATGAAGAACCTTTGTCTCAGGGTGAAGATGATCAAGACGTCGGTGAGCCGACTGGCGACTCTACTATCAGGTATATGGAATTTGATGAGGAGGAATCTGATGAAGAAGAGGGTACCCAGGGCTATGCAAGCGGACAATCATATGTTGTTTTTACCCGTTCGCAAGGAAAAGAAGCAGAGGTCGCTGCCCATGTGCAGAAGGAGAAGGCCGTGTCAAACGTGCCTCCAACCATTGCTAAAAGAGGTAATCCTCTCCCTACTCAACTCCCTGTTAAGTCTTTTACAGGAAATATTTTCCCCCCATCTCTCCTCCAAATCAGCCCTCTCATATTCCTATCAAGACCAGTAATCCTACTCCACCATCACGAAGTGAGGGACTCATTCCTTCACCGGCCCAACCCTTGGCCGCATTTGACATCATAGACCATGCAAAAAAGACCAAGATCCAAATGTCTGAAGCCGAGTACCTCCAGTCAAATCCCGAACAGCTGGTAAGATTGACCAAGTATATTCAAAGCCGAGTCCATATCTAATCGGTTTCCCCAAAGGAATCCTTTCCACTCCTCCTGAATCCCGCATAAATGTTGCTTGACAACATCTCGCATCAGCAAGATAGATCCTTTCTATCTCTCCTCTCTAATCAATGGTCACAAATTGAGTAACTGCATAATTGATTCGGGAGCTTCTGATAATGTCATGCCGGCAAAAGTCGCCCATGCTTTGGGCCTCACCCTTACCAAGCCTTTTGGCAGATGTTATTCCTTGGAAACCAAGCAGGTTCCGTTGATTGGTCAAATCAAAGACACGTAATTTGCATTTGCGGCGTTCCCAGAAGAGAGTAAAGATGACCGTCCTTGTTGCTGACATTCCAGTAGCCTACGGAATTTTGCTGGGAAGAAGTTTTTGCAGCGAAGTTGGTGGGGAAATTCATATGGACTGGTCTAAGGCTAGAATCCCCGTCAAAGGTGTAATGCAGACTTTGGAGCCAGAATCACAAAAGAAATACTTGGTTACTAGCTCTGAGGACCCCAAAGCTCAAATTCTTTTCGAATCATCAGGGATGGGGAACTATTTCTTGTCTACCGAGTCTGACAAAATGGTTGTTCTCGCTCGAGAAGAAGATCTTAATAAGATCTGGACTTTGCAGTTTGATGGCAGCTACGCAACCAGTGGATGTGGTGCCGGAGCCATGCTAATATCTCCCGAAGAGGAGATTATTCCTCTCTCTTTCAAGTTGCAATTTTTTAATACGAATAACACTGCTGAGTATGAATCTTTGTTACTCGGCATGGCAGCAAGAGAGAGAGGGATCAAAAATCTGAGAGTACAAGGTGATGCAGAGCTAGTCGTGAATCAAGTTAGGAGGATATATCAAGTGAAGAATGAGAGGCTCAGGCACTACCGTAATGCAGTATGGGACAACATTGAAGAGTTTGATGCTTTTTCAATTGAATCCATTCCAAGAGCTCAAAATGACATGGCTGATTCATTAGCCATTTCAGCGTCCCTCATGCTCCCTCACCCGGGTTTGAAAACAAACAAATACACCATTGAGGTGGTTTTCCGCCCAAGTGTGCCAGACAATTCTCAGCATTGGCAAGTGTTCAACGATGATAATCAACTCATTGCCTTTCTAGAGAAGGCGGAAAATTTTAAAGAATTGCACTTTGAAGGATCTACTTCCACTTGTCGTGAATCAGTCACCAATCAAGACGATGAATCCGAAGGGAACGACGGCATATGTCAGCTCAAAGGAAATAAAATTCCAAAGGGCCTGGTTTCTCTGGAGCGGCTGTTCGACAGGCATGATCATTTTGTGAAAAAGAAGAGGCGAGATGATCCTGACTCATCCCCAGAAACCGAACCGGTCAATTTAGGTTCGGTAGAACACCCGTAGTTTGTGAACATTGGAAAATGTTGCACGCCAGAAGAGAAGCGGAAGTTTTTCAAACTGCTGAAGAAATACATGGATGTATTGGCATGGTCCTACGCCGATCTAAAGTCTTTTAAGCCAAAGGACGTCCAGCATGACATCCCGTTGAAAGAAGACGTTAAAGCCTTTCGCCAGAAGCAGAGGCATTATAATCCTAAGATCTCAGGTACTATCCAGGCTGAAATTCAGAAAATGCTAGATGCGAGAATCATTTTTCCTATCCATCACAGTACTTGGGTAGCAAATATTGTGCCAGTGCACAAGAAGAACGGTGAAATACGCATATGTGTAGATTTTGAAACCTCAATCGGGCTTCTTGAAAGACAACTACCCCCTTCCTATAATGGATCAAGTTCTGCAAGTAGTAACTGGATCAGAGATGTTGTCCATGCTTGATGGTTTTTCAGGCTACATTCAGATTGAAGTTTCACCTGAAGATCAATTTAAAACAACATTCACTACTCCCTGGGGTACATTTGCCTATAGCAGGATGCCTTTTGGCCTAACCAATGTTGGCGCCACTTTTCAGCGGGCCATGGACCTGGCATTCAAAGGTATGATGGGGAAAGTCATTTTCGTTTATCTGGATGACTTGACTGTGTTCTCTAAACAACGAAGTAATCATTGTGATCACCTAGAGCAAGTATTGGCCAGATGCCGAGAACATGGGATTTCCCTAAACCCGAAAAAGTCTCATTTTTGGAGTCACGAAGGAAAGTTGCTAGGGCACGTTGTTAGCAAAGAAGGAACGAAGATAGATGCCGAAAGAGTCAAGGCTATTCAGAGCCTTACTCTGCCTACAAGTAAGACTGGCGTTCATTCTTTCTTCGGAAAGGTGAACTTTCTCAGGCGTTTTGTTCCCGACTTTGCTGAGAAGACTCGTCATATATTGGACATGATGAAGGGGTCACCAACTTTCGGTGGAGCGAGGAAGGAAAAAGGTCGTTTGAAGAAATAAAAGCTTCCGTTGCTCACGCACCAGTCCTGGTATGTCCCGATTTCTCCAAGGACTTTATCATGTATAGTTATGCATCTGAGCATACTGTGTCTGCCATCTTGATGCAAAAGAATTCGAGAATGTTGAATCTCCGATTGCGTTCATGAGCTCTCCCCTCAAGCCTCACGAACTAAAAATGTCTCAATTGGAAAAGCATGCCTTCACCAGTTGTCAAAGCAGTAAAAAATTTCAGGTATTACATTTTAAACTCTCATACGGTGGTGCTGGTCCCTGACACGGCGGTCAAATCAATTCTAACTCAACAAGAGTTAGGAAGCTTGCGAGGGAATTGGATTGCAAAGGTCCAGGAGTATGACCTGGATATAAAACCAACCAAGCTGGTAAGAGGCAAGGGCCTATGTCAGCTTATGGCTGAAAACAAAGATTTAGAAAACCCTGAGGAAAAGGATGATTGCACCGATGAAGCACAAGACCGGCTGGAAAACCCGATTCACTGCCTCTGGTCCTATTTGTCGCGACCAGCGATGAGTGGTATTCCGATATTGCTTTCTTCCTCACCTACGGCGAATGCCCAGCTCACCTAACTGCAAAGGAGAAGCGCACTATAAAGCTCAGAGCAGCGAAATATGTCATCTAGGATGATGGTTTATACAAACGCGGGATAGATGGTGTCTTCTTGCGATGTGTCGACAAGCCACGGCGCAAGTGAAGTTGCTTGAAAGTTTTCATAATTCACCATGAGGCCATTTTTCCTCTTTCGTGACAAAGACACAAGATCATCTCGAGCTAGGTACTATTGCCGCCGACGCTTTTCCAAGATACAGCTACACTGGGTAGCAAAGTGTGAACCTTGCCAGCAGTTCGTTGCAAGCCCAAGATGGTTGCTTTTCCCTCGGGCCGGTCGTTGTCAATGAACCATTCAGGTAGTGGGGAATTGATTTTATCGGTGCACTCAATCCCCAATCGAGTGCCGACATAGTTATGTCCTTACAGCAACGGATTACTTCACCAAGTGGGTGGAAGCCATACCTGTCAAACATGCCACTTCTGAGGTTGTTTGCAGTTTCATCAAAGAAAATATCATTGTCAGGTTCGGCGTTCCCAACAAGATTGTTGCTGATAATGCTTCTAACTTCTCCTCACGAGAAGTTATTAGTTTTTGCTATGAATACGGGATAACTTTGGCTCACGCCTCAGATTATTACCCTCAGGGAAATGGTCAGGCAGAATCCAGTAACAAGAACTTGGTGACCATCATACGAAAACTGGTGGATGAGAATCAACGAATGTGGCACAAGTCCTTATACGACGCTTTGTGGGCAGATCGTATTACTCCCAAGAGGTCTCTCGGTATGTCACCTTTTCAAGTGTTATATGGCACTGATGTCAAACTTCCCATTTCTGCTGAACTTCCTGCTCTGCGCTTGGCACGAGCTATTGAAGATGAAACTTTCCAAAATTCTCTTGAAAAGAGGATCATGTATCTGACAGAACTCAAAGAAAAGAGAGTAAGAGTGGTCGACAGGATCACCGAACATCAGAGTCAAGTCAAGAGACTGTTCGATAAAAAAGCTAAGCAAAGAAATTTCCAGGTGGGAGACCTCGTCCTTCTATGGGACAAGCGAAGAGAGCCAAAAGGCATGCACGGAAAGTTTGACTCCCTGTGGAGAGGACCTTTCAAGATCAAGCAGCTCAACAGAGAGAATAGTTTCTATCTCTCGTATCTGGATGGAACCGAACTCCCGCTTCCCTACAGCCGCGCAGAATCTGAAGATCTTCAAGAAGTAGAGCTTGCTCTCTTCTTTGTCTGATTTGCTTTAGCTATGTGTTTGTTTTTGTCATGTGTTTGCTTTCTGTTTGTTGTGTGTTTCCTTTGTTCTCCCTCCGGTCGCCCTTATTTTTTACTCTGTTACCCAATGGATAGGCACATGAGATTTGGGATTCTCTACCCCCGATTTTACTCAGGGATAGTCCCCAGAAAGAGCCAGCTATTATCCCGTAAAATTGACAAGGGCAATTTTACTGATAACCATACCGAAAATTTTGTTTCGATCCTCGTCGAGGATCCTCGGCGTTTGGAACGTTGCGAAAATCCCTTCTCTTGAAAATCTGGTTTTCCAAACTTAGTCATTTTTTGGTCTTTTGGTCAAGGGCGCATAGAATGACTATGCAACATCATCTTTGATGCGCCCCCTTTAAACCTTTGGCGCGCATGCTTTCTTGTGTTAGCAGAGGCATTTTGGTGCACCTCTCTATGTTGAAGCCTTCTGCGTGCGCGCTGGGCGCATGCGCCTTCATGTGAACAAAACATTTATTGCGCCTCTTTTTGGTGCGCCAAAGGCACACATTTTCCTTTATCAACACCACTTCCAGTGCGCCATAGGCGCACATATCTTCATGTTGACAAGTCTTTCGGTGCGCCAAAGGGTGCATGTTTTCTCATGTCGACACTCATTTCGGTGCGCGCCCTTTAAAAAGTTGGTGGCACATTTATTGTTGCCTCGCCTATAAATAGACGCGTCTGTATCATTGTCACTGAAAAAACACGTGATTTTTCTCTCGAGCTTGTCACCGCACCAGCCCCGCCGCTTTTGAATTGCTTTGTGGACCCCTTTCGCATTTCTTCGTTCTGGCCGGTAAGAGATCCTCTTTCCTTTCTACTTTGTGTTTTTGGTTTTTGGCTACTTGTGGGTAGGATTGAATTGGAAAAAGAATAAAATTCATGAATTTGCTTCCCCCCTGTTGTCTTTCCACATTTCTTCCTCCTCTTTCCAGATCTGCTGGTAGAGGAAGCTCTTTCCTAAAAAAATAATAGCTTGGGACCCCTTGGTTTAAATTCATTTCATCCCACAATGAACCTTGGAAAAAGAGAGCTTAGCCATATGCCAACCCCTCAGTGAAAGATTAAACCTAAAAAGAAAATTGTTTTCTCCTTTGGCGCATGAGCTCGCCATGCAACATCAAAAACAGTTGCGCCCTTGGCGCATCTGTCGCCCCTGTTACACAAAGAGCAGCCATGCCAATGGCGCGCTTTCCCCACCTGCTACATCATAAAAAGATGCGCCCTCATGGCGCACTTCCCTCGCATGCTGCAAATGCTTCCCATGCACCCCTTGGCGCATCAAACTTGGATGCAACATAAAGAATTCCTGCGCCCTTTGGCGCACCCTACGCCCATGTAACAACCCTTTCATATGCGCCAAGTGTTAAGCTATAAAGGCGCAGGCGCGTTCCTCATCGCAGCAACATCATGTTGTGCAGACCCTCCATGCGCCGCGCCAAGTTCCCTTAAGCGCGCCAAAAGCACATGTTACACAAACCATATATGCGCCTTTGGCGCACCAAAGTTCCATGCAACATAAAAGATACATGTGCCATGGGCGCATCCTGTCCCCATGTAACATAAAGATTCCATGCGCCCTTTACAAAATGCATCCACATGGTGCAGTGCACTTGTCCTTACAGCAACACAAAATACACCCTGCAGTGTCTATGCGCCATGCACCCTTTGGCGCTGATTTATCTCCTGCAACACCCTTTTCCTGTGCGCCTTACCTATTTAGCTCTGCAATTTGCAATATCTGTGTGCCATGCGCCCCGAGGCCTTTAAATTGCTAACTCTTTCTTCTGTCAAGCATTTCGATGGAAAATCAAGCAGCTGACACGGCTTTCTTCAATTGGGTTTCACATCTTATTCTTGTAGATCAGCAATTAAGCTCAGAAGAACATATGTCAACATCAAGCAAGAGACCTACCAAATCCAAAGGCAAGGCCAAGCTTACAGAGGAAGAAATGAAATATAAGTATCAGAGGGTCAGAATGCCCGACTCCCAGGCCGAGTGTGACCTGGACATTAGAGACTCAGAGTTGGGTCATATTGATATGGAGGAATTCTGGGTCAGGACTCAGAAGGTCACAAGAAGTCCATGGATGGACAAGCTAATAAAGCGGTGCCACTGCGCTTTCTTTGGGGAATCCTCCAAGCCAAGTAACAATGAATTCATGATGGTGGTTGCCCGGTGCTATAATAAAGACACAAGGTGTGTCGTAAATGAGAAGGGCGAGGTCATAATCAACCTCACTGCCCGCCACTTCGAGATAATACTCGGCATTCCTCATCACCGGCACTTTGTGGCCGTCAGCCGAGAGGATTGTATCAAATCCTGGGACGACCATGAAGATCAGTGCATGCAACTGATGAATGAAGTCTATCTGAAGAACAAGAAAGTAGTGACCCGTTGGCCACAAATCATTCACCACAGTGATTTTTCGGAGGAGCTCAGTGACACCATCACGTTCCTGAGCAGGGTCTTTGGGCTTCCTGACGCCCACTATTTCCACAAATGGATGCTGTGATATTTAGAAACCATGAACAAAAATGTGCCCGATCAACGCTTCGAATGGGCAGAAATTATAAGCAGCATGATATCATAACAATCTGCAAAATTCCCCTGACAACGGGAGATTCTACATGAATTCCTATGTTGTTTACATTGCAGCTTCAGAGAGAGACTACCCAGCCCTGATGCGGAGTGGGGTTTGGCCCCAGGTCAAAATATATGAATACTATCCAGAATTGAAGCTGGAAAATAGCATCCCTCAATTTACAAAGATCAACGATGCATTTTTCTACTTCATCATCTACCTGTTGAGGCCAAATATGACTTACGGTCGCACGACCAAGAGCATCGTGACAGCCACTGAGAAATGGGGGCCCTGTTCACCCAATTTCCCACATTCACTTATCTGAGGGCAGCTAACTTCTTGGGAGAGCCAACTAGACTGCCAAGGTATGCTGGGCCCAAATTGATTCTGCTAGAGCTGTCAAGACAGCTAATCACTTATCACGAAAAGTGCCTAAAAAGAAAGAAGGGTGGAACTCCTTTCCCCCTCACAGTGGGTAGATATACATGTCTTACTCATCACAAGGCAAAAGACATGTTTGTAGAAGAGCTGAGCCGCTCAATTTGAAACATGACTTCCCAGCAAGACCCACCTTCGACCCGAGGAATTGTCTGCCGAGGGCTAAGCTCGATCCAATCCACATCCCTCAGATCGAGGATATCTACATCGACCTATATCATGAGGTGGAACTCAGGAGGAAGGACCATTCTCGTTTGGCATTGGCAGAAATCATCCAATATGGGGTAGCCATCATCCCCAAAGGCTACCAAACTACTGAGGAGGAAGTGGATCAAGTATATCTTAACACAGGTGGGGACGATTGGCCTTTTGCGGCAATTGATAGAACCAAAGCTCCTCAGAAAATTGAGGAAAGGGTCAAGGAAACTCTGCGTAAAACAGAGCATTGGTCTTTGAATGAATGGACTCATCTACCTCGGAGTCGATTTCACAACCTCTCCATTGGGTAACGCACCTCCTAGATCTAAACAGCAGCCTAAAGGCAAAGGAAAAGGCAAAGAGGGTGAATCCAGCACCACTCAAGAGGAAGCTCCTGAAAGTCCTCCTTCCACTGCACTAGAACAAGTTGTAACTCTGGCTCCTCCAGAGAAAGAAGCGAGAAGAAGATGTTCCAATAGGCCCATCCACTCAGGATGTCGGCCTGCTAACAACTACCGAGGTCCCTTCTGTCCCTTCTTCTTCTCCTCCTTCCCCTCCTCGAGTGACTCAAGCGACCATTCCTTTGGTCATGTCCTCTCCCCCTTCTTCTACTGTTCCTCCCACTTCTTCGTCCATCTTCTCTTCTCTCGCGGACTGTCCCCCTCCATTTCTTCCCTCATCTCTCGAGCTCCCTTCCTTCCTATGTCTTCCCCTCCCCGCAAATTTGTTCCTCCCGTGAGCACTTTTTCGGCCTCCCTCTCGATGCCGCCTCCAGTGTCTCCACGTTTTCCTTCTACTACCGCAGCTGCCCCCTTCTCTCGCTTCCGGCCCTTCTCCCATAAGTCCACTGGATCTCCCAAAGATTTAAGTCATCGAAAAGGAAAGTTCCCATCGCTCCGATGGACTTCTCCGTAATCCCGTCCAAAGGGGCAAAGAAGCAGAAACCCATCACACGCTTCTCTCAGAGTGCTTCGGGAGAGAGGGTAATGGAGATCGCATACCCCAATCCTCTGAAGGATAAAAAGGATCTGTCTCCGACAGATTATACAGTGACTCAAGTCACAATGGGTACGTCTTCTGAAAGCCTTCAGGGAGAGGCCCTATTTGCAGTCGACGCCCTCTGTAAGAAGCTAAGGAAGAAAAAAAAGGCTATTGAAAGAGCAAAACAAACATCTGCTCCAAGCCTTACAGAAGATGGGCAGTGCACCTCCCACAACTGCCACCGAGACTCCTGAGCCTCTGAGCCAGGATAAAATTAATGAATATGCAAAGATCGGCGAGCAGGGCATGGCAGTTTCCGCTTGGAGGAGCCAGATCCTCAAGGACAGTGAACGAGTAATCGCCAAGTTCTCTGATTTATATCTAAATATCAACAAGGTGAATAAAGAGCTCCAAGCGTTAGCGGAGGCCCATATCAGAAGAGCTGGACCATGCTAGGCTGCAGCATGAGACCTTTCAACAAATGTTCGACTGTTCAGTCAAGATCTGGTCAAGTTCGGCATCTTCGGCCATCCCAGGGCCCTCAATAAAGTCATTTCCACTCTGGACTACCGGATGGATCAACTGGAATTTGTCCTTGAAAAGATTGATAAGGTGAAGGAGGAAGCCCTGGACGCGATGCACCAAATGGAACAAATCGTTCTCAACATGTCTCCAGGGTTGCTTACTCCTTCCTTCACCTTAAGGAAAGTTGATGAAACCATCCAGATCTTCAAGGAGATCATTTCACAAGGGCTGGGGCCAGAGGTCACTTTTGACGCGGAGTCCATCAATAACCTGCTGGCCTGTCGGGACTTCATTGGGTTCCTCATAGAAGCGGAGAAAGAATATTCCAAACTCCCAGAGAAGCTCATAGACGAGCGGGAGACTTGCGAGGCGATCAGTGAGCGACACAAGGATCCTTCCCAGGATCAACTAGGGCCCATGATCAGCAAGTTCATGGAATACCACGCTCAATTCCACATCTCGTCACCTGAGTAGCAGCAAAAGCAGGCTACCCCCTTTCGGCCGCAGGATGACGACGATGAATAGCTTCTCTTTCTTCTTCTTCTCTCTCTTCTTCGACTTTCTTTTTTTTAAATATCTAGAGTATGTTGGCACAAATGATGACATCATCCATGTTGCACCATGGGATGATGTCATCCATCAAGTTGTCAAAAGTCAACATGACTTTAAGATATTTTGTAAATATCTTTGTAAATAGGTGGTTGGATCCTTTTTGCCTTCTTTTCTCTCCTTCTTCTATAAATACCCCAATACTTGTTGTATTGGAGATGAGTGGATATCTTTCAGATGAAAAATAGAAGTGAGGAGAAAAGACTTTGAGCTTTTTGTAACCGAAAGAATTATTAATACAATATTTAGACTTTGTGCTGAATACCTGTGTTATATGCATTAGATCTTTCTTATGTCAGATCTGTGTGTTTATTCTGTTGGATCTGCTTCTGTTTTATTGTCATTTATTCATCAGTATTGCTTTGTTCGTTTATGTAAGTAGGTTTGGCTCTGTTTACTACCAATCCCAAAACATAAACCCTCCGACCTTTCTGCTTTGGAATTCATTTCTTTTCTTTCTTCGGATCTGATCTTTCTTCATCATCTCTTCCATTCCTTTCTTTCCGCAGTCGGAAACACCCTACTGGGATGAGATCCCAAACCCCCGAAGGCAGAATATTGTGAGACTTGCACAGATTCCTGTTGGTAGAATAGCAATAAACCAGTTTCACTTTCTTGACTCAAAGAGGGCTATGCCCTCACACTGCGCTGTTAGCTCGTATATCCATAGATCTCGCCTTGCCGCGGCGCATGATTTTCGGACCAACATTTTGGTAATCGGCCAGAACCGATGTTGCACAAACTTATAGGTCTGAAATCCTTAATATATTTTGTTGTGGAAACTTTGGGAATAAGAACCAGGAAGGTGTTGTTCATCTATTTCAATAACGAGCCATTGTTGAAGAAATCATGAACCATCTCAATAACCTCATGCTTAATCACTTCCTAGAATTTTTGTAGAAGAAGGCCGAAAACCATTTGGGTCGGAGATTTATTTGGTTCCATATAGAAAACAACAAATTTAATTTCCTCCTCAGTGGGCCTCATTAAAATCTCTCTGTTTTCTTAAGGGGATATGGCATTCTGGAATTGATCAAGAACTTTATTCTAAACATTTGCATTTGGATCCAGGACTACGTGGAAATGCTCCTTGAAACAATTTATGATTGTATCATTGCTTCCTAATTTGGATAGTTTAGTAATTCTATATTATCTCCAACTTGGGTTTCTACGACCATGACTTCCTAATTTGGATACTTTGGTCATTATTTTCCTATCATATCCCCTTTGGGTTCATCTATAATTTCTTGGAATAGTCCTCTAACTAGTCCCCATTCCATTCAATTTTACACACTTTACCTACTCTATTATTTTTAAACCTATTATCATTTCATTCTTTTAAGTCAATAATGTTCTATCATTTGTGTACATACGGAAAAAAAAGGAATCACCACAAAAATGATATCCCTCAAGCACCCCTCCCTCTCGATGGAGGTCATATGATGTTTTAAGTCGATAGTTCCTAACTCATAAAATATAGGGATCGTGTTAGTGATGTGGCTCTGACCAAGCCCCTACAAACTCTCCTCTACTCTACTCTAGCCACCTAAATATTCAACTTCATAATGTGGGTTGTATCGGTCATCTACCACTCCATCATTGCTTATGCATCTAAAAATCTCACTATATATTCTCATGCCAATTCTACTTGTGTTTGGAGAAGGCCCTACACTAATGATGTCATATCTCTTACACTCTTTGTTACTTGAGCATATTTATACCTCTGAAGTTGGTGAAATTCCTCTCCCATAAGTCTAAATACACTCTTTCAGTCTTCGGCCATCACATATATTAGATTTTTCATCACTAATGTATATGTTAAGTCCAAGATGCCATCCAATATCTCACGTTGTGCACCCTCAATCAACGAGTTCCAATCGGTTGTGGTTTTCTCTACAAAACATATAAACCACATATTTCATCAACAATCTATTAAACATTTTATCTCGAACCGGTCACAATCTAAGCTATCATAACACCTAATTTTTAGGCTCTCATGGCCCGCTAAGTTGTTCTAATATGAAGGATCCATCTGCTCGACCTCCTAAAACAACCCTTGCATTAACCTATCTCGATCAACGGTCCCCTACCAAGTGTGCCCACCTATCTCGAGGAACCATATCATACGTGGTCTCCTCAAAGTCTCCACTCTATACCCTAGTTGCCCCATCATATACACTATTATATGGGCACTTTTATCCGATAAATAATCTCCTATCAACCTCCATAACTACCACTCATGGTGTCATCCTCAGGGTATCTCTACTCTCTCCTTCTTTGTGAAAACCTATTTCTCAATGATGTCCCCCACCTCTACCACCTAAGGTCCCTTTACACGTCCTCCTTCCCTTTATCTCCACCACCTAACACCTAGTTGTGGGGCACACATAACTTAGTGCGGTTATAATGGTGGCACTAATACCATTGGTCCCGCCCCATCCTCTCTCTCTAACATGTTATGGATGATACTCTATAAGAGGTAGGGATACCACGTGAGTGGGGTACCCAAACTAAAATATATATATATCAAATGGGTTTGTATCTACGGACCACACATAATGTACAAGAATCTCTAAGGTCCCTCGGTGACCACTATAATCAACCAAATGGGACATTGATCCATCATCCCTCCATTGGGATCATATCATACCTACTCTTGTCTAACCTATAGCAAAGCACTTATATCCCACAACTTCCCTAACTTTTAGGCCTCTCTCCCATCATAATATCCTTAGGAAATCCCCTACTACTACATGTAGTGATGTCCATGTAGGTCTATACATCGAAATACTCATATATCTTGGATGTCTACAATCTTATGGGCCCCACTACCCTCTATTGCCTCACACGAATTCTTTATAAATCATGTAACAATTATACCCACATGATTCTCCCCTAATTAAATTATGTATTGACCTTTAATACATCTTTGCATGCCACCAATAAAAATAAAACTATTTTTTCATCCACTTTATGACACAAGATACGTGCCATAATTATACCAATAATCACCTTCTAAATATCTGATATATATTAACAAAAATGACACTCAATCGGACCATCAATGAGCTCGGATGATATTTTTCGACACTCAAATTTGGTAATTCTACTCTTTAATATTTTTAATCTTGACATTTCTCTCTTATTTAAACAAGTCCACTTTACCCATTCTCATCTAGCACATCTCTAGGTCTCTTGTGTAGCTTGTTTGATCATAAACACTCATTTTTATGAAGTTTTGAGAATTAAATGCATGAAATCCATTTAGAAAATCCACTTATCTACTTCCAAACTTCACATTTATATTTCCCCTCCAGGCTAAAAAAATGTACAATAGAAAAGGGCAATAATGTTTGTACGGTCCCACTATAGTGTACAATTTTTCCCTTGCTCAATTTGATCCTAAAATTTCAGTTGCACATTATTATTTGGGTCATTTACTCCTTCTCAATCAACCTTTGTAACTTAAATTACCTTCAAAAGCATATATAAGCATCCCTCCACATAAACTAGGTGTTATTATTTCATTATAGTGCCTTTTTCACTTCCTCATTATGCTTGATTACATACACGTTGTATTTGTTATCTTTTGAACTAACATGACTAACACATGTCACCTGTGTGGTGTTGAAAGATATTGTTTCATATGTTCTTATATATCACTTGCTATATCATTTCATCACATTATGATACTCTTGTTTTTATACATGTTTTCTAGTTGTGTATGTAGTTACTTATTTGTTACTCTAATTGTGGCCTAAGGGCCTTATTTGTCTTGTGACACCATGGGTGTCCCATGTTTGTAGCATCATGACTTCGTGTGTAGCCATGTATCTCTTAATTATAGGCCCAAGGGTCTTGATTGTCTTGTGACATTATGGGTGTCCCATGTTTGCAAGTGTTAAGCCTTTTGTGTGACATTGTTTGCATTGTTATCTTTACACTTGTTTCTACTTATATATGCACTATTATTGTTGTTGCTACTAATTCTCTTGTTGACATTT
This sequence comes from Taxus wallichiana var. yunnanensis, assembly GCA_018340775.1. NCBI lineage: Eukaryota > Viridiplantae > Streptophyta > Pinopsida > Cupressales > Taxaceae > Taxus > Taxus wallichiana. The sequence continues at coordinate 684,451,994 of CM031235.1, forward strand.
TTTCTACTATTATTCTTGTTTCTATTATTTCTCTTGTTATGCACCATGGTCTCCACCATACACATCCTCTTTGTAGGTAAAATTTCTTCTTGGTGGCCACCACATCGGCCCTTCCTATGTTTTCTATGCAAATTATCAAATTTATCAGACATGGTTACACATTTATTCTTTTGATCTCGTGTGCTCAAAATCTTTATCACATGTCCCTCAAAATAGGGGAATTCTTATGGGTATATTCTACACCTACAACATACATAGACCAAATTCTAGGCTCACACACATGCGAAAATAGGTAAAAACTACTTAGAAACAACATCAAACACCTAATATAGAAAAACAAGCATAAGGTCAAAAACATATAGTATGGTCGGGATTGTACATGAGATGTTCTTGATCCATTTTTATGATTTTTCCCTGTGGGTAGTTACTACAATTTTCTCAGTGGTTTCAAATTTTTACCTATAAGAACATGTTTTTGGCACAATTACAAACTCAAATGGCTCAATTCATATTAGTTTCAAGGGGCATGAAATGTTTCATTCCTTATTCTCCACAACACTCGGTTTCCAGATTTCAATTTCGGGGATATTGGGGAATGGTTCTTCTTTCTCCCGATCCATTTAAATGCATTTCACCTTTATTTAGTTTCTACTTATTTGTGCAACACATGGGGAGATTATGGGGGCAACGTATTCTCATTTATACCACATGTCCAAATTTACAAAATTGGGTCTAGATCCATCTCAGTGCAGTGTGGTCCATGGGGTCATGGAAGGTATCGAAGTAGCTAATTTCTTCATAGGTAGTCCTTCATATCCTCTTACACTTAAAGGGGAAGATATTAGAGTTTTCGAATGACTTTGATAAATTATATTCTTCCTTCGTGAGGTGCTTCAGCTTCTCATTATTCTTCTCTCTCTTCGAATTTGTGTGTTGGGTTCTATACACCTAATACTCTGGAATATCCTCAAGACAACTTATTGACTGGTCACCCCTAATCCTTCGGTAAAGTTCAATAATCCAAAACTCCAAGTACAAGTAAAGAGCGAGAAACTCTTCCTCTCCGAAACAAACAAGTGTATTCCTTCCACATTTTTCATCTCTTTATTTCACTATTTACATTTTAAATTTCATTTACATTACATATTTTCATTTGAGTTAAAGTTTAATTCTTTATCATAGACATTGACTACACTCTATGTTGTAGGTTTCATCATGGAACATGCCAATACCAATACAACGAGATCTTGCAAAATAAACATCGAGTGAAGAAAAAGTGTGTCTACATATTTAGGTATCTTTTCCTTTAAGCACGTAATTTCATTTCATACTTAAAATGGGGGAATGTAGACACTCAAATTTGGTAATTCTACTCTTTGACACTACTAGTCTTGACATTGCTCTCTTGTTCAAACAAGTGCACTTTCCCATTCTCATCCGGTACATCTCTATGTCTCTTTTCTAGCTTGTTTGATCATAAACACTCATTTTTCAATAGTTTCTGAAAATTGAATATATGAAATCCATTTAGAAACTCCACTTGTCACTTCTAAACTTCACACTTTAGATTTCCCTCTAGGGTCAAAAATGTACAATATGGGGAAAAACATATGTGTGGTCCTAAACCCCGGTGTATGGTTTGTCCTTGCTCACTTTGATCCCAAACTTTCAGTTGCACATTATTCTTTGGGTCATTTACTCCTTCTTAGTCAACCTTTATAACTTAAATCACCTTTAAAAGCATATATAAGCAATTGAAACTCACCTCATTTAGAACCTAGCACTCTTATGGACTCCTATTGTAAAAGTTAGCACAAAAGACACCCAAAGCTCCCTATACTCTAAAAATACCTTTACACATTCATTAGGGCAACACCATCTAAAAGTTTAAAGCTTCCCACTAGGTTTAGGGGACTACTTCCCACATTTGCAAGCACTCAAAGTCACTCACTCAAGTATATTTACAAGAGATAAACTCAAGTCAAGCTTTTTTAAAGGAAGGATGTCAAATTTGATTACACTACAATTAGATATCACATGTTAGGTGGAGAACAACATGTGGTTTGAAGCCTCTTCGAGTAGTGCCAACATTGGTGGTGCACATGGTACCCACAACCCAACTAATTTTCATTTTACAGGACTCTCCATCAATGGTTAGGGTTTGAAAGATTGATTAGAGCATTCGAAGACCCTCGCAGTGTGACCGATAGTGATCGACAAGCGACAAAGAGACTCAAACAATTGACAAACCGAGAAAGTTGCAAGTCATAGTTATGAGTGGGGTCAAGCCATATAGATGTTCGTACTACTATTATATGGTCCCATCCAAGAGAATTTTCAAGTCATGGTTATAGTTCCAAAGGAATCTTAGGTCCAAATACCCATGTTTCATCATTCAAATTGCCCATATTTTCTCAAAATCATCTATAATCAGCTAAGTGCACTCAATCCCTTATGTTTGTGAACTTATATTGTATTGTGTATATTTTTTTTAGCTATTAATGCGTTATTTTGATATTGAATGGTTAATGTTGGAATTTAATTAATTAGAATAACCCTCTGTAGCTTCTATTTCATTCCTTTTTGGTTATGTGTAAATCTTAATTAAATCTAAAAGGGTGAAAACAATACTCTTCACTACTTGTGGACCACTATACTAAAGCACTCTTCTTTACTATGCTCAATGGCACATCATAAAACATTTGCACACCCCGAATAAGTAGCCCTAGAATTGCATGAACATCATGTAATGTCGTTGTAACCTCTATAGTTTTCCTAGAACTCCACCAAAGGTGTCGAACCCAAACTCCCCGTGGAATAAAAACATTTGTATTAAACACATATCTAATGAGATATGTACCATCTGTATGATGCCTCAAAAATCAAGGCCCTATAGTTGTGAAATATTATATATAGATGAACCACAAAATAACTCACAACCATGCCATAACCACTCATCTCCACATTAGGATCCTTTGTGGCACTTGAAAAATGTCAACCAAAAAGTACCCATCATATCTCAATCCAAACTAATCGTAAAAAACATGTCAAATTATAAAAAAATCAAACACATAACTTCTCAAACTACATTTGCCATGTTGGCTTAACACTATCACCCCCTGAGCAAAAATCGTCATTTATCTATTACATAAACCAACTTGGAAAATGCCATCAACCATCCTAGCATTTTTCCCAAGATTAAATGCCATCAAACATCTTAGAAATCTTCCCAAGCATAAATGCCATCGACTATGCTATGATTATTCATTCTAACATGATCAATTTTGTCTATCTCAAGGGTCTATGACTTTTTTAGCAATAAATTCAAAAATCTAACCTAATGACTCCAAAAATCAAAATGCTCCCAAACCCACCTACACCTCGACCCAATTTACATTTCTACTATCCTTGGGGCATATTTTTCTAGCTAAATTTTCCTAATAATTTTTTTCCACTTTTCTCCTAGTTACCCATTCCCAATTCAAAAACAATACCTATAATAAGATTCACACCCCATCTCGACCACCTTGTCTACTACCTCATACTCTCACCGTCATAAAAATCACTCAATTTGGTTATCTCATAACTCAAATTATCTTAATCTCAATTAATAAAGTGACAAATGAATTCCTCCTTTTTATTTCTATTAATTCTTATAATCTGGTTTTGACACGATTTGCTTCCAATCTTCAAACCTTCATATATTTCAAACAAAAAACCCTAAAAACATTCAATAAATTACACCGCACTCATGGTGTGAGATGCTCATTTTGACATATTACACATACCTCTATCAAATCTAGCCAAAGCCCCTAATTTTCATTATTTTGACACTCAAACACATCATATGACCTTTATCTAAGTGATTTATGTCTTATTTTACTTGATTATCTTATAGTGTTACTTTTCACTTGTCTTACTCAAGTTCCAAGTAGTGATTACACCCGCCACATGCAAGTCAAATGACACCGATAGGTAAGTATGAGGTAGGTATATTTAATTTGGTGGAGTTCATTATTTCTTTACAACAATTTCATTACTACTTTACTTTCAACATTTACTTTCGATTTTATGTGTTGCATATATATCTTTTTCCGAAGACCATCTCGTGTTTCACTATTGTGACACATAATGATCTTCGATTGGGGCATATGTATACATCTCATTTTTATAATTTCTAGCCATTTATTTTGTGCAATGGTTGTTGTGAGATCTTCCTTGTGATCGGGTTCCTTAAGGGGCCTACCAGGAATTAGGGTGTGATTAAACTTGGTCATGTGGGTTAGACCACAACATTTGAGAGATGTCACTATTATGTTGTAGTCACCATACTCTTTCCTTGTTTCTTCTCTTTGTTCATGCATTACACCTATTATGTTCACTTGTCTCATTATGTCTACTTGTTTATGCATGTTGCATGTTATTATCCTTGCTTTCAATCACCCATGACCTTCATAATTTACATCTATTTACCTTTTGGCCTCCATCTCACATGTTTTTCACCTTTTGACCTTAGGGTCCCCTAAAACCCATGTCATCGCCCATGGGCAAAGGTGTCGATTTTGGATTTCCCATGGCTGATGTTATTGCCCGAGTGATGACATCTCGATATATATCCACCATATTTTTATCAAAACACTAACGAAAAATGATTTTTTCATACATGAATGCACTTATAGCTCATATATTATCACACTATTTCACACTTATTTGTTGGACTTGAAGTCTTAGAGCTTACCTATTTTGCACTTGGGTCACCATAGTGAGTTAAGACTGGAGATCTTCTTGTCAAGTTTTCTCCTTCTCCACACACAACAATTCTTTCTCGATGTTGTTATATCTAGGGGATTATGCATTAATGATTACACACACGTCATAGGTAAGTATCTCTAACCCTTCTTATAATTTAACCTTTCGACATATATTTAATGTTGGTCACTCATTACTATAGACTAGAGTAGATGTATGTTTTCTTTAATCTCTTGTATTGTCTTATGATATTATGCACCTTGGATTTATCCACCCATAATTTCTTATTCTAAATCCTTATAGGATACATATCTTCATCTTAGGTATAACTCTTGAAACCTATAAATATCCTAGGGTTAGGTCACTATCCTTCATAATTATGAAACTAGTGCTCCTTAAGCACCTTTGTACATAAATTGTGTGTCCGAACTTAGATTTTGTCCCTATATTTAAGAATTTGGTTGGGAACCTATATTTGTATATCATACGTAAAACTCAAGAAGAAGAACTCTAATCTAGACTATGGTGACCCAAATGCAAAAGGATAAGCCTGAAACCTCGAGTCTAATAACTAGATGCAAATAAGTGTGTAAATCCAATGTGCAAGTAAAGCGAAGTTATTTGAATGATGAATGAGTGATGATAAAATGACAAGAGCATCAGGCATATATACGGACGTGATTTCCTATAGGTGATGATGTCGACTATGGGAAAACCAAACCCGACACTATCAACTATGGGAAATTGTGTTGACCTTGGGGATCATAAGGCCAAAAAGTGGGGGAAATGGGAAGTGGAAGCCAAAGAAATAATGAAGGCATGATAAAGGTCCATGGTGACATAAAGAGTAGGAATGAGTGTAAACAAGTGTGAGACAATGATGACAATATGTGAACAATATAAGAAACAAAAGAGGGCAGGGAATCTATGATATAAAGGATAATAGAACAACATCTCTTAAATGTTGTGGTCTAGCCCACTTAACCAAGTTTGATCACACCCCAATTTTAGAACACCCCTCGAGGAACCCAATTAGGATGATAATGCATCAACAACCCCTGCACAAGAGAAAATGTTAGCAAATTCCAAAAAGAGGTGTATACATTTACATTAATTATTAATAATCCATTTTTCCTAATTGTCATGTACAACATTGTATCCTTGTCCTAGACCAAACCTTCATCCTATGAAAATGATCCCATCTAGGGCCACCTAATGGTCATTTTCTCAATTTGCATATCTTTTATGGGTCAAAACATCCACTATAGGTCACCTTAATGCAAAATTATATTTGTGGAACCCTATATAAGTAGATCTGATACACTCATTTACTAACTTGGAACTTTCAAGAGCTCCCCTAACAATTATCTATCAAATCTTATGCAAGATCTCCAAAATTCCCTAAAGTAGCAAATAAACATTAAGAGTGTCCCCACATATGTATGAAGCACTCTAAACCAAGTTCAACAATCAAGTTTCCTAAATTAAGAGCCTTAAAATCTAAGTCAAGCATAAACAAGGCAAGTCATTACAAAGCATTATCATATGATCATGTTATAAAATATAATTATATCTATGTAGTAATATGTCACATCTCTAGGTGGAGAGTTATGTGTGATTTGAGGCCTCTTTAGAGTAGTGTCAATGTAGGTGGTGTATAGATTGCACTTCAACTCAATCACCAACCTTTTATAGGGATTTTACCATAGATTAGGGTTTCGAGTTTAGTTGTTTGATTACACCAGGTTTCATATATTGTTGAGACCTAATATTTCATAGATAAACATATACTAATCACTCGTATAAGTTCATAAAGTTACAGAGCACCATTTGTTTCCTAGATCAAACCGTCCCAAAGGGAAAACCGTCAAATAGTTTGGTTCAAAGAAAACAATTTTGTTCCTCTGTATAATGTAGTTCCAAAATCAGAGATGAAACATTTATAAGAGACTTCCAAATAGTTCATCCCTCTTTCACACCTGATCAATTAAAGAATTAAGTGCACTTATCTTCTTGTGCTTTACCATATTTAGCATGTCCTTTTACGTCTCATTTTATATGTATTGTCAAATTTAAATATTATAATATATATTTATAAATATGATTCTAATTATATATTTTACATCAAATTAATGTCGCAACCTTTTTATGAATAAGATTTTATATTATATTAATGTTGGTGAGAAAAATTTTCGGGTAGAAAAATTGGTGGGTATCTTGCCAACGCTCTAGGACTCTAGGTCCCTCTGCTTGTGTGGTATGGCTCCACTTTATTGCGAATGGACAAAAATGAAAATTTGTTGATGGCCAAGAGGTCGGGGATCCAACAGGCACACTCCACTGTACTCATGGTAAATGGTTGCAATGAATCGCAAGGAGGAATTTGCGAGGATGATGGGGAAAAGGAGTGAGAAATTAGAAAGGGGGATTAGCTTTGCAAGTAGAAAATCAGATTCTTGCCAAAGATAACTAGAAGTATCACATTCACAACTTATAGGAAAGAAACAACTATGCTTAGAACATCAATGATGAGAGGAAACCATGCACACAAAGTTACACACATTCATGCATCATGAAAAGAAGAAACTCCTTTCTTTATTGACATCTTCACAAGTTTACAATGTTGGAAAATAGAGGAAAATAAATAGGGAAAATGGAAGAATGCTATCTCTTTTTCCTTTCTCAAATAGATCTCTCTCTTGAGTGCAAAAATTGACAACCCTTAAGAAAGAGGGTGTCATTACATTATATAGAACAAGAAATGACTCTTCACCTACCCCCATGTGTCTTTTCACTTGCCTTTTCCACTTGTGACTCTTGGCATTCCTAGGAAAGAACATTAAGTCCCCTTTTATAAAATAAGGGTGACTTATTACATTTTTGGACTATAGTCACATTAATGAATAAGAAAAAGTGAATAAGATGAAAACAAAAAGTGCAACCCCCAACAAAGAATTAGAAAATGAAGGAAGGAGGGGGGGGAAGGAAAGAGAGAAAGAAGGAAGGAGAGAGAGAGAGAGAACTATTTTGATGAAGATCCCGCCATTGACGGACTCTGGAAAGCTCCACAGTGAAATCTCAATGCCCTTGAATTCTTTACTGAATCTTGCCGCCGGTGCCACTTTTTGTTCCTGAGGAACACAAACAAAACCTAGAGACTTGATCCGATTTTGTGCGAGAGAGTTGATGTTCCTGCACTCTAAGTACCAAGCTTGATAATTCTTTGTGGTGTTGGAAATGATTTCCTTATCTCCACCAGAGATTCTAATGTGTTTTCGTTAAACGAGAATGGATCTCTCGACCTCCCTTTTGATCAATCTTTGGAAGCCTTCAACAGATCATCTATTGAAGTTTCTAAGTTCACGGTGACACCCCAAGCTTTTGTACTTGAGCATCGACATCCTTTTGCATTTTTCCAACCTCCTCTTCATATGAATCAAGCTCATCGATGACATGCTTTATCAATTCATACCGAGAAAATAGAGTTTGAGCCCAAACTTGAGACAAGTCCTCTAATGCCGACGAGAATACACCTTTGGCTATTAAGAGGAATGATTTGAATTTTCCCATTTCCATGACCAATGGATACACTTGATCCCAATTTTCTTTCTCTTGCATCAACTGCTTCCCGTGTTGTGAGTATCTTCATGGCCATGACATCCATGTACTTGTACAATGTTAGAATCTTGGGTAAAACACCTTTCCTTTCTCAAGAATCATACTCACCCACTTTGTCATTTTCCTTTCCTTGCATGGTGAATCCTTGAGTTTTCCTGATGGACTCAGGATCAAAGCTACTCACTAGGAGTGACTTCTTCATTGGGAGAAAGCATTGAAAACATTCAGATCTAGGAGCACTTGGACATATGAGGTGAGAGTTCAAATGTGGTTTTCTAATTGATCTAGTTTTTCCTGTATTCTTGAATTCTCACGATGAGGTGAGTGGAAGACTCTTGAAATAAGTGCACGTCACCCTCGTGTGTGTTACCAGTCCTAGGGGAATTGTGCTCATCTCATAATCAGTCAGGGTCATTTCCTCAATGGGCTTGATGACCTTCGATTGACTACCTCTATATATTGGTTCCCCGAAGCGCCACTAAAGAATCGAGAAGCCACTTGAGCCAATCTCCCTTTCTTCTATTTAACCATCAAGTGATAGCCGAGAAGTCAAGAATGGTTACCTGTTGCACTATGTGGGTCTTTGTTATGATCATCTCCTACACCCAGGGGAAGATCTCATTGGTCTCTGGCTCGACAGTGGACAACATCACAACTTCTTTCTCTACTTGAGAAGGTGTATCCTGTGCAGGTGGGGTTGGTGCAACAATAGGAGATGAGAGACTTTGAGGTTGGTGTGGCGTAGAGAGGTCGCCTAGTCAATTTCCCTTGTTTAAGATCTGCCATAGGTTCTTCCACCGTTGTATTGATTTCTTATGTAGTCTCTTGTGGCAAGGTGCCTCAGTTTCCTCCTGGTTTCCTCTTTGAGCTTCCTTCAGAATGAATTGAGTTGGGAGCCTTGTCCTCGACTCGGAGGAGGAGTGAAAAGATGTTTGTCTTTGGAGGGATGGAAATTTTCCTGACGAGATGAGATCAACCCTCTTTCTTTTGAACCACTCTTTGGACCTTTTGATCACCACCTTTGTTTGTTCTTTGATGTCCCTAGATTCACGCACACTCCAAACCACCTGGGGAAGAGGAGAAGCCTTCACTGCAGGGTACTCTAGATCAAACATTTATGAGCCATCCTCTTGACACCATCTTCATACCAATCAAATTTGAATTTCCTCATTTGATCCACTGTCATCCTTTTATGATCGCATTCCTGAGACCTCATACTCATCAATACAATTTCCTATAAATCTTCAATTTGAGGTACATGGCACAAGTCAGGCAGGTGAAATGAGTCTGGATCTTCTTTGATGTCAAAATCTTCCCTAGAGGTGTATGAGTGCATATTGATAAGGGCTAGGAGACTTTAACATTAACAACATCATGGGCACTCTTGCATGTGAAAATCCCTAGTGAGATAGGGAAAGAAACCTATTTCTTCTTCCTACTCTTTAGCTTGTTGTTCACGTGTACCAATTATCTACATAGTTCCATCAACAAGACCCTGTCGCTTGGATAGCGAGGCAACCTCCATGAGCAAGATCAAAGCCTAACACCTTGATGTAAGATAACATTGAAAATTGAATGAAGTATGAACCATACCTCCTGACTAGGGCAATGACTTGTGAAGACATCCTCAAATGTTGATTTCCTTGAGCAACTTGACCACATACATTGTGAATGTATCATTTACCTTAGAAAAATGTTGATTACTCTCTTTCAAGACCAATTGTGGGTATTTCTTGAATACAAGATCCTTTTGGGAGACATTCTGGGCAGGTGTTAGGCCCTTAAATGGTCTTGTGTTCACCAAGGCATGTAGACCGGGTATAGTGAGATCACAAAGAATTTCTTAGAAGTAGGTACCTAGAACAATTGGTGGTGCAAGTTTTCATTGATGAGCTGCCCCCAATAAATCACTGCTTTGCCTTTGAGGATTGTGATGATGAAAAGTTTCACCCAATCATGGAAAATATTCATGTTCTCTTCTCCCATTACCCAACTTAGGAGAATGATGGCATCAGAGAAAGCTTCATGGAACTCATTACGGGAAAGAGTCTTTGGTGCACAAGAGGGATTTCTTTCATGCTTTAACTAGGAGCCAAAGGTGAGGCCTTGAAGATAGGACTTAGTCTTGGACCATTCAGAAAATGTAAATTCTTTGGTGATCACGACCATATCTTTTTCAGTTTGGATTTGCATTCCTTGAGATATGGCCCTTGGAGTGAGCACAACTAAGATTAAATTTTCGTCAGCTCTTATTGTCCTTGTGTCTAGTTCGTAGTGTTGGGAACACGCCAACACTAAGTTAATGTTTTGTAATGACATGAGATGGCCACACCGCTTGCATAATCCACCGATAAAGATCTTTTCCTCAACAGGTTCTCCCGGTCCACCCAACATTCTATTCTTGAGATCCTCTAGGTCCATGTGAGCAACATTACTATCAACCAAACTCGTGAATCTCGATGTGAGAGCTAAAATGAGCTCTTGGCTGGTGAATTTGGACTTCATGATGACAAAAACAATATGAGTCACCATAGAGGTGATAGCAACTTCTTGCACTTGAAACCAAAACTTGCTACTTTTAGACTCTGGGTTTCTGTGGAGTCTGCTATTTCTGGAAAGGTTGCCTTTTGTCTCGATATCAGCACTAAGAGGTTCTCATCATGTTTAAGGCATGCTCATAGATGTTTTATGACCAATTTGAAGCACTTTCTATTTTTATAAAGTTACTTTTTGATTTTTTGCTTTTTTGGCTTGTGTACCCTAGTTTTCCATTTGGTGATTTTCAATGTTTGCTTCTTTAGAGGTTTTTATTGTTTTGGGAAAATTACTATAAATAGTAAGTGCGAACTAGTGAAACTTACTATTTTTAGAAGTTGGTCTTCCCTTGTCGGTTTGATGAAAAATCACCATCTTTATTCTGGATGCTTCATGTAAAGTTTCAGCTCTACCCGCTTCCTGATCAACAACAAATTGTAGAAGAAGGGTTTAGGGCACAAAATTTCAAATGGTCGTCGTAAAAATTTGATCCCAGGATTTCCAAATACTTTTGAGCATAAAAATCTGATCATAGGTTGTGCATGCTGAAATTAGGTGGTGGGAAGAATTACTTGAGTCTTGTAAAAATGTGAGACTCCCATCATCTATAGCTTTGAAATACCTTTCTGAATATATTTTGTTTGTCCTCAAAAATCGTCATGGATATCTCGAAATCACTTCCCAAAGCTTAGGGGTTGTTTGTGCACTACAAGTTGCTTCACCCTCCAGGACCCGCTTTTGTTGAAACCGTCCCAAAACCTCATAAACTTCCTAGAATCTTCCAAAATAAGTTGCACCACATTCTTAGCTCTCTTATTTGAGTCTTTCATTCCACTTTCATTCCACTTCACTGGGGGGTGCGTTAGCCTTAGGAAGACCAGAAAATAACCTTTCTTAAGCTTCTCAAAGAGCTTGTCTTGGAAGTGCTTGAATGGAATTGATATCCCTAAATCACCTATGGACCAGTTGACACAATACATCGACCAATTGGAAGGAAGGGGTGGGACCGATACAGGGTTAGGATGATCTGGAGGAGGGCTCGGGATGACCTTTAAGCAAAAATTTCACAATAGGGTATGGTTGTCATGCTTTCAAGTTTGAATTTTGCCCTTGCAAAAACTCATGAAAACAATTAACAAGTAAAATGATACAATATAATTCATAAAAAGGGCGATATGAAAGCACGCCCCAAAACCATGAAATCAAACTAGGCAATAACAAAGCTTAGGATTACAACCAATTACAAAGCATCGGAGAGTAGAGAAAGCAAAGAAGTTAAGTCGTCACTACGAATTGTTGTCCCGCAGGTGGATCTTGATCATGCCAACCACATCCGTAGGTCTTTTCCATTATCGTGCACATGCCAACCATATCCAAGTAGGTATTTTCCACTATCAGCACATCCCAACCAAATTGAGGTTGGATTTCTTCTTTAATATCTTCATGAGTGGCCCGAGAGGGTGAGAGATAACCTAGGAAAGTTGTTAGCATAGGCGAGAGGCTCCAACCGTCCTAAGTGCGCAGCTCGGGGCAACCAAGGTGAGCCCCAACCGAGTTGGCTAGGTGGTAGGGGAATCCCAACCACGATGGCGAAGCTAAAAGCCGAGGGGAGAATCTCCTCCGCAGAGGTCAAGTTGCGGCAGGATCGGTGGGCCTGGCTAAACGAGTGGCGTTGTGAGCGGCTCCGACGACCGCCACCTTTGGGACGTCTCGCTAACACCACCTTGTGGTAGGGAGCAAAAAAGGGGGATGACGGTTCACGAGAAACATCAGTAAGAGGCATTGCCACAATGACGAAGGAGTGTTTGTAGATACTCCACCTCGATCATCACATTCCTACCTTAAACTTGAATGTGCAACAATACATTCACAATAACCACATATTTGTTATTAATAGAGAATTCTTGGTAAGATTTAACATTAACAAATAAACAAGAATTCCTTTCCAAATCCAAAAATTATTTTCCCCTCACGAAAGCATGCCAAAGCTACTAAAATTTGTGGGGCATCCGAGGACTATCTCCTAAAAGAACATGCTACCAAGTAAAACAATCTGGACGAAAGGGGAGGAAGAAAGAATGAATCTAATTCCAAGCCTTTTGGGCTTTGTGACAATACCATAAAAGATGAGACAAGGTTTTCGATGACCACAGAAGGGACATTTAGGGGCAGAAACTCCCAGGTGAACTACACAGGCACCAAGCGGAAGGCCTTGGTGAAGAACACACCACAAAAAGTGAGCAATTTTGGGTTCCACATAGCGAGCCAAACAATATCAAATATCCTTTTCTAGATTGATGGTGAGGATCGAATTCCCCATTGGGTATTGAGCTTGCCCACCATGGGAAAATGAGGCAAGAGCCAAGCATAACCATGACTAGCCAAGTAATTACGGAATAGGGCGTCCACATACCACTTCCAATTGTCCACCAGGGGATGAAAAGAATATAGATTTTGTGGATCATGTTATCTGGTACAAAGGAAATGATATCATTGATAATAGCTTGATCAGGCAGAGCCAATTTGAATTGAGCCTTGAGCTCATGCTAGGGAAGCCAAGATTGAGTGCGTTTGCAAAAGAGGTCTTGGATGGTGTGAATGCCTTGCTTGAAAAGGCAGAGTGTAGGAATCCAAGGAACCTCGACTAGACAACGATCCTAATATTGAATGATAGGAGACCACCATAAAGAGTGGTGGTTAAACGAAAGGTTATTCTGAGAATCCATTACCATTCCACAGAGCCATAACTTGATCCGATCCCAGGATTTCCAAATACTTTTGAGCATAAAAGTTCCAACCACTTTGATTGGAATGGGGGCAATGAGAAGATTGGCAAAGCCAATGCCTTTCCAAGTAGAACGAGCATGAGAGGAGCCTTTTGCAATGCTAGTTCATAGGAGCACCTTCCATGCTTCTTCCCATTTTATGTTGCAGATTATCCATTTGGCGCAGAGCGCTTGTCCTTGACGTAGAATGTCAATGAGGCCTAAACCTCCTGAATCTTTGGGAAGGCAACAAGTTTCCCATGCAACTCTGTGGAAACCTTTACCGGTGGAAGCATTGGTCTAGAGGAAGTCTTTGAGCAGTTTTTCTAACTTTTGCATAGATTTCTTGGAAGGGACCCAACAAGAGGAGTAATACATATGTGTGGCTTCAAGCAGCTTTAGAGTAGTTCTAAAATTTGCCCGCTAAGGACAACAACTTAGTAATCTAGTATTCCAACTTTCGAGCCACCCGTTACACAACATATCGCCAAAGCTCCGTAGGAGAAGCTTGAAAGGCAAAAGAATACCGAGAAATTTAAACATTTCACCATGGTTGAGCATCTTCCAATCGTACATAACCAACCAGTGGAGGGTGCGAGGAGGAATGAATGTTCAGTAACATTGCATTTTACGTCATTGGATGGAAGAGCCAAAAGCTAAACAAAAGTTTCGAGCAATCGCATAACATTGCTAATGTTACTTTCATCTTCAATGAGTGTAAGGAAGGAGTCATCCACAAAATGGCCATTAAGTAGTTGGGAGCTATCAGTAGAGGGTAGGACACCCCCGACAAGCCCTCGAGATTGAGCTTTGGCTACAAGGTAACCAAACCCTTCAACCGCAAGGACATAAAGAGGCGGAGCTGTGGGCATCCTTACTGGATGGATTTGAAAAGGCCAAAGGGTGCCGAACTTTGCCCATTAATGGTGATATGGGCGGAGGCATGCATAAAGAGCATATTGATAGACTAAATGAAATTGGGGCCAAATCCCAGAGCTTGGAGCATAACAAGAATGAAGGGCCATTCTATTTGGTCATAAGCCTTCTCAAAGTCAATTTTGATGAAGAGGGCTCGTTTGGTTAGATCTACGCGTCCATTCCATGCCTTCCCAAACCGTAATGATATTGTCGAGGATATAACGCCCTTGGATGAAACCAATTTGTTCCTACTGACAATGATAGGAAGAATGTATCATAACCAAATGGTAAGAGCTTTGGCTATGACTTTGTAAGACACATTAAGCAAGGTGATGGGACACCAATTGCTTATCATCAATTACCACACCATATTATTTTGATTAAAGGATTGCCATCACATATTTAAAAACCAAGACGTTGAAAAACAAATTAACAAATAAAACATTGGCATAGTGGTAATAATAAATGATCCTCCAAATTAGCACATTAAAAAACAATATATGCAAAAACATTCCTACACGCAAGTAATGCAATGGAATTGCACAGGAAATGCGGAGGGTGAAGGAAACATAACTCATACTCATCATGCCTCATCTTCATTTCTCACCCACATTTACTCCAACTCCTCCTTCCATTATCTGTTCAACCGCCCTCTCTGTAATTAACAAGCACACCCACAAGAGCAGCGGATTTTCATTTAGGGTTTGCCAAATAAGGGCACAATCAGACGCCTCTTCTTCTCAGTTTGTTAAGCGAATCGAACAAGCCTGGTCAATTTCTAAGGTATTCTGCTTTAAGTTTCTTTGTTTTCACGGGCAAATCTTGTTGGTTGCTATATTTTTCTCATTAAAAATTCACATCTTATCTTCTACCGGTAATGTATTGTTATACTAAAAAGATATTTGGGCAACAGCCCCCAAAATAGATTGATTTCCTAGTGTTCTCCACCATTCACGGTCCATCACAAATAAAAAGAATCTTTTGCGATAGAAATTTTCTATTTTCGGATCCTGATTGTCGATCGAATATTCTATCACATGTTTTCCAGATCTCACGATTGATTGCCGTAAGTCCATGCAGGAACTAGGGATCAGGTGCAATTGATTCAATAATATCTTTTGTGTTTTGAATTACGCCAAAATCCTAGTATTGGGACTTGCACCTGTTCTCATTCCGTCCCTTCCCTTTCTGCACCTTTACTCTGGGTGTAGGCAGGTGGGCATGTTAGAGTTTGAATTTGGTAATGAGCTCAAAACCCAGCAATACAAAAATTGGTATGACGATGGAAAACAATTCTTTTGTAGGCTTCCACTAAGAGCATGGTCCCATGCAAGGGGAAAGCTAAAAGTTTGAGCAAATGCGGGAGAGAACAACTAGGATATTTTAGCATTAATAGGGTCCCATGATTTATTATTTTTCTGTGCAGAGATAAAATAGGAAGCTTTAGCACTTATCAAAAGTAGGGTCCCATGAATCCAAAATAAACTTTTGGATGGAAAATTGAGAGGGAAGCTTAAACTAAATGCCAAGTGTCGAAGCTTAAACTAAATGTCAAGTGTCAAAAAAGCTCCCTAAAATTTTTAAGCAGCTGATTTATTTTTTGTGCCCCCAACTGCTTTATGGGGCTGGAAATCCTCTCCCTAAAGTATAGCTGCTGAGAAATTTCAGGAACTTTGTTGGGTTTTAGCAGTAGCAATAATTTTTTTGCATGGGACCATATTTCCCAAATAAATAGGAGCAGTAGCCCCCAACATGGGACCATGCTATAAGGGGTCTCATCTCATGCACCAAATTGGTGTCTTGCATAGCGGTGACCTAAAAACTATCTTCACTTTTACCTTTTAGCTACTTACATTCACCAAATATGAATACCGGTGGACAGGGGCAACTGGAAAAAAATTCACTCCCCACCTCCCCAACACATGTCATTAGATACAATATTTCACTAGTATTCTATTGAATTTAAATATTATTTAATTGATATAGGTTTGAACAGCAGGGCAGGTATCCTCCAACATGTCTTTAAATCTGTTCTTAAACAAAAGTAGGGATCAATGCACCTATTTTTAGAATGTACTCAAGGGTTGTCATGAATTCTCAACCACAAATTTCAGAGATAAGGATAAAAGCAAAACAAAATCAATTGATTTATCTTAAAAAGCATGGCTGTTATCTTGGCTCTCTATTTTAAAATCATCAACCTATTCAGGTTGATTACTTAAGCAATTGTAAGTGTGTTATATTTTTCAGCAATAGATAAAAAGTGTTGTGTATTCTTGCGGCTTCAGATTTCTTCTAGCACAATAACTTCATTATTACATTTAGGTTATTTTCTCATACATTGCTAAACAAGATTGTTAATAATTTGATATGACTAATCTATGTGTCCCGCAATATCAAGCATAACATGAAAAGTACTTAGATGTGGGAATACTTATTAGCAAGTACATTCTCCAGAGAGAACTCGTTTTGCCTATTCCAATGCTACCCTAAACCTTGCAGAAGGAAAAGGGAAAGGAAAAGAAATTAGAATTGTGGTCTTAAGTATGAGTTTGATAAATTCTTTTGTATATACTATAAGTTTAGCACAAAAACATCTTAGATATGCAAGCTAATTAGAAGCACAATTCTGCAAGGTATGGGTGGTAAGAAAATAACCTGAATGCGAAAATGAGGTTATTGAGCAAGAAGAAAGTTAAAGGGCACAAGAATACACATCTTATCTATTACTGAAAAAGATACAATAACAATTGCTTGAAGAGGTATTTGAGCACTTACATAAACCCAAAATCTAAAGGTAAGACAATGCAAAAAAAAAACATGAATTCAAGCGAATTCAAAGAGTAATGTTTAAACCCATTTGGTGCATCACCACAGTTTTAGTTTCTTATTCCTTTCCCCTTTCCTTTTGCAAGTGTTAGGGTAGTATTGGAATGGGGAGATTCGATTGTCTTTGGATATTGTACTTGCGAATAGGTATTCCCACACGTAAGTACTTTCCATGTTATGTTTGATATTACGGGCAGCATACATTAGACACATCAAAATATTAATGTTTTTTTGGCACGCTCGGTAAAATGTAAATACTAAATTATAAGCCCAGGCTTTTTCTTTAGTCTCTTTATTTATCATTTAAAATTTTGGTGAGAATCTCATATATTCTCGCTTTTTGAAGCATTCTCACCACCTAGCTCTTTGTGTTGTGAATGTGATGGAGCATCACAAGAGATGAGCTCATTTGAAGAACCTATCATCCACCTAGCGAATCTATTGGCATCACATCCATATTCAAAGGTAGAGAAACCTTTGCCCACTTCTCAAAAAATTCAAGTATTCTTGCTTCAAAGTTTTGTTTTCAGTTTCTCATAGTTTTGTGATGAAATCAAAACCATGACACTTCCAAGAGTTCATCCTTTTGTTGCATGGGATTCTGGTGGTCCTCTTCATCTACAACACTGGCATGAGATTCTGAGCATAGCTCTGAAGGCACTTTGTACATTCACGTGGGATGGTACTATAGTATAAGCACTATAAACCGCATTCAGGATGTGGCGGATCTATGTGTAGTTAGATGTGGCTCTCAGATTGTTGGCATCATCACTCAAGGGAAAGGCACTTGATTGGTATAGAGGGTTGGATACACACTTAGTTTCATCATGGAGTGAGTTGGAGAATGTATATGTATTATCTCTTATAGAACACGTCAACACCATCAGAAAAGCTTCCACGTAGTATGTTTCAGATTTCAACCTCAGATTCAAGTAGACTTGGGACTACCTATTGATTTCAGACCTTCTCCAGCTATGGCTTACTTGTATTATTTGAAGTCTTTTGATCCTAATATTGCTGTTATGATTCAGTCTCTTGGAGGTAGTACTCTTCCTCAGGCATATGATATAGCTATACGGGCAGAGAATAGTCTTGTACAAGCTGGTGTGGTTGAGCCTGTGCCCATTATGCAATCATTTTCCATCAAACCCTCAAATGCTGATCCAAAGCTCATCCCAGCCACCCCAAATTCAACCCACAAACCCTAGTGTTAATTCCAATACCATAGCTGAGATGAAAGGCTTAGTTGCTGATTTTTGTGATGAGTTTTCAGCCTTTAAAAGACAACTAGCCCTTCAAAACCATGCCCAACAGTTTGCTGCCCAAAGTTTTCACCACCAGATTGCTGTCCAAAGCATGACAAAATCCTTGCAAAAACCACTTTCTCCATGTCACATTCAAGCAAAAGAGGCTACATGTGTCTATTCAGACTCCTTCCTGGCTTCAACATGTATAAAAATGGTAGAGAATCCGGTCTTCTATACAGGATATGATCGGACAAACAATGGTGTTTTTCTATTTTAAGAGCACAAAAGCATTGCGGAAGATAGATACAACATTGACAGGCTCATTGCAGAGGAAGAGATTATACTTGACAATCAAAGAGAGGCAGATTCAGAAGTGGACGCATCAGATTGGGTTGATTTTGATGAAGAAGAGGATTGTATGCTTGCTGATTTTAAAGAGCCTGAGTTGCAGAACTTGGATGATAAAGAGAAGAAACTAAATATAGAAAAGCTAATTAAAGATGAAGACCTTGATAGATTTTTGCTTGCAATTGGTAATGCTTATGATGAAGAAACCTTGTCTCCACTTGAGGAGCTTGCATGGCAAAGGATTCTTGTAGAACCTTTGGAACCCAAAGAAGGAAGGTTGATTAGTGAAGGTTTTGATGAAAGGAAAGATGTAGAGACCAAACATATTGTTGGGGATTTATCCTCAACTCAATTTTTCTTCTTTTCTTGATGACTCTAACCCCTCTAATGGTGCTTTGAATGATTTTCATGTTTTTGAACAAGACTTTTCACTCTTTGTTGATGAAGATCAACAAGTGGATGAAAGCTCTATGATTTCAAGCACAAATAAATAAAGCAAGATATTTGATCAAGAGGACTATTCATAGTCTAGTTAGCCGGTATGGGTATGGGTACGGACAGGGATACCCGATATGCTGGCTCAACAATTTTTTTGGGGGGCTTGGGCACGACAACACAAAAAATATAGCTAAAGAAGCAAATTAACCGCATAATATGCATATTGTAAACTAAATAAGCTAAATAACCAAAAGGCATGATGATAATTCAATGCCAAATGTCATGATATTCATTTGTCAAACTTAGCATAAGTACATATTGCAAATGTGACAATGTATTCACAAAAATCAAGGCAAATCAGCATATTTATTATTTTTTGGTAGTTGATGTTGTCGGTTCTCCCTACAGTTCGAGCATTGATGAAGACATGTAACTGCTCCAATTTCTTGTCTTGGTCTTTATTTTGGTCATCCATTTTAACTTGGGGCTTCTTCCATTCGAATGACTACTTATATTTCTACATGTTTTCTATGGCTAGGATTTACCTCCTCTTTGTTGACCTTTCTCTATTAGCACATTTTTTATGTCTCCTTTTCAACTTCTCGAGTCCCATAATCATTATTTTTAGGTTTGAAGTCATTTTTGACTTTTTTTTTTAATGATTATTATTTTGTAAATATTTTTTCACGGGGTATCTTTCAGGTACAAGAAACAATACTTGGGTATATTCATCAGATGCACCCAAGTACTGTTTCTCGTGCCTATACGTACTTGGCTGGTATTGTTTCTTGTTCTCAAGACACCTCTTGCATACAAGGGCCTATACCTGTCCTTGGTACGTACCATACCTGTAGGCTGTACCGCTTCCCTCAAAGGGTGTACGTGATAACCCAATTCATAGCACATGAACCAATTCATTGAACAAGAGGACATCATGCATGATTTCCTACTTGCACTCTAAATTGTTACATTTGAAATCGTGTTCCAATTTATGGAAGATAAAATTTGAAAAAATAATTACTAAAAATTAGTCACAAAAATTGTGATTAAATTCAACTAAAGTAAATATTATGCTTGTGTTTTGGATTAAAATATTTAAAAAAGAAAGAATGAATTTCATAGAATTGTTAAGAATTTTTGATGAATTTCAATTAGTTTTTAATGAATTTCAAAGTATTGTTAAGGGATTTTTATGAATTTCAACGAGTTTTTAATGAATTTCAACAAATTTTATTCAATTTCAATAGAGATATTTGATATTTGGTGAATTTCAATTTTCTAACATAGAATTTGCCGAACACAACAACTCAGGTTACAGTCAAAGATGAAGATAAACCTACATCTCTTAGAAAGATTAACATGGATAAAAGACTTTCAAGAACCTTTAGAGCATCACAAAACACTTTCTTTTGGTTATATAAACAAAGGGAGCATCCATTTTGCCTAGAGTTTTGGTTATATATAATAGGTATTTGGCTTCCTTGAAGCCCACAGTGCATGATAAGCCCAATCCTAATCATGTTGAGTCTTTTAGTACACAAAAGCATGCATACAATCATTATAAATAACAAGAGTAGGGTCTCGGTGAGAGAATGCCATCAATGGTGGGCCAATTTGAGTATAGAAAAGATCACTTTGACAATATTGTAATATTTTCAAGATCTCTTGATTTCTTAACCTTTTAATTCTCAAATTAAAAGCCATAATTTAAATATATGGGTTATACAATTACACATATATTAGATAAGGATTAATTTTTATTTAATTTATATGTTGTAATGGATAAATGGGACCATTTTGTTTAAATAAGTCAAAGAAAATTAAGAGAATGCAATGAGTGGATTGTTAGAAAATGTGCACAAGGAAGAAATGAAGAGAAAGCGGAATGCACACATTATCATTGTGTGTCCATCATTTTATTATGTGAAAGATGGTTACAAAATGGTTGAAGTAGTTTCAACCGTTTATTAGTTAATATTTAACTAATATTAACTAACACTAATAAATAAGCCTTATATTTTAATACCCCTCTTAAGGCTTACACTGAAAAGAAGATAGAATTACAATTTTAAAGCTTTTGTTTTGAACAACAATTCTAGGACTAGGTAGAACTCCATCAAGTTGCCTCCCGACCCTTGTAAAGGTGTAGTTCCCGAGCTAAATTCTTGAGTTCCCGACCTCCAACCTCCCTAATCTTCTAAATTATAGAATCTTCCAAATTGTTGGACAATCCTCCATGCTGAGCTACTCCCACAGTGCTCCATTAGATTGTCTCGTGACCCTTGTAAGGGTAAATTCCCGAGATCCACAGACTCCCAAACTATTTGGACAACCATCCATGCCGAGTTTTACCTACACTAGATCCCTTATTGTCTTCAAAACACTAACTTCTTAGAGTACATATTCATCTTCTTCTTCATCAATAACATCTTCAACGTTTGGTGGATTGTCAACAAAGGCCACATTTGCTTCTTTTGGATTATCTTTGAGTTTGCCTTTGAGAACATCATTAGCTCGAATGCGACAATTCCAGGCTGTATGACCTCTTTTCTTGCAATAATAACAATCAACTTGCTTGGTGTCTTTATCTGATTTTCTGTTATTATTTCTCATGCGGGAGTATAGTGCACTTTCATGTGAAGAATTACCTTCTATATCGTCCGCAATTCTTCTTTTCTTCAGCCAAGAGAGCTGAAATCATATCTTCCAGGGTTTGTGAAGGCATTTGACTGAGAGTAAAAATATATCATTGCTATATGAAGAAGGCAAATTGTTTAACAAAATGGCTTTAGAGTCTTCGTCATCTACTGGAGCTTTAACCTCTGCCAATTGTCTAAGAAGAGATCTTAGATTGTTTATATGACTGGACATAGTAACATCATTGACCATCTTGAATTGAAACAATTGAAGCTTTAAAGAAAATTTAGCATTCATTGCTTTTGCCCCAAACAATTTACTCAAGTTATCCCAGATTTCTTTGGACGATTTATCTAAATCTATATGATGGAGTTCAAAGTTAGAAAGAGCAAGCCTGATTATAGCTTTCGCTTTATCATTGCGGTTTTCCCACTCTAACAATTTAGCAACATTAGTGGGTGGTTTTTCTTTTCCATTAACTATACTCCACAATTTTTGTTCATTAATTGCATCTGGATTTTAACTTTCCAAGTGTGGAAGTTGAAACTAAAATATTTGTCTATTGGTAAAGAAAACTCCATTTTTAAAAATATTTATTTAGACGGAAAAATATGTGAATACAGATAAGAATGAATACCCGGACTGTGCCCTAGGCCACTTCGAGTGTCTTCAAATTCTGACTTTGCCGAATGGTTTGATGTATTAAAATGTTTGAGACAATCTGAAACTTGTAGGGTGTGTTTATAAAACCTAAAATACGTCCAACAAACCATTCACAACTAAGAAATGAATGGCTTCTTTATGCTTTGCAGCTGATAAATTAATGGAGGTTTCGTTTTTGAGATTTTCAGCCCTTGTGATCACTTTGCAAGCCCTTTTACGACTGTAAATTCCGTTTCTGAAATTTGTGACTGGAGTTTTAACTGAAATTTGCAACTGGAGATTCATAGCACGACTTAATATTTTAGCGACTGTTGAATGATTCTTTTTCAACTTCGTCTGAAACCCTTCATGACTGTATCCCTCTCGAACCTTTTTGTGACTTTGTTATTCTTTGGCATCGATTATAGATCTTCTTCTTGACTGTATTTTCATTGAGCCTTTTACACAAACTATATTAGGAGCAGACCATAGCAGGAGGGTTGCACGAACTTGAGACTGTTATATTTCGAACTATGAGTCCTTCAAGTACCTTGGGCTCTGATACCAATGTTAGAAAATGTGCACACGGAAAAAATGAAGAGAAAGTGGAATGCACACATTATCATTGTGTGTCCATCATTTTATTATGTGAAAAATGGTCACAAAATGGTTGAGGTAGTTTCAACCGTTTATTAGTTAATATTAATATTAACCAACACTAATAAATAAACCTTATATTTCAATATGGATGAGAATTAATAAGAGCTTTTGCTTTTAGTAATTAATTAAATTAATTTTTTTCAAGCTTTTCGTATATTTTAATTTAAAAGCTTATTTAAAACTTTTAATATTAAAATAGTCAAAGGACTCAAGTGGAGGATATTTTGGATGAAGCCTTTTTTTAGGCTAATTACTTGGAGATAAAGCTATAAGTAGAAGAGTAACATGAGTGGATTATTTTTAATCCTTAAACATGACTATAAATCTATTCTTAATAAAAAGTAGAGGATCACTGCAACAATTTTTAGAATTTACTTGAGGGTTTTCATGAATTCTCAATCACAAATTTTAGAGATCAGGATAGAAGTAAAACAAAATCAAATGATTTATCCTAAAAAATATGGGTCTTATCTTGGCACTCCATTTTGAGATTAGAACGTATTTTTAGGTTGATTACTCGCACAACAATCATCTTTCATCTCTTCTGATTTGTAATAAATACTAATAGAGAGTATCTATATACTATGATCATTGCTCTTTGTATTCACAATGTCTAAGCCTTGGGTTTCAGATTTATGCAATTGTTTTAGTACTTCTTCAAGGAATTGTAAGTGTATCGTTTACAACAATAAATAAAGGTGGTGTGTATTCTTGTGCCTTCAACACTCTTCTTGTTTAATAACCTCGTATTCTCATTCAAGTTATTTTCTTACCACTTAACTTCGCTGAACTGTGTTTCTAATTAGCTTGCATATCTAAGATGTTTTTGTGCTAAACTTAGACAAAAGAGTATATCAAAAACCCATTTTGGTGCATTACCATAGTTTTACTTTCTTTTTCCCTTTGCCTTTTCCTTCTACAAGTTTTAGGGTAGCATCAAAATACGCAAAACCAACTATCTTTGGATATTGTAATTGCTAGTAGGTGTACCCACACCTAAGTACTTATGCTTGATATTGTGGGCAACATGGATCAGACATCAAAGTATTAACACATGTATTCCCTCAATAAAAACATTGAAATACATTCTTGTTCTCTTAGTTTCCTTTTCCCTTTCCCTTTTCCTTCTGCAAGTTTTAGGGTAGCATCAAAATACGCAAAACCAACTATCTTTGGATATTGTAATTGCCTAAGTACTTCCCATGTTATGCTTGATATTGTGCGCGACATGGATCAGACATATCAAAGTATTAACACATTTATTCCCTAAATAAAAACATTGAAATACATTCTTGTTCTCCTAGTTTCTTTTTCGCTTTCCTTTTCCTTCTCCAAGTTTTAGGGTAGCATCAAAATACGCAAAACCAACTATCTTTGGATATTGTAATTGCTAGTAGGTATTCCCAAACCTAAATACTTTCCATGTTGATATTGTGGGCAACATAGATCAGAACTATCAAAGTATTATCACATTTATTGCCTTAATAAAAACATTGAAATACATTCTTGTTCTCATGTGCCCAGCCTGGGATGTCTCTTATTTCTTCCTATCAGTTAAAGTGCTTGGATCCCTTCAAGATCTTGGTTTGTAGGGTTTAATTTTCTTTTCTGAATAAAATTGGGACCTTTTGGAAGAACATGGTATTGTTCCAACTTCTAATAGATAAGATATGCCGGGTTAAGCTCTCAAGCTCTTCATAAGTGTGTTAACTTATCAATGGGGGAATTACGGTTATTTTATGGTCTTTGTAAGATTATCGATTTGAAGGCAACCCCATCTATACTAAAGGAAGAATTCTCGTAGCATCTGATTGGCAATAACAAAAATTTAAAGCAAAAAGCATCCAACTCGAATCCTAGTTTAACCCTACCGATAGCACATCCAAAACCTGAATCCCTCTATGAAGACACTAAAGAAAAACCAAAAAAAGAATTCATTTACGTGAAACTGAAGAACGGATGCCACTGTCTGCTGGTGCTGTCAGGCTAGACTGACTACAAAGGACTGTTTCACTACCCCCTTCCTCTGTGGATTTCTGATTCTTTGTGTGGAATGGATTCTTCTAGATTTGCAGCTGCGTTCAGGCAGTTTGTGGATTTAAAGGGAGGTTAATCTAATCCTGGACTATCTAGATTGTGATTTGTACTTTGAACCTATATATTATTGTCTCTAGGTTATGTTTAAAAATTAGAAATCTTAAGCTATGTGTTTTATCGTCTGCACCTTCTATGCATTTTTGGGATACCATGTAGTTTTGTTTATATTTATATATATTTTATTTTAAATATTTTTGTAAGAACATTTCTCACTACCCCCTTCCTCTGTGGATTTCTGATTCTTTGTGTGGAATGAATTCTTCTAGATTTGCAGCTGCGTTCAGGCAGTTTGTGGATTTAAAGGAGGTCAATCTAATCCTGGACTATCTAGATTGTGATCTGTATTTTGAACCTATATACTATTGTCTCTAGGTTATGTTTTAAAATTAGAAATCTTAAACTATGTGTTTTATTGTTTCTTCCATTCATTTTTTTGGGATACCATGTAGTTTTGTTCATATTTATATATTTTTTATTTTACATATTTTTGTAAGAACATTTCCATGTCTTCTGTTTTCCCGCACCTGTACCTATACCCATTTCAGTTTCCTAATAACTTAGCATGTGATCCTTGTTATAGTTCTATGACACCAGATTTCCTTTGGCTATAAGAATTAAACAGAAGAATTTGGTAGCATATATGTGTTTTTATTCTGATAAAGATAATAATTTTGAGTTCACAAGGTGAGAAGAGGGCTTGTTCCACTTTTGAATCACATCAAGGACCTTTTATGCAACTAAAATGAATCTATAGGATTAGAAATGCATCCAAGAGAATCACGGCAAGACAAATATTTCAGTTATCCAATAATGTCTAGTGGGGTATTACACACAACTAGAAATACGTGGATATTTTAATTTGATAACCATTTAATTCCTGATTGTATGCTGTTAGTCAATGTGACTGACTTTTTATTGATTAAGATAGAACAGTTTTTTGGCGGACTTCCAAGTTTTTGTTTGTTCTTTTCCAATAAGAGTTAAAGGGTCAACAAATTATTCTGGAGATAAGTTATCCAACATGATTCATAAGATTGAATGTTCTTTAACAAAAAAGAAAAAATATTGACTGTTTTGGTTGCAGCAACCAAGACCTTTGCCCTGTTCATCGTGTGATACAAATGGATATGTAGAGTGCAAATGGTGTAGGGGTACAGGATTTTTCATACTAGGAGACAATATGCTTTGTGAAATACCATCACGGAATACAGCTTGTATAATTTGTGCAGGGCAGGTATGGTCATCACAACCAGCACTTATATGACGTTATATGTTTAAGAGATTTGTATCCTCATATATGCGCATCAATTATCATCAGTCATCAGTCTTTATATCGTTTCAGTTTCATGACTTCATCTTCATTTTGTTCCCAGGGCTCAGTACACTGCTCCGATTGCAAAGGAACTGGATTCCGGCAAAATGGCTTGGTCAACCTCCGATTGTAACAGCTGAAAGTGAACCTGCATGAAGATCTGTCTGAGCTTGGTAAGTAGTAGAAATGCATTTTAACAGTATACAGTGGATGGAAGCCGTGATGGTCCTCACCAATTTAAAATCAGCAGACATGAACCATGCATCAAAAGTTAATTATTCTCACTGGGTCCTTCTCATGTAAAAGGAAGTTCTGTGTTACCTTTTGAAAACAGTAGTAAACGTATATGCAACTTCTTAACAAGCTTCAGGGTTGTATATTGGGCTAGTAGGGTACTGATCAAGCAACTTCAGACTTTCAGAATACCTACTATACAGGGTGACATGGCATCTAAATTGCTCTAGCAGCCAAACTTTCAAAATTAGATAGAGTATCCCAAATTGTTGCAAGATATCATGTTATAGGACCAGTTTATCCTACTGTTGCAGTATGCTGAATCTTTTATTTGCTAGTTTTTAAAGCTGTTATTTATTTGGTATTGGTTTTAAACAGTGAAGGAATATGTGGCGATTTATGCAAATCACTGTCAGCTGCCACAACTGCAATTTGCAAGAGACAGATCCTTTGAGGCTATGCTATCTATATGATCAATCAATCAATTGTTTACAGTGCAACAATCGTTATTAGTGCAAAATTAAAGTCCTCGAAAGCTATATGAAAATGTAACCGCATAAATCTCAATTGACTTCACAATAATTCAGTTTTTCCCCATATATCCTGATTGTAAAGATAGTACCACAGAAGCATGCTTTCCAGCAGCTTGTAGGGTCGGCAGGTGAAATAAAGTTTCTTAGTTTTCTATTATTTAATTTCCTCAATTTTATTTTAATGAATAATATCTAATACCATCTTCCATTACTTACAGTGGATCCTCCTTTGCTTGAAAGTATAGCTACCTTTATGTTACAGGTTCTTGCTGAAAAAAGATATTGCTTGATTTTTCTTAATTATATCCATGTGTTGCAAATTTTGAGAGTGCATCGAACAGCCTGTTCTTATTCCATTCTCACTGCCATTAGAATTACACATCTTAATTCAGTATCCCTGCCCACTTTGTTCCTATTTGTATTCTAGTTTGGGGATTGCCTCGAAGTTACTTTTGAGATACGAAAGTCATCATGAAGCTATATTTCTACTACAGACGTGGTTTGAAATTAATGATGCATGCTTTTCTTATTAAAATATCCTCTCAGTAATATACCGAGTTTCATGCCTCTAGCACATATTTTACTGCTATATCCCACTGTTACACAGATTCTTGTACCTGGACTCTAGAGTACTCCAACGTGAAGTACCTTGATGCAGGTTCTTGAATCCGGGAATTTCAGGACAGTTGGTAGCTAAAATGAAATTGTAGATAGTGTTTTTGGATGGTGTCTTCTTCAATTTCATTTTAGTTTCTAGGCACCAAGTCTATAGTTGATGGAAGTATTTGTGCCTCTCCTTCCTCTTCATCAAGCATGAAAGGTTCAAACAACCTCAAGATTTCCAAATTCATCACTAAATGCATCTTCATGTTATGAGATAAGTTGAACATGAAAACATTATCACCAAAATGCTATAGTTTATTTCAAAACATGCATACATACCATGTCGCCAACTTTGAACTTGTGCTCCACCTTATGATAGCCATCCCTTGCTTTGTATATCAATTGCAATTTTCCACTTGTACTTGCACCTTTCAATCAGAAATTGTCTTTTCAATTAACCATTTAGCCTTGGCTTCTCTCTTGTTCACCTTTTCTTTGGCATGTGATGCCTCCATGACAATGACCGGCTGGCGTGATTGCATGTAGGCCAAATGTGACTGATGTGGTAGTGCATGTTAAGGGGGTAGATCTGTAGGGAAATCTCCTAAACGTTTGAAGATAAGAACTCAAAGGAATGTAGTAAGCTGGATCGAGCATTATCCTTGAGCACTTGGTCAAAATCAAATTTAGGGAATGTATTCGTACCAAGTTTTAAATGGAGTTAATTGAGTGTTGTTGGTATAAATTGCCATGTTATGCAAATGCTAAATGTTGGCAAAGACACATCTTTAGATTATTTTTATTATACCTTTCACATGTTGAATTGATGCTTAGTATAGTACTTTAGTTTGGCCATTCATTTGTGTACAGGAAATATAGACCCCTTCAATGTAGGGTCCATTTATCCCAACAAAGTGATCCAAAACCAGCTCAAAAATATTTTTGGCCCTATATTTAGAACACTTAATGTTGGCAAGCCAAAATGAATTGATAATTAAAAAACAAAATAGTAGCCTTGTCCATTTATCCATTCCATACATGGAATTAGAATACACACTTTTCTAAATCTATCAACAATAAATGATTGTCATTACCACTCTTCGTTATTGGAAGCCCTCTAATGGAGCATGTACAAATTCTCTCTCGCAACCTTGATGGACACAATAATAATAAGAACATTCTTGACTTCCTATTGTTTGGTTTACTTGTACCACATAACATGCAACTTCATATGAATCTAAAATAATTTTGCATATTAGGCCAATAGACATACCTTTGGTGATTCATAGTTTTTTTCCCACTCCAAATTGACTAGCCACATTATAAGCATGTGCTTCCTTTCGAAATGACACTTGTCTATCTTCCTTTAATATCCAACAATTACCCATCTTGCATAGAAGATCGTTCTTGAGATATAAATTAGCCCCTTCATCGTGCAATTGCCCTTGTGCATTCTTACATAGCTAAAATTTCTCACGATTTTTGTTTCCTGTACATTGTACTCATGTCAAATGGCTCAAGTTCCATGATGCATAAGTTTGAGATTGGCGGTAGAGGCCTAGATAACATATCAACAACTTTGTTAGCAACCCATTTCTTATACTTCATAATCAAACAAAATTGTTGTAGGAACTCCATCCACTTGAAATGCATTGTTTGTTGCAACTTATTTTGTGTTTGGAGGTATACGAGTGGCTAATGATCCATAGGTATGATGATTTTTTGCCCAAAATATTGTGCTTCCATTGCATGTTAGCATGCATAAGTGCATATAATTCTTTGTCATAAGTAGCATAATTGAAAACAACATAGAAAATCATTTAGAATAATAACATACAATTTTCTTTCTTGGAGTATGACAACCATCCTAGCATAACCTTAATCAACAACCTCTATCTCAAATGATTAGCTCAAATTATGTAAGGCAAGAATTTGTAAGAACTTCAAATTTCCTTTGTTCATTTCCTTAAAGAATGCTCAACCACTCAATGTCAAGGCATGCAATAGAATTTCTATGGATGAAAAAGAATTAACTTCCTCATTTGTTGTATTTTCCTGAATTCACAAAGCTACAAATATTGTGGACATTGATATATTTTTGACTCAACCTCTAATAACATAGCCCCAATATACAAAAAGATTGCTTTGCAAACTTGTGAGATTCAACCAAAAAATAATTTTTTG
Source organism: Taxus wallichiana var. yunnanensis (assembly GCA_018340775.1). NCBI lineage: Eukaryota > Viridiplantae > Streptophyta > Pinopsida > Cupressales > Taxaceae > Taxus > Taxus wallichiana. The sequence goes on from CM031235.1 coordinate 684,482,343, forward strand.
AAATACTTGCCTCAAATATTCTACATGCTCCTTCCATGTAGCACTAACACAAGAGTATCTACCAATTATACAAATACCAAACAAATCAATATATTGCTAGAGAACATCATTCATTACCCTTGTGATTGTGGCTAATGCATTACATTAACCGAAAAGGAGGAACAAGCCAACCATAAAAACCTTGCTTGAAGTTGGACTTCAATACAACTTACACATTTTTTTGACGATAACCTTAATTCCAATCTAAGTTAATAAAAGAATTATATCTTCACAATTGATCAATTAAATCATCAATTCTAGGAAGTGGATATCTATTTTTGACAACGATTTTATTTAGGGCACCATAATTAATGCACGTATAATATGAACCATCTTTCTTAGGAGCCAAAACAATAGGTGAATTGCAAGGAGATGTACTTGGACTAATCATCTTTTATTCCAAGAGATCACAAGGCTACTTATTTACTTCATCACTCTCCAATATGGAATATCTAAACAATTAATAATCTTCAAATAATTGTTGGAACTAAAACCTATACTAAACCTTTCTAAGATATAACTCATTGTGTGCCATTTAAATAAGTTTTTGTTGAATCAAACTTTTTGAAAGTCGAGATTGGATGAAGAAATTACAACTAAAATTTTGATAGGGCTTCGAATATCATTCATAGTTTGATATGATCCTTATGTGCGGATTTCACTAACGGCTCAAGGTTTTGGTGTAACAGTTTATTACATTTGGTATCAAAGCCTCCACCTGTGTTTGAATCCCACTTAGTTGGTTACATCATGTAGTTGGGGCACGTGGGGTGCCTAAACATCGATGAAACGAGGCTTACACATATGGGAGTGTAGGCGTAGACCCAACTCAAGGTTAGTCTCTATGGAAGCATGGTGGGTGACATGATACTCATGTGTGGATTTCACTAATGCCTCAAGGTTTTGGTGTAATTGTTTGTTGCATAGTTAGCCCCGGCGAGATCTTTGAAAGCTACATAAGTGCAACACATGGCCTCACCAAGTAGATTCTTGGTATGACATGTCTTTTTCTCTTTAATATTATCAATCTTGGGCCAATTCTCCATCCATGGTGGTCAATATAGGGGAAAAGAGCCAATACATGAACATGGTTCAATAGTGGACATGGGTCTTGATCACACAATACCCTATAGTTGTCATAGTACCACCTAATAGTTTTCATAGTACTATCTAGTGGTTATTTAATTTTGACATAATAATGATGTAGAATAGCCAATCACATCATGACATGTAAGACATATAATTATTAAATACTCATTGTACAACAATTATCACTCATGTGCAAGTATTGGTCTCCACCATAGTTTTAGTGCAACTCAAATTTGTTTTTTAATCAATTCAAAATATGGCTTTCCCTCCAATTCAACACTCCAAAGAAAAATGCAAGTTAAGAAAACTCAAGCTACATGTCAGTGCAAAATTCACAATCCTATGTGGCATAGAGTTGGTGTTGTGGACTCCTAAACTTAGGGTGCACTGCCATCGACCCCTCCCCTATCGATATTCAAGATCTCATAGAGCGGGATCTACATTTAATACTTACTTTTCATGCGAGCGAGGTTCTAAGAGGTTAGACCCTCACTTGACGCCAATCGTAAGTTGGCGGCATGTTCGGTCAACAGTGCCTACATGGCATGTTGACTTGTCATGTTAGCCATCCCCTCTTTGTCAGGCATAATATCTTTTTTGTCATGGGCTTCATTTGCTCTACTTGTGTTTGGCACTACTTTCTTGACGTCAACAAGTATCTCTACCACCTCACTCACCATAATGATGATCAATACTCGCATTGCTTGAACACCATTCAAAATATTCATTTTGGAAAAAACATTAGTCATTTCTCTTTTTGCAAACAAATATCTCTAGTGCAAACATTGTTAAAACCCTAACCATAACCTTTCTCGAGCTCGACATTTTCATGTAACTTGGCAAAAATGAAGGTGCCATGAAAACCATGTGAACAAAGAAGACACCGTGAACGTTGTGCTAGATTAATCTCCACATTGTTATTTTTGTAGGTCATCAATTAACCTATAAAAATCATTTGACAACACATATGAAATAACAATCCTATGTGATATCTTGTGCTAGGTAATAGTTTCCGTGTGATATGGTAGTTATCTATTGAGTAGAGAAAACATATGTTTCCCCTAAAATACAACTTGTCCCCCACCCCGCCCCCAACAAAGATAAAATAATATACATTTCCTATTCCCACACATTTTTCATAAATTTTACCTATAAAAATTGCAACATTATTATTTATATATTACTTTTGAGTTTTGCAAGATCGACTTTAATAGTTTATTCTACCACAATTGTTTCATTTACTATTGAAATATTTATGGAATATTTATTCGCCGGAAGGCGTCCACCTTTGAAGATGCCCCTGCTGGAAAGTGTCAAATTCCGGCAACCTTTTCCAGCAGTCAATTTCTTGTCACACTACTCCTAAATCAATGCTAAATAAAGTAGATATGGAATATATATATTTCATGGCCAACTCAATTCTCACTTATCTCGTATATATGGATTTAAGGTATTTGTGAGCATTCACTCAGTTTACATTTGTTTAATTTTTGTTTTTAGTTTCGTAGGAATCTTCCCTGGTCGTGACCAATCTTGGAGTGCCACACCATAAGCATTTCTTTTTCATACAAACATGGGCCACCATTCTAGCCTTTTCTCTCTGTTCTTAACCGCCTTTGAAATGGAAATTGTCTGTTGGGGATCTCGTGAAGATTTGAATTTGTAAATTGGACGAAGCATACCAATTCTAGTAGAATTGTAAATTCACCAAAATGTCGTTCGATTCAGTAGGGAGTTGCATTGACGGAATAGGGATTTGCTTCTTATATCTAAAAAGAGAGGGCATAGAGTATAGCGGGGTTAGCACTAAAACCATTTGATTGAAGAGCTTCCAAAAACGTTGAATTTCGAGACAAGGAGGTTGCATTGCATTTAAAGACAATTGCCATTTTTAAATTCTAATAATAAATGTTGTTGGAGTGGCTTTTCCACTTTTTGGAAGGAGGTTGAACTTCATTAGGACAAATGGGCACTTTTTAGTGGTTCTTTAAGGCATTTACTCTGGAGTTTCTTGATGACTGTTTGCCAGATATGCCATGGTCAAAATTTCCATTTTCTGGTTTTTTTGCAATGTTGGCTGCATTGTGCACTCTTCTAGCAGACTTTGTGGGGACACAATACTATGAGAGGAAACACTTGAAGGAGCAGGAGCAAGAATGGTATCACGACGAGTGACCATACTGAGGTACATCACACATGACCTGAATTAATCTCTGCTTCATCTATTGAGGATGGAAATGAAAAGAAGCCAGAGCATGAACATGGTGACAGACATATGCATATTGTAGGTATGCTGCTCTCATGCAACACTTCATAGTCACAGCCACCCCCATGGTCATCATTCTTGTGAAGATGAAACACATGAGCATGTTCATAAGCAATTTGGGCATACGCATACAAAACCCATTGTGTTTGAGGTGTATTTGGTGGCTTGTTTTTTTGTTTTTCGGGTTTTATAGGCTACGTGGCCTCGTGGACATCATTAAAATCTTTCATTTCATGAGTGTTATTATTTGGGGATGACAGAAAACAAAAATGACATGGAAATCCACCAAATTTAATGATTTTGACGTAATCAGTTTGTCCTTTTATATCTAAAGGCACATCACTATTTAGAAAGAAAAGTAAGATATAGGTACATTTACAAAATTACGTAGTTTCCAATTTTATTTTTCGGATAATGTTTCCACCCATGCTTTATAGTAAAATAAGAACGAATTATTTTAAAAAATCATAGGGTAAGGTAAAAATTAAGTTTAATATATAGACCATGTTTAAATAAGCATCAAACATTAATTATATATTTCAATAATCCTATGGAAATTTTAAGATCTACCTAATCCTAATTAGGTAAAATTGATCTTATTTTACAGAAAAAAATACAACAAAAATACAGTAATACAACCATCAAAATATCTCACAGTGATAATAGTTGTGTGGACTCATTCGACTCAGTAAATGCTGCCACGTGATTTACATGCTATAATTTAGCGACTGACCCAAATTTTCTTGTGATTTCAAACCCTATCTGCATTTTATTGTTTCTTCATTTTTATTATTTTCATGACCCCTAGGTGTAAAACGTCGATGAGCTGAGTTATACCCACTCAGTCACATGCTCGGTCGAGAAGATATTTGATACTACAGAATAGGTTACTTTCGTTTCAATCTTTTTAACCGCGGTAAACATTGTATAAAGGATAGTCTGACGGTTTCACATGACAGTGGCACAGATGGCTCAAATAGTAGTTGGTCATATCCACATTATTCAATGTTAGTGTTCTTCTATTTAATCACTTTGCTCTCAACCCGGTTAAAAAAGAGTAATGATGTTATTGTTATTATTATTTTTAAATCAACATTTTGGAAAGTTGCATGCTTAACACTCACATTTTAGCTCAAATGATACTCGGGAAAAAACATATGTTCAATAGATTTATTTAGTAAAAAAATAATTTCCAAGCTAAGACAATGTAGATTGAACTTATCCCTCAAATAGTTAGAACAAGGAATTTTGTTGGTAGATAGATGAGGACAATTTTCAATTATTACTCCACATCTTTTCCAATTGAAATTTGGTTCAACACAAGCTTGAACCCATAGGATCCATACAATGTTATTAATCAGCGTGCCTCAGAGTGGGATATTCATATGTTTCTTGTTGGGACAATTGACATTTTTAAAGATAATTAAACACTTTTGACCAGAGCTTAGAATCGGAGGGTTGGCGGGACCTCACCCATTACATTAGATATAAACTATTAATATCTAGCACTAGAATACACCCAAGAACCACCGACGACACACCAACAACAAAGACTGCCATGCCTCACCGACTTAATAACCCCTAATGGGGCACACCCTTTGCAAAAACCATCCAACCCCTCACACATTACCACCTCGAACAAGGATCGTGCATGAGGGGTGAAAGAAGCAAAAAGTACCTGCGAGCCACCGATATACGAAATAGGAGAAACAAAGCCCCATTGCTCCGGACTCTACCAAGCACACAACACCTGTGGCAACAAAAAGAGCTAGGCCAACAACCCCGACACCGACAACCAGAAGCCCCACTCGCAGTCCCAACACCGACGAAGGAAAACCCCACACTCACACAACCACGAAGCCAAAAGACAACGACAACAACTCTAAACGACCCACCACCAACAACAATCTTCCTCCACTATGAACCGCACTTGGACAAGTGAGGAAAGAAGCCAACACATGCCCAGGGGGACCATTCCACTCTTTAACCACAAACACCCTCAAGTTGCGAAACATGTCAAACCTTCAATCTCCCATGCACGAGCTAATGACGTCAATCCAAAATCAAAACCACTAAGGACAAAGATTTCTTCCGATACAACGCTTAGGGAACCAGGGATGGATGATCCCTAAACAAGAAGAAAAAGGGAATAAGAATCATCCCCCATCTAAACAGTTAACCGAGATTCGCCCAAATCCCTTCAACCCAACCACTATTATCCCCTTCCGAAAAAATTAACCAATAGAGGTCCATCCAAAAGATGGGAAGAAAACCCATCTTAGTGGCCTCTCCTTCTTGGGAAAAGAACCACCACCTAGATTCAACCCACAAGCCAAACTAGAACCAAAGCTGCCCAATGGGACCCCCTCGTGATTTGAATTAAAAAGGCCGGGAAAGAAGAAGATTCGGGGCACGATTCGTGTCTAACTCCACCACCGAAGCCTCCACTCTGGTATAACCTCTGAAACCGATGAAGCCACTTGAGTGCTAGGGCTCAACATCCAACACGTCCGGCGAACGATGTAAACATGAATAAAACTTAACGAAACTTGACACTAGATCTTTGACTGGAAAAGGAGAAATCGAGACAGAGCCACAATCTTGCTTGATAGCCACCAAGAAAGCCTTCACGTCATGACTAAGAAGGAACCCTGCAAACTTATAGGTTTCCTCCAAAAGCCCATCTGTCAATCTCTCCTCAAGTGGTCCGGAGTGTATCACCAATCCTTCCATGCGAATGTTCGCCAGTAGAAGCGAGATGGTCCAGCTTAACCACCTCACTTAACTCTTTCACCCGCTCCCACCTCTCGACTCCATTTCCACCGCAAGCCCTCAAGGCTTGCTCGATCCAAAACCCTAGTGCCTCCATCTCCTTCGAGGCCAATATGTTACCTCAAATGCATTAATTGTTCTCAAAGGGACAATTGACATTGATAGTAAAAACAAACTAAAATTAAATAGTGTTTCACCAAATGCAACAAACAGATATTCAACCCAATTAGCTCACCTTCTCCAGCATACTCACAAGTCATAGCAAAATAAGAGCTTACCAACATTGTGTGGACATCCATCGAGTCATAATAGGAAGTATTTTTGTCAACTGTTGTAGTTTCCCAACGAGTTCACTCCTCATCACATGAACTTAAAACAATTTATGATAACATATATTACACTGCGAATTACAACTCTAACAAATTTAACATTCTTATCCTCTCCGGTGTAATTTGCAACTCATGTGCAATTGCTAGTTTATGTACATTGTGATTGAATGATTATTGAGAATTACTAGATGAGGGTGATCTTTGCCTTAGCCCTAGATATGGTTGCCACAATCTTACTCCCATTGTAGTAATTATGATTGGATGACAAGAAAATCAATGAATATATTTATATTGTATTTATCCCAATATGCCTATGACAACCATAATTAAAGTTTTGGGTGAGAAAATATGTGTCCTTTTCTTGAAATTTAATTATCTGTGTAATCATGGTAATTTGTTTATAATAGCCAAATTTGTGATCCAATAGATTGTGAAAAATTAAGGCACTTCACTTTGATTTATAAACTAATTTATTCTATGATTGTGAGCAATTCTATGTTGGTTTTATAAACAAGTGTGGGATTTCCTTTATTGAATTATGATTGTGGGTTTGATAAATTTGTGCGAATTGGTCCCGTTAGAGGGGCGATCCTAGGGGTGTTAGAATGCGACCTTATGTTTTAAGGATTTAATATGTGGGTCATTAATTTCTTCTTGTTTGTGGACACTAAACACAATAGTGATTATGACATGATTCATTGTATTTCATATCTTTGGACTTTTTGACAATTATGGAGAATGAACCCTTGTCTATTGGATATTTTTAAGCCTATGAAATTCACGAAGCTTGTAAGTCTTGAATTTCAATGTTGTGAGAGACTAGTGTATAATCTTTTGAGAACACGTCTCTTGTGCTTTTCTTGTGAATGGATAGTAATGTCCATGAATGACCACATAAGGGGAAAACCCCAAATAGTTCAACCCTAAACATGTTAAGAAAATAATTGATATAAACACAAATAACTATGCGAGGAAAGGTATCTTGTAGAATATAAGTCCATGTTAATAGAAATGTCTTCTATGATTTATCATTCTCAAACCTTTTTGTGGCTTGCATTGCTATTTTATATTAGTATTTTCACTTTGCTTTTGTTTCTTCAAGTCCTGCTATCAATTTCTAACATGGCTTCATAGGATATTTCAAACAATAATTTCAAAGCATTGTTTGATGTATATGGACTATCGAGGATACTTGTAAGGGGAGTTACAATGCCATTATCAAGATCTAAAAATTTGTTGGTAGGCATGAAATTTAACTAATTTATTGATTCCATATGTACCTTGTTTTTTTAAAATTGTATATAGAGTGGATTTGCAAACAACCTCGAGGGAAAATTCCAACGCCAATGTATGGAAAACTCCTAATACAAACATCTTGAATATCCTCATCCAAAAATCATCACGGGTAAGTTGGAAAAAATATACATTTCAAATGTATAACAACTATAATTTCATTCATATGGTAATGTGTGATACAATTTCTTAAATTACCAATTAATATTAGACTATTATTAAATAGTTAATACCTTTATAAAGCTTTCAAAAATGTTTTTATCTTGATTTTTTTCTCTATCTTGAATTTTGAGTTTTGCTTTTCTCTTTAGTAATGTGATGGTGTACATGATATTGTAATTATAATTGAGATAATTTTATTTCAAAAAAATTTTTTAATAGAATTTATTAGGTATAAAGAACGTCATATACCACAATGAAGCCTAGGTAGAAGGAGAAGCATGTATTCATTGCATTTTTTGTTTAGTTTAATATTCTTCATGTGAAAAATACACAGTTGGTAACCTATTTTCAAATTGCAACAACTAATTCATAAGGGCCGTGAGGAAAATGAAGTAAATCATGTTGAATAGAAATAGACTCTAGAAAATGTAAAATTCCATAACATGTACATTATTGAATTACTAAAAGTTTGTGAAGTGTAACATGTTTATCTATCTTGAAATGAAAATTGCATTTTCATTCCCATCTTAGATATCAAATTTTGTTTTTATAATTAGTTGTGGTAATGCACATGAGATTGAGATTAGGATTGTTGAGATGGGATTGAGATTAATATTCTTGAGATAAAGGTTGAGATAATGATTATTGAGATTGGGATTTAATATAATTAGTTGATAACACATTTTGAAAGTCCAACAACTAGTAATCCCATTAAAGAGGGATGTGATGGAAACAAAGTAAACAAAACTAAAAATTAAGAGACTAAGGATCCGGTAAAAATCCTAAAAATGCACATTATGTCTTGCTTATTATTGTTGAAATTAGGTTCGTAACCTATGGAAAGGTGGCGAGAAAGAGGTGGTCTATGCACCAAAGAATATAAGATAGTGAAGCACATCATGTGAGACCAATGTTTTTTCTACATGGGTAAATGAAAATATAAATTTAGAGATGTGAGAAGGTTCAATTTATAAAAATGATTTCCTTACATTGGTCAAAGGTACATCATATTTCATCCATAAAATGGAAGAAAACTATACCAAAAACACCATACTCTTTAAGCTCTGAAAAAACACATATCTCAAAAGAGAAAAAAATTGAGTATGTTACATACGCCCTCATATGCAATGTCTCAAGCAACACAAATATCATTTCAAGAGGAGAAGGGAATTATCATGTATGCGACTTGAGAAAGTAAAAGACCATAGTCTTCTCATCAATGTTGCAAATGCATCAACATAGGAGGAGTTCAAAACCTATGATTGAAAGGAAAACGTAGAAAATATTGCAGGAGTTTATACAAGGTAATAATTACAAAGAGGTATACTCAATTGTATATTTTTAAATTTAGTTTGCTTTATTATTTTTGATCAAATTAAATTAATTCTGTGAACATATAGAAATTTTCCATGCTAAAACAAAGCTAACACCTAGTAGCTTCTAAGCAATCAATCAAACCTAATATAGAACCATCAAGATAAGAGCTTATGAGAAACAACTTCTTCAATGCATGAACAATCTCAAATCAAATGCTAAGCTATTTCTTACTCTCTAGATTGCTAATCTAACAAATGAACCTATTTAGATCACTTTAGCAATCAAAAGGGAGTGATTTCCTCAAGGTTTGAAGATGGAATCTCACCAAAACATGGCTACAAGGCCATTTTGGATCTTCCCATGCTCTTCAATTTGAGAGAATGGATGTAAGATGGAGAAGCTATTTCCTTCAATGGAGAATGACTCAAGATCAAAATGCCTATAGTTTATCTTAGGGAAAATAAGGTGTAAGAAGAAAGGTAAGGGGGGGTTTATTATGTAGTTTTCCTGAACTGCGCAATGCTAAAAATTGATGAATGTGGGATAAACCCCAAAGAGGAAATACAAAGGCCATGTATGTTTAATAAAGTGTGTGCACTTTATGGGAGTTGAAAGGGGGTTTAATTAATCAAAGGTGATTAATTAATAGAAGGGGGTATGCTTATAGAAGCTTTAGAAGAAAGTATGATTCGAGATATTTTAAGAGAGGAAATGGTTCAATAAATGACAATTTATTGATTTAGATTAGTGGTCGTAATTAATTAAGAATAATTAATTGACCTAGGTAGAAGTGGACGTTAATTAACAAAAGGTCATTAATCGACATCCTGAGTGATAGGAGGGATAATTAATTAGCGAAATGTAATTAATTAACAATGATAGAAGGATAGTGGTGGTTAATTGACGAAGTGTCGTCAATTTATAAGAAAGAGGATAGTTAGTGCAATTTAGGTATTAAAATTGCTTGACCGAATTCTAGGTGTCTACATTTTCCCCTCTTTGGGGTGGCGTAAGTGACGCCACTTCAAAGATAGTAGACAAGTACAAACAAGTGAATTTTGAAGAGATAGAAGAAAAATTAGTAGAATGAAGGATGCCCCCTCGAGTGTCGATGGGGTGATGAAAGAGGTCGATCAACGATCGAAAGATGAAGAGAAAAGACCGAAGTGGGGAAAATCCCATTGCAATGGGAGACAGAGGCAATATACCAAATATCGATATAGAGTAGAGATGCGGGCGTCGATCCCCATAATACCAGTAAAAACTCTTTTCTTGAAAAATTCATGGGGGTATCGTTGTGAAGCATGAGATATGCTTTTCTTAATAGATCTGTAGAAATGATTTGTAGCAGGTGATCCCTATTGCCCCAAGTGAGTTGGAAGAATAGTGTTGATAGAAGAGAATGATATGGGAGAAAAATGAAGATGAAGGGGATGGAAATAACATTCATCCAACTGGTGTAAAAACCACTTTATGTCATCATATTGCAAGTGATCTACGTCATCGGTCCTTATTAAAATATACATATACAACAAAAGTGTATCATGACATGAAAAGCCATAACACGAACATTTTTTTATTGCAAAAGCACTAACTCAATGCAACATACAAAATGCAATGCAATACGAGAAAGTAAACAAGCTAACCTAATAGGGAAACAAGTACAAACATACATACTCAAACAAACAATGTTCAAGGTAGTTGCACAAAAACATTTTTGCTATCAAGCTTTGATTCCGACTGATGCGAATTAACAAGGGTTAAGAATGGCACCCTAAGCAAGGATACATGCGAGGTGAATAAGGAAGGACGTAAAAGTCCAATGGAAAATCAATCATGCCCTAGAAACTATCCCAAGCAATGCGTTCGTGCAAAGGAAGACAAAGATAGTGAGCAAACCAACTTTTGTTGATGGATGGTAGATCCAAATGATCTATGAGTCACACACAAGAACATGCGAGATTCAAAGAAAGATGTTTTGTAGGATGATTTTGATGTTCGAGTACAATGTATTTGACATAGATTTCAGTAGCGTGCATGTTGTTTACCAATTTTTGAATTTTTTTGATTTTGTTTAATTTCTTGGATTTTTAAATGATTTTACCATGTTTTTAGGATTTTTGAATTTTTACGAATTTTTATATTTTTTGATTTATTTTAAATTTTTAGGATTTTTAAATTTTTCTAGAAGAATTATGAGAAGATTACTTGAGGCACAAAATATGCCCCAAGGAGAAGAAAGGGGTGCTAGGTAGTAAAACAAAATGCCCCAGTGTAGTGAAAATGGGTGAAAAATGATTATTCAATAAAATTAATCACCGTGGTGGGTAGTAGAAGAAAGTAGAACGATCACGATGGTCACACCGCCTCCCACGACCATCAAAACGAGTGAAAATCACCACAAGGGGGGTCAAAACAACTTATATATACCTAGTCATGGGGAGAAAATCACCACGGCTCATTTGATACCAAACTCTATCAGTTTGCCTATTGATTTTTTCCCTGATGTGCGGGAGAGATGGCTCAAGTTCAGGTTCATACGAGACATGTAGACACCATTCGAGAGTACATACGAGTTTCTGGCGATGGACCCCAGGTATGTGACACAAAAACCTTGCATTTATAGCTCATTTATCACATTTATTAAGGGGTAGGAATGTGTGCTTTGCCCTTGGGGCGCATTTTACGCATGCATTGTCGAGGGCACACATGCGTTGGGGGTGCATAGGCACTAGGGTTAGATTAGGCATGGACGTGGGCGCGTATGCGCCGGGGTTAGTGGTAGATAGGTGAGTGGGTGCACATGCATCAAATGTGGCGTGCGAGCATGAAAAGAGGTCCGCATGCATGTGAGGGGAACACATGTGTTGGAAGAGGCATGCATGCACCGAGGGTGCATTAGTGCTAAAAAGTAAGCACTTTGGTGTGAAAAAGGTAGTTTTTAGGCAACCTTATAAGAACTTAGGGAAATGTTTGAAGAACACAGGGGTGAAATAGAAGAAAATTAGATGACTTACTTAGAATAAATGAAGTTAATGAGTGTGTTTCTTTATCTGTAGGGTGACCTTCCTATCTTGGAGACACACAAGTGACATGCGAGCCTACGCTCTTTCCAAGAGAACTTCACTCAACATGAGAAAATCTACACGAGATGAATTTAGACGTGACTGGACTTTTGTACATGGCACAGATGCCACATATTACTTTAGATCACAACCTACTAATAGCCTTGGCTAAGAGATGACACATCAAGAGTTAGCGCTTTTGCTTCATTACTTGGAGAGATGACCATTACATTAGAGGATGTGTGATAGATTCTCGAGTTCTAATCTAGGGTGACCGATCGATAGAGTATGATGGGGATGCCACTCATATTACATAGTGTCTTGTAGAGATGTTTGGCCTCAGGACATACCCCAAAAGGGTATGACAATTGAGTATACAGTGCTTTCAATATTGTCACCTATCTCGTGTAGCTATATATTTGATGGCTCTTGTCGGCGACATTCTACTTGCTGAAAAAAATTGGTACTTTCTTTCCATTAGGCTTGAATGGTGTGATTCTCGGATTGATTATTGGGAGAGAAATTACTGGGGACAATGTCTACTAGCACACTTATATTGGGATCTTCATCTTATTACCTACCTCGGTCCCCGAAGACCATGGGGCTAGCTACTCTCTTTTTACAGATATGGGCGGGGGACCATATTGCCATTGGTTTCCCTTCAGAGTACTATTTTCGTGCCTTTGATGAGCTATAGTTACACATGGTTACATGGCGCCCTTATAAGGCCTATCAATGACCCGAGGATGATACAGAGATTAATGTTGAAACAGTTGAGCACTTCTTGATTGGCGATCGTGATTACATTACAGAGTGGTACAAGGTAAATCGTGTGCAACAATAGTTTGGCCGAGTGCAGGGTATCCTGGTGATGAGATGTGGTATGGTCGTCATTCTAGGGAGACATTTGATATTAGCTCCCTCATCAGACCACGATGAGACAAAGATAGTTTTGAGCAGATGGTGCCCCAGCCATGGGTATCTTTACGACACATTTTTGATCCAGAGGAGACAATGAACTATCATGCATGGTACATTTTAGTGCACCCAGGGAGATTGACGATTCCACATGCCACCATCAATGCAGAGCTGCGATAGCTACATAGGGATTACAAGTGTAGAGCTCGTAGAGTGAGATCTCTGCATTAGTACAGAGGCTATCTAGGACCCGGGATAGAGATAGGGACAGCCCACGGGCACAGGTCGATGCCCGCACAACAACAAATCTTAGTTCGAAATGTTCTGTACAAGTACCTGTATGGATGAAAATCAACACGGAACCTTCAACCACACTCGAGCTTGTGCCGATTTCATGTTGGGATGATCGATGTGGAAGATATGAAGGGCTATGCACAATGAAATATAGTGAATATGGGATGGACAAGTTATCAAGGCAAAACAATGTCCTTGACTCGCAATATCGGGATCTACTCGTCAAGTGCAAAGGAAGGCCCTTCTAACTGAATTGGTCTAATGGATGGATCGGAAAGAATAACCACATGGAGACTCCAATCGATATCAATCTCCATGAAAATCATTTCTAATGGTTGTGGGATACGTGGAAAAATAATGGGCGCCTAATGATTTCCATACAAGGTCATGAAATGAATGAGGGAGAGGTGTGGTTCCACTGGCTCTATGGTCGGTTAGCTGGAGCGGTCCAAAACGCGAGGGCTTGGTGAGCTTCTTCATTCATAAACATTCAGTTGTCTAATGATGTCTAGTGGAAGTGGGGATGACCTAAAGACTAATGAGCGTAATCATGTGTCAAGGTCTAACTGGTCTTCGGGCCCTTGCGGTTGAGGAACATGCAGATCAAAATTATAAACCCTTGGCGGATGTGGTCCTTGTATGGTCATATGTGTTTAAACTCTATGTTCAAATCCACATTTAGGATTTGTCATCAATGTTTTCAAAACATTTAATTGTTCAATTTTCTTGTGTTGGTGTTCTGAGGACAAGCATACAGAGTCCCATATCTATGTTTGTAATTAGTTCAAACTTGTTCGGTTGTGGGACCAATGGATCACTAGCGTATGTTTTCTCTTGTTGTGGTTCATTTATGGTCATGTATGCATTCAAAGCATTTTAATCTAATCAAGGTAAATAACAATCTAATCTAAATAAGAAAATTCTACACTATGTTTTTGTGTTTTTGGAATATAATGGAAATAAACAATACAAAGCAACTAATCTAACAAAAGGAAATCTTTTTGTGCTTTTATGGAATAACAGTACGTACAAAGTAAGTACATTGCTTCTAATTTAATTAATCAATCCTAAAACAAATAAACAACCGGATGTAGTTGTTTATCTATGCAGAAGAAATCTAATCGATTCTAAATAATTAAAGCTTCTCTAATCTATTCTAATTAAATGAAATATTTTCAATTATGTATGTGGATCCTCTGTTTTGCCTCGAGGCACGAGAGGAAATTAAAGCTTCTCAAAAGCTTTTCCTTCCCCTGCAACTTCCCCAAAAAAGTAAAGGAAACTTTTATGGAGGATTTTCTAAATGAAATGATGTTTGGTTGATTTCTAAATTAACAATGAAGCTTTCTTCTAGAATCACTTCCCTACAAATCTACAGAGATAGGAAAAGGAAGCTATCTATCCTAAGAAAGATTTTTTGGGAGGAAATTATTACTATAACTATTCTATGATTGCAATAATGGAAATGAAAGTGCCTTTTTATATTGTAGTAAATAATGTGTATGCAGATTTCATAAACAAAGAAATAAAGAAAATGATGAAACCCAATTACAACCCCAACCTGGTAATTGTAGAGTTGTGGCAATCTGTTGTGGCTTGTTTCTTGTGTCCCCTCAGTATTTATTTTCCATCCTTTGATGTCCACGTGAGTCCAGGATGTTGGGAATGCAAAGGAAGCTAGAAGAATGTGCTAGAGTAAGAAATGGCTTATTGGGCAATCTGGTGGCAATGCAAGTAGAGGAAGAACAATGCAAGTGAACAGAGCTTGATTGTGTAATCTCTAGAAGGATTGTAGCAGCATAGCATAATAATACATGAAAAAATTCTCTGGCCATTTTCTTGAGAACAAGTGATGGTTTTATAGAAGGTTGGCTGGGAAATGGTCCAGCCATTTGGCAACAATAGAGTGCCAAATCACAACATGAAGGGGGAGTTAAACCCTCAATTACAAATTACAAGTGAAAGAGGAGATTTCCATAAGTCAGTCAAACTTAAAATCAGCTAAAATGGTTCACAAACATGCGCTAAAAATGAACTGGAGTGGAGGAACACGTGTTTAATTCATGCACAAAGAGTTTTAGAAAAAGTGCACATGATCGCCGCCTCGCGTAGGCGGCGGGTTATAGGACTGCTGCACCTTTCTCGGGAGGTGGTTACGGAACCACGGCCTGTAGGGTGGTAGTTTTGTAACTAAAGGCCAAAACAGTGGGAAAATGATGTGGGAATCTAAGGAAAAACATGCAATGGCTAAGTAAGGTAAACTAGGTTACAAATATAAGCTACAAAGAGGTTAAGGAGCTCGAACACTTTTGGAAAAGACATGAATCATCATTGGGGATTTTTAAAACCATTTTCTAACAATGTAGCATGTGTAATTTTGGGTGTGTACATATTGCCCCTCTCGAGAATTGTTTTAGCCATGAAGAGGTGTAAAATGTAGAGTCCGAGTATGGCATTCTCAAAATGGGGAGTTAGAAGATATACTTGACACGTCCATGTGTCGAAATGTCATCATCCAAGCTCCCGCTACTTGCAAGATGAAAGAAAGACTCAAGTGCAGATAGATATGATATTGAAAAATAAACACTAAAATAAAATGACAAGAGGAATTACCATTTGCACAAGGATAAAAGTATACCTATGCCAACACTCCAACCCTATAAAGTACATACACTCAAAATGAAATTAAAACAAAGCATATATATATATATAACCAAAACCATTCATTTTCAATTCATTTGCACATATCCTCTTAGTGATTTTGGAGCTCGGATCTACTATCACCATTTTGAGTGAGAGTATAGTAAACAAAGAGTCAAAATGGCCTCACGATGAGGACAAATGTTAGTATTTTGCATTTGTTTATTTAAAACCTAAAATGTAAAATGTTGAAAATCTACACCTAGGGGGGTTATTTTTGAAATTTCTTGTGTTAAAATATTCCTAGGGAGGTGATCTAGGTGGGTTTGTCTTTTTTTTCACGTAAAAGGTCAATTTTTGTGTATTTTTGAATTTTTGGGTTAAAGGGGACGACTTGTCTGCTGACATAACCGCCGCCCTACTTAGGGCAGCAATTACAAGATCGCTTCCCTAACCAGGGCGTGGTTGCAAAACTACCGCTCTACATAGGGTAGCATTTTTGTAATTGTCAAGACAAAGAGCTATTTTGACCAAGTTAGATTATTTTTTTGGTTTTTAAGCTATTTTATGTTGTTTTTGATGAGCTTGCCTATTGAAATGTGTTACTAACTTGCTTTTTTGTTTTGGTGGATGCAGAAGGATTTATACATCCATTGGAGCCGAGAGAGAGTGTGTGACTAGATTCTAGGCATTCTTGATCAGTTGACTCAGGGTGAGACAAATTTATTACACCAGGATGGTTTATGGAGGATCGCATGGGTGCCACACATTGCACTGAAAACCATATATTGTGTGATCTGTTGTCTTATTGGGATGCAAACATGAACACTTTCTAATTCCTCGAGTTTAGGGAGAGTGGACTATCACTCTCGAGGATGTCTATAAGATTCTTGGCGTACCTATGACTCACAAATGATTGACATTAGAGAGTGCAGGGAGCACACCTAGATCTAGACAATGGGCTTCCTACATGGGGGATGATGGGACATCAGAGGGTGCTAAGTAGGTTAAGCAAATTTTTTCTATTGCCTCTGCACATATCACTACCCTTTGTAAGGCCATTATTTGTATTATGGCTTCACGTTTGGTAGGAGACAAGGGCATCAACAAGCACTTGTACTTGTTGGGCTCTGATCATTATGCAGATTGAGAAATATGGGAGGATGTTTTCTTGGGGTGTGGATATCTTGGGGTCTACATACCATGACTTGTACCGAGTGGTGAGGCTCTAGGGGAAATCCTTGAGCCACCCTACATTAGTTATGAGCTAGGTGTATAGCGGATTATCCCCTACCAGAGGGGAGTTGGTGTACATGATCTAGGGGCCATCAAGGCTGCAAGATGGATAGGCATGTCAGTTCTTAGAGGGCCACATCAGCCCGCTTCTACATTGACAATAGTTAATTTTATTGAGAGACCCTACTAAGACATGATTGGATTGTGGGGTTAGGAGGGGACCATATTGATTGCATGTGCTACCACCTCATAGTTAGTAGACAGATCTACGAGGGTGGAGGCCCACCTCTAGCCATCGAGTACCCCAACAGTTTGGGTTACCCTACGATGATGTTATTCTCCTGCCACGCATATTGTCTTTCAGGGTGTTAGAGAGGCTCGCGAAGGCCCTAAGGGCTAACATGGTTGGACTATTGTGACACTTGGGGATCCTATCAATGTAGACAGGTACTAGTTCCCAAATCACCCATGGCCATTCTCTAGATCGAGGTCACACCCACTCACAATGGGGAGGAGGAGGGAGGCCACACACAGAGAGACATAGACCGAGAGGGAGGAGGAGGGAGGGGGAGGTTTGAGTGGGGATGGAGGAGGAGGATAGTGATACGAGTGATGGGCTACTCAAGAGATTTCCATGGCATAGAGAGAGAGAGAATGAGGCGGAGAAGGAGACTCTAGTTTCTGAGGAGCCACTTCCTTATGAGGGAGGTGGTGATGAAGTCCGTGATGGGACAACATGTTGCTCTAGGAGAGGGGGAGGTACAAGAGGAGCATGTAATAACACCAACACCAACAGTTGCATCGCCGATCCTACGTGGATGCCTAGAGATCCAAGGATGTAGACACTCTTTTCTTAACTTTGTTAGCTAGAACTGTTAGTAAACTACACATTGTGTTTCTTTTTTCTTTTTAAATGTTTTCTAACTCGTCATTGTTTTATTTGTTTTACATCCACTATTTATGGTTGGTGAAATCTTATTCACCATATTTGTGTTGACACTTTACCGATCCCTTCGGAGAAGACCCGTGCAGAGCTGACAGAGGACGTGGGACAACCATTGCAGGCTGGATGACATACTAATGTGGTTTGCACTCTCTTGAAGGCCGCAAAGATCTTGACTTCTTAGGAAAGAAGATTTTTGCATACGAGATGACAGAGAGAGGATAGTGAGCAAGGCCACTCACACAACGAGGTTGTAACTAGTGGCTGATCTCATGGTCACTCTCATCATTCGGTGCATTCACGACATCGGAGCCACAGAAGGAGTCCCAACCGCAACCGCACCATCTCAGGGTTCCTGAAGAGAGGGATAGGCCATTGAGCCTTTATTGCTTTGATGCCATTTTGTGAGGCATTTTTTTGTTATTTTGTGCTCATTGCAAGCATTTTGACCATACCTAGTGTGTGATGGCATTGTATACAGACTTGATTCATTATGATATATACATTATTTTTGATTCAGCTATCCTTTACACCAGAGTTGACTTCATTTATGGTTTATTTCACATGTGTACTCTTAGATGTTTAGAATTTCTAATTTTATATGATTTTCAGAATGCATGCAGTGGATAATGATATGCTTTGACATAATGATTTATTTTTCATGTTTTGTAATGTTGATATGTGATGATTATGCAAGCACAATGTAATGTTGAACTTTAGTTTTTCAAGCAATGTTTGATACTTCTTTTCATTTTGGCAATATGTGATGAATAATGATATGATAAGAAAATGAACTCACTCCACTCCTAACTCCATGCAACTAGTAATATGCAAGGGCTCAACATCGGAGCCGAAGGGACGTGAGTTGTATGATTTTGATGAATGGAAGTGATGAGAGAAAGGCAAGATTTTGACATAAACCCAATTAGGGACCTACAACCCAACTTTACACATAGTTTACTACATAGCCTAGAATATGATTTGCTTCCAATTTTATATAGACTTAGACATGTAGATGGCCTCTTGATTGAAAAAGTTGGTTTTAATGTTTAAACTCTCTTAGAACATACACATCAAATTCACTTTTCTTGGATTTTAAGATTTTCAAAGCACTTTTTATTGAATGAAGTTACTTTTAACTTACTAATTTATTTGTAGATACCCCTACACATTTCCCCATGCTACTAGTAGTAGGAAGCATGGGCTCATCACCAAGGATAAGGTATAAGTGAGTAAGGGCACTTCCTCCTTTCCCAACCTCATGCCACTTGTAACAGATGTGGGCTCAACACTGAAGGTTAGTGGGGAAAGGAAGTTTGTAAATGAAAATTTTGTATTGATTTTGACTCGATATATACTTTTTTAATTTTAAGTTTCTAATTTGTGCTTTTGGGAAGGAGAGATTTCCCCTAGCCTCAACCCATGGTAACTAGTAAGATGTGAGGGATCAACACCAAAGGCTGAGATAGGCAAACAAGCGACCCAGTAAAAATGTTTAGAATGCTTTTGCTACCAAAGAGGGTTTTCTGGGGAAATATATGACATCATGAAGCTTCTAGAATAGACTATGGGCAAAGACACCTATGCTTAGAAGGAAGATATAGGTAGAACCGAGTAGGTAGGCCTTGGTAGGATTAATGTCAAGATTTTGTCTTGTCTTGTTGAACTAATGAAGTGATTAGAAATGTTGATGACAATATTATGAATGTTTGAAGAGATGTGATTTGAATGTTTGTCAATGTTTTTAGATGTTTTTTTTAGTTGCTTGAAAAAAGTTCCTTCATTAAATTTTTTACGAAATGGGCTAGAGATGATAATGCAATGAGGATGTAATAGTGTCCATGTGGAAATACAATTGGATTATGTGTAGTAATGCTTTAGGTGAAGTGAATTGAAGGATTCACCAAATTCTTCACCCTCTAGAGTACACAGTGATATGCCCCATTTTTAAAGTCCTCCATGACTCGATATGGGCCCAACCACTTGGGCCTAGAATTTCCTTCCTTCACCGATTTTCTTGTCTATCTAGATGTCAAGTCTTAATACTAGATCTCCAACGAATATATCACGTTCATATACCTTCTTATTGTCTGCTAGCACATCCAGTCAGCGTAAGTTCTATGGTGTGCCTTAGCTCTGAGCTGAGCTTCATTGAGAGTTTCCAGATCAACGAGTCGTGCTTCATGATATCTTTCTTCTCCTAAAATTCCTTGTAATGATATCTAAAGTCTAGGTATCTCAACTTCAAGTTGTACGAACACTTCTAAACCAAACACTAAAGAATATGGGGTTGCCCCTACTAGCGTTCTTACTGACGTTCTATAGGCCCACAAGGCCGAAAATAGCTTTAGGTACCAATCACGTTTGTTCTCCTTAACATTTTTCAGGAGAATGGATTTTAGTGTCTTATTAGTTGCCTCAGCCTATCCATTGGCCTAAGGGTAGTATAGAGAGGCAATGTGATGATTTATCTTAATTTTTTCGCACAACTCACACACCTCTTCATTTTTAAATGACGTGCCATTATCAGAGATAATGATTTTGGGACCCCATACCTACATATGATATGGTTCAAGATGAACTTTGCAATTATAGATTATGGAATGGTGATAAGAGGCATGGCCTCAACCCACTTTATGAAATATTATGTGGCCGTAATTATGAAATTGTGGTCGTCCATCTATGAGGAGGAGAGAATTTCCCTATCAAATCTAAACCCCATGGTAGAAAAGTGATAGGGTGTTGCAATCGGTTGTAGAGCTTGCGTAAAAATGTGAATCTCATGAGAGAATTCCTGACATTAATGGCACTTGTGTACATACTCTATTATGTCATGTTCTAGGGTAGGATAAAAATAGCCCATCCAATGTATCTTTCTAGCGGTTGCATGTCCTCCAAAATGACCTCCACAAACCCCACTGTGGGTCCTATAGAGGATATTTTCAAAATCTTCCTCATCGACACACCTTAAGCAACATTCTCACAAAATCTCTACGATAGATCACTTGTTTTATAACTACATTCTTAGCGGCTATGATGCATAGCCGTTCTCTCTGTTGCGATGTCACTCCTTAGGGTACGTGTGGTCCATAATAAAATTGACAATATCCAAATACCATGGACATGCAACAATGGGAGGTATGAATTCTATGTAGTATATACACTCATCGGGGAAACTTAGGTCTACTAACTCTCCACCGTCTAATGGGTTATTTGCCAACCAATCAGCAATGATTTTCCCTTGATGGACTTCTGGTTGATGTAAGTTAACTCAAATTCTCCCATTAAGGTTATGAAACATCCAAATTTCTTGACAATGAACCTTGTGTTAGGAATGTCTAAGAAAACCCTTTTTAACAATAACCCATGTTTCTTGGTTAAGCATATAATGCCTTAACCATTTTGTCGCAAACACTATAGTGAGGCATTCTTTTTCGCCTATGTATAATGTGTCTCATAGTCTAGTAATGTACGACTAATGAAGTAAATTACACATTCACGCTTTTGATTGGTTTTTGTGCTACCATGTAGGGTAATGAGATGTCTCAGTAGCTGTGAATATATAAATGGGAGGGCGATCTGATTTGGAAGGCAAGATCATGGGAGGTGACAAATGGAATCGTTTGATGATTCAAATGCCTCATGACACACATTCGTCTCAGATGTTATAAAGCAATGCTTCTTTAAAAATTATTCATCGGATGAATGATAAAGGTTAAATCAAGAATAAATATTCATATTGCACCGAGATTTCTAAGAAAGGACCTAATACTCAACTTGTCCGATGGTGGGATAGTTTCCAAAACTACTTGGATTTTTGCTTTGGATATACATAGATCCCTCGCGAAGAGATGGTGTATCCCATTAATTTATCTTCCATCACACCAAACATAATTTTTATATGATTCAATGTAACATCATATTCAGCTTAGATGAGAGAGGATGATGTGAATCACCTCAGGGTGATTGTTGCACTTTTTGGCCTTAGCCAAAAGTTTGTCAGTGTATGATTCCATAATCTTGTTAATGAGATCATGTAATATGTAAGTCATTGTCCATTGGTAAGTTACACCAATGTTATTGAGACCAAACGACATGAATGCATAGCAATACGTTCCCCACAGTAATAAAGGTCATCTTTGTTTGATCTTCCTCGAGATCCTAATTTTATTGTACCTTGAGAAAAACCATCCATAAGTGACAACAAATCATAACCAGTTGTTGCGTCAACGATAACATCGATGGATGGTAATGGGAAACCATCTTTGGGAAATGCTTTGTTTATATCCCAAATGTCAATGTAGATTCAAATTTTTTTGTTATTTTAAATAACGAGGACAATGTTAGATACCCTAATCGAGTAATCAAAAGTTTGATGAACCCCACATGTAGGATTTTCATGACTTCCTCCTTAACCATTAGTGCCACCTTTGGTTTCATAGGTCTGGATTTTTGTTTGATGGGCTTGGCATTAGATTTGGTCACAAGGTTATGTACTACAACATCGAGAGTAAGTCCTGTAATCTCTTTGTAACTAAATATAAAGGCTATTATTTAATAATCTTCATGTGTATTACCACCTTTTCAAGATTCAAAGAAGAACCTAACTTCAAATTTTTTGGGTCCTCCTCCGTCCCGATATTGATATTGATCATCCCTTCGATCAAAGAGGCATTGCCCTCCTCAAACACATGTGGGTCCAGAGGTAGTTCTAAGTCCCCTCACTCTTCTATCTCACAAATCTCAAGGCCTTATGAGCATGGAGGTTCCATTGTGTGATCTCCCAAATAGGACAAAGAGTGAGGAATGAGAGAAAATCCTCTCTTGATACATGGGATGTAAATTTGTATAAGCTTTAAGGTACCCTAAGATAGCCTCATCATTCTCTATATAATCTAGGGTAAAGCATGCTCATTCTCATCCTCAACGTATGTAAAGATCAAATTTGTTGGAATTTTGCGAACTAAGGGTTCAACGCGAACTAAAATTGTGAAGTTGGTATCTTCTAATTCTTTTCTTAGACATGTATGGGAAGCATACATAGTTATCAAATCAAGAAAAGGTTTTGTTCACTTGTGATGGCTTCGATTGAAATGAAGTAAAAACCTTTACTCAAGTTGAGTACAACAATTTTATAGAACTACAAGTGTTCTACCTTAGTCTCATGTACCTCTCTCAAACTTGATTAGTGACTAGTTGTGAATCACCCAACACTCTAATGTTATAAGCACCCATTATTTTGGGTACTATGAGACCCAATAGGATATCCTTGTATTCTGCACTATTGTTTGTACATTCGAAATCTATCTTGAAGAAAAAAGGCATGACCTTCCCCTCGGGAGTAGTGAGGATCACACCTACCCCAACGCCAAAGCGAATTTTGCTCTGTCAAAATTAAGAGTCCAATAAATTGCTTGGGAAGATTGATGTTGGATAAGGGTAAGTGCAGGAAGTTGATGGACAAATATAGGGTCATCCGTGGACGTCATATTGCAAAAAATAGTGAAATCTCAACTTGTAGGGATTATTAGCTATACACGCACTCTAAATTAGAAAAAATTATATAAATATGAATCGTAGCATTCAAAATCTAGTTTCTAAAATACTAATTTTTGTAAAAATAGACAAGTTTAGCTATATTAAACACTTAAAATTATATGACTTAGTTTTTTTTTAAAAAACTTATAAGATTGTAGTCTATTTGCCTGCATTTTGGATGACCAAATCTTGTTATTTTTTTTTCCTTTGGTGAAACGTTAGATGTAGTTGTCTATCTTGGGATGGATTTTATTTTGTATTTTTTTAGCAATATTTTTTTTTATGATTTTTTCCGTGAAAGTGGTCTGAAAATATTTAGAAAATGGAGCGCTTTCCATTTGCCCGCCATAACTATATCAAAAAATATTGAAATCAATTTTTTTTTAACGTGTATAGAATTTGTCCACGCTTGGGATGGTATAAGTTTTATCATATTTTGATAAGCGAAACAAAAGTTACAGTCTTAAACGTAGACATGAACATTCACGGGAAAAAATGTCTTAAAGACCTATTGTTAGTAAGAAATTATAAAATGATATTTATCTTATTCTATTCACTTTAAAAACAATATTTCTACGAAACTAAGAGTCTCCCCTACGCGACGGCACCATTTTTGTGAAATATTTTTAGTTTTTAGCATGGTTCAAGTCTTTGGAAGAGCAGATTTGAGGTTTTTTGACCTTTTACACTTCATAATGACCTTCCATAGCTTTGGTTGGGGAATAACAAAGATTTTCCGAGGCTTAGGTTTGGCAGATAGATCCGCGATCACGGTTTTTAAATAAATGCAGCGCACTTTATAAACCGCGAGCATGGTTCATAAAGCGCTCGCAGTTTAGAAATCATATTTACACACATCTAAATGTCTAAATTACCATGTGATTTTTACTCTCGACCTTACCGCATTTAATTAATGTGAAATTCTATCTTTTCTGCACTTTTTCTTATCACCGAAGCAAAACATCATGGGAGACAAAAACGAAGTCAAAAAAGGAAGTCATTAAGTAAAAAAACACCAAACGAATTAGAGGCCAACAAAATTCAAAATGCTTTGAGCGGATGCAAAACTTTGTGAATCTAGAAGAGGTTCATCTTCAATCCCAACTATTGTAAGCAATGAATAACTAGGTAATGTTTCTACAATCAATGTTGAAGTTGAATTAAATACTCGTGATGAAGAAGTTTTTACTTATCATGTTGAAGAAGAATTAAATACTCATGATGTAGCAAATGTTGAAATTGAAGGAGATAATGAAAATTTGAATAAGGAAATTCATGTTGAAACCGTAGACAAGCAAATTTGATAAAAACACCTCCTAGGATTTTACGTAAGAAACCTAATTTTTTTATTAAATTGATGAAAACATTTTGAAACCAATGTTTGACAAACTTTCGAATGACAAATCGAAGAAAAGCCATCAAATTTGGGATAATCATTTTGAAATTTTAAATGATTCCCAAAGATGTCAGTTGTTGGTTAGTTTGATGAAATTGATTAAAATGAGACCTACATTAAACACCTTATGATTGAAAACATCTAATATACGTGGTCAAACCTCTACAATTGTTGAAAACCTTCATGATGCATATCACATTGTTGGTGTCAAGAGACGCACTAGGGATAGTAATATTGTGCGTCATGTACTTGCTACTAGTGTTGTAAGTGAATCAATAAAAAATAACGTTTGATTACGCAAACAAGTCGAATGTTGCAAGTTAATCGAAAAACTCTAATGAAAGCAATTAAAAGACGTAATATCCTTCAATCACTCAATAATGTTGATTTTTGGGCATTTTCTGCTAGAGCACCGCATAAGGACAAAAACAATTATAATGCTATAAGAGAAGTTGTTATTAAATTTTGGCATGATAACACTAGAATTTCACCTAATACAAGAGATGTTATAAAACAGAGAGTTGGTTCTACTAATCATGAACCACATCCAAAGCATTTCTTAGATATGACTCAAACTCAATTTTTCGTAAGTTTGAACAAGAGAATCTGAAATTAAAATTAGTTAACGTTTTTGAAATGTTGAAACCATTCTATGTGAAAATCAACTATGCTCGCACCACTTGTTGTTATAGGCAACATGTTGAATTTGCGATGCATTATGTTAAATTTTTACGTATTCATTCTAATTTTCATTATGAAACTATGTTATCTGAATGTGGTGTTTAAGTTCCTCCAATATCTTCCAGGGATTTCATTCCTACTATATTTTGTGAAAAAGAAGTTGGACAATTTTTTTATAGTTAGGATTGTTTAGATGGAAGTTGTAGTACATGCGGCGGATTACCTAAATTGGAAAGTTACATCCATGAGCAAATTGAATGTACAATAGGACATAATTTAGTTGAATTTGATAAATATAAATCAGTTGCATACCAATTGAAAGATGGAAAAGAGTCGAAACGGTGTGAGCTAGTTACAGAACAAATGCCTATTTTTCAATTTATGAGAAAATTTAAGGATGAAATTGTTTATGAGTATGCGAGGCATACACATAGAGCTCGATGGTTGGATGAACAATTCAAGCTATGCAAAGACACATTTCCTATTGGTACTATTGTTTTAATGGTCGATTTTGCAGAGAATTACACATTGCAACCACAAATGGAGGTTCAATCACAATATTACAACTCATGTACATGTTGCCATTTTTGTGCATATAGCATTTCTACATTCTCCTGACAGTACAGAGAATGATCGAAATTTTTAAGAGAGTACCACTTTTATATCAGTGATGATCGTACTCATTCTACTTGAATTTGTGCAAGGGTGTTTCTAGTTATTTTATGGAAACTTGTCTGATAGGGACATCCACTTCAAACAACATTATATATGGTCAGATAATTACACGTCTCAGTTTAAGAATGCACGAATGTTTTATTGGATGAGCAGAATGCACGTCAAGATGGGTGTGCAACATATTTGGAGTTTCACTAAGGCTAGACATGGAAAAGGAGAGCATGACGGTGCAGGGGCATGTGTGAAAAGATCTCTTACAAGAGAAGAGTTGAAGTACAAAGATGGTGCTAAATTAAAAGATGCAAAGAGCATAGTGGAATGGTGTACTGACAACATGGCCCGAGGTTCTCAAGAAAATTCCACAGTTTGCAGATATTTTTGGTTGATAGAGGAAAAACATATTGCTAACTACGAGGATTGTATGACACTCACTGGGTCCAGTGATATGCACTCATTTTGTAGCTCAGACGCTACTTCGTGGGCCGTATGGACAAGAAAGTTGACATGTTTTTGTGCATCTTATATCGAATTTGTCACTGCTGAGTGTGATTCACAAGAATGGGTGGAAGGATGGATTTGTAGGCCTCTAACTCCGCTTCCTAGTTATCAACCTCCATAAGCATTACAACTTGTTTCTGCAGATGAAGTTACAACATCCAAGGACTTTGACAAAAATTTTATTTTGGTGCGACAAGGTATTTATGGTTATTTATTTAATTTTTGTATTGAGTTATGTCCATTGAAATTTTAATATGTAATTTAAATTTGAGTTGTTCAACCTTGGTTATTTTTTTGTAGGACATGTGTTTGCAGTAATTGTGACAAAAGACAATGAAGAAGGAACAAACTATTTCTTATGTCGTTGCATCGAGGAAAGAAAGAAGTTGACTTCTCCTATTATAGATGGCGAAGAGATTGAGTATCCTACAAGGTCAGTGGTAGTTACTGGAACTTGGCTTCAACGGTATCCATTAAAAAACTCCTCTGTTTGGGTGTTTGAAGACTTTGAGACACACAGGAAAATACTCTTATATTCACATCTAGTTCTAGCGACAAATATTCAGTTGTATAGATATCGAGGAAGGCCTAATAATAAGATTCTTTGGAAGGTTCGAGAGTCAGATCATGAAGCAATCTTGTCTGCTATTCAGAGTAGATCCGATCCTGATGGTTCATTGGAATGAATTTACAATGCTCATGTCTGGTATATATTTAATTTCTTTTCAATTTATATATATATAATTTTTTAGTTTAAAGATCTAGATTTAAGTTTGAATATATTTTATTTTAAATTTGTGTATTTTGTGTACATGTATATAGATAGTATATGGTTTTGATTTGAAACTTAAATTTCTTTGACTAACAATTTTATGTTTAGGTTAGTGGTGCCAGAAAAGCTTCCACCTTCACGTGGTTGGCATTGTTAGTAGAGAATTTTAAATTCTCGAAGCTAAGAGAAGCTTTCATTGTTTGAAAAAGTCAAGTAAATTTTGAAAAAGTTGTAAATTTTGAAAATGTTGTAAATTTTGAAAATGTTTGTAAATTTTGAAAAATTTTGAAAATAAATTTTGAAAATCCTGTAAATTTTGCCACGACTCCTCTAGTGCCACAGAGTCCGAAGTACCACCCGTCAAGTTGAACAATATTTTGGTCTCAGGGCTCTTAAGGGACTACGCCCGAACGAAGTAGCCCGGAAGCAACGACCCTTTTGCCCACCAAAACACCACCTCCTATAGCGTTCACTGCCACCCTGGACGTGCTCGGCAGCTGCGATCGCTTCGCCTCGGTGCCATGACCCACCATTTGCAAATTATAGCATTTGACAACCTTACACTAGCTCCAACTGCACTATTTCACGCGTTTAAACAATAGGACAGCGAGAGCACCAAAATGAGAAGGAAAAAAATGAGAGAGGCTATTGTAGAGGGTCCGTACACTAAGGTTCCAGATCAGACAAGGCCTCTCTAGGTGCCACGGAGTCCGAGTAGTCACCCGTCGAAGTTGAACGATATTTTGGTCTCAGGGCTCTTAAGGGACTACGCCCGAATGAAGTAGCCCGGAAGCAATGAACCTTTCACGCACCGAAACACCACCTCCTCTAGCGTTCACTTGGCCACCGATGTGCCGACATAGTCGGTTCGGTGCCACGACCCACCGTTTACAAAATATAGCATTTGACAACCTTACATTGGCTCTAACTGCACTATTTCACGCGTTTGCAAAACAAAAGAGGACAACAAGAGCACCTATATGAGAAGGAAAAAAATGAGAGAGACTATTGTAGAGGGTCCCTACGGTGAGGTTCTGATCGATGAGGCCTCTCTAGATGCCACGGAGTCCGAGTAGTCACCCATCGAATTTGAACGATATTTTGGTCTCAGGGCTCTTAAGGGACTACGCCGAATGAAGTATCTCGAAAGCAACGACCCTTTCGCGCACTGAAACACCACCTCCTCTAGCATTCACCTGCCACCCAAATGTGCTTGATGCAGCTGGTTCGGTGCCACGACCCACCATTTGCAAAATATAGCATTTGACAACCTTACACCGGCTCCAACTGCACTATTTTACGTGTTTGCAAACAGATGGAGATGACAAAGAGAGCACCGAAATGAGAAGGAAAAAGCCGAGAGATTCCATTGTAGAGGGTCCCTATGCCTAGGTGCCAAATCAAACGAGGCCTCTTTAGGTGCCACGGAGTCCGAGTAGTCACCCGTCGAAGTTGAACGATATTTTGGTCTCATGGCTCTTAAGGGACTACGCCCGAATGAAGTAGCCCGGAAGCAACGACTCTTTCGCGCACCAAAACACTACCTCTATAGCATTCACCCGCCACCTAGACATGTTGGCATAGTCGGTTCGGTGCATGACCCACCGTTTGCAAAATATAGAGTTTGACAACCTTACATCAAGGCTCCAACTGCTTTTGCACGCGTTTGCAAATAGTAGGACAATGAGAGCACCAAATGAGAAGGAAAAAAGCTGAGAGATTCTATTGTAGAGGGTCCGTACGCTAAGGTTCCGGATCATACGAGGCCTCTCTAGGTGCCATGGAGTCCAGTAGTCACCCGTCGAAGTTGAACGATATTTTGGTCTCAAGGCTCTTAAGGGACTACGCCCGAATGAAGTAGCCCGGAAGCAACTTATCCCCATTTTTTACATTAATGACAAAGGCATACATTTAACAACATGTTCTTCATCTTTCTCCTCCTGATAGGATCACCTCTTCATTAGAAACATCAACCAAATGTCTTAAATAAGCTCAAAATCTTGAAATTTCACTCAAAAATTGATTTTAGCCTCTTTTCAAGCATAGAGACACTAAGCTCCCCTGGGAATAACATATGCATGATCTGAACATGTTGAAAATCATTGATATTTATCATCATCATAACTTTTCTTTGAGTAAGAGCACCATCATTCACCTTGTAGGTATGCAAAAAAATTCATTCCTCACAAAAGCTTTTTTTTCACCTTCAAGAATCCACTATACCAGACCTACATACCTAAAACAGTCATCTCTATAGAAAAATGATCCTTCTTACCTTCATCTTTGGGCCAACTCTACTTGTTAGGCACCAAAACTTGATTTAGTCACATGTTTGTAGCCTTCATGTATTGGGAAGAAATAATGCATTCATGACTCATACCTTACTTGTTCTTGGAGAATACACTCATCACAGACCTCAAAATCCTTTAAATAAACAATGTCCCCCTGAGTGTTTTGTATCATACACATCATCATATAGCTCTATAGAATCTCCTTTTCATATCATTGTAAACTGATTATCATAAAATCATCAACCTTCCCTCCAAATCTAGCTTCATCTTGTCGAAAAAATGCCTTTCTAGAACACGAAATCACCTAGAGTACCTTCAAGAATCTATCATATATGTGTACTCCTGTCAAGGTTACGCATTGAGCATTTTTTTCAAGCACTTTAAGTAACACCTACAGTCATGTAGGTTACAAAATTAGAGAATTTGAAAACTTCAAGTCATGTAGCACAATGGACACTAGACAGATACTTGTATTTTGGAATGAAACACACTTCTAGACCTGACAATTGACCACTTTGAATGCATCATAACATGCCATGGTTGGGCTTGACATGTACACATTTCACCTGTGAAATATTCTTTACAGACGCATAAGCAAATTATATGTATATACTGATTCAAGAAACCTCAAGTCATAGACCAAACTAGCTACCTGCCTCACTAGCTTATTCAAGTATAATCATCACAAGAACAATTCTTGGAGCATATTACCAATTTAAGAGTATACTCACCATATTCTTTAAAATAACGCATGCTCTACCTCTTGAAAACATTTTCCATAAGTTATCAGATAATCCCTATAGATCTATTGGTTTGAATATTGCACAAGTGAATGATGCGATATGTGAATTGTTCCAAGACAAAACAATGCAAGCATCCAAGATTGTAAATTATGAAAATACAATCTAGATATAATTAATCAAGCTTTAGTTTTACGTATCTAGCATGTTTATACCATTGCCATTCGTAAACTAATTTGGGTACAAAAACTATTATAATCACATCACTTGTATTATAATGAAGAGTGAGAATCAATAGGTACTATAGTGGTTCCAATATAAATAGGGCCAACATATATCATGATCTAAAAATTCCCTGTCCTTAGGGTACCATGGCATGATGTCATCATGTCATCAAGATCCACAGTATATTAAAGTCCACTGCATGGTATATGTCATGGACCTTATAATGGATTCAAGGATGCAAAATCAACGCACAAAGAAGGTTCCAGAACCTATTCCCATTCCTTATTTTAAATTGAACTTGAACATGGCCTTGGAATCAGGCCCCATAATGATCCACCTTATGAGATAGACACAACCTATTCAAAAAATGAGGATGGCTCATCTCATTTTGACAACGTGATGCATATTCCCAATGGAGGTCCTATACGAGGATCTTTACTCAAGTAACATATTTCCTAATTGAGTTCTTTTTACCTTGTCATATAATTAGATACTCCATCCAATTGAAAATTTACCCTACTATATCCTGAACCGATAGATTGGAATAAAAAATTTCACATGCCAATTTATTTCTTTGATCCAAGTGCAAGAAAAACAAACATAAGTCTCATAGTGAAATCCTCTTTGAGTCATTAGTAAACAAACAAGACAAAGAACATATAGAAAAATTGGTATACCCATTCAAAGATGATGATTAACCACGTTACACTGCTTGTTAAAGAACTGAAAAAGTCATAAATATGATTTAACCAACACACATGGATATATATATATATATATATATAAAAAGAATCAAACAAAGTGTGCTCCAGACGCACGTCTCTGAAAATATATATGTACATAAGTTCATAATGTATGTGTACATCTCGAACTAAGCACGTGTCATAATGTACATATGGGACCACATGCGGTCGCAAAAGGCTATATATACAATGGACTGTGAATCTACTCATGACCACATATGTACATCCAGGTGGACTATAAATCTACTCATGAAACATCTTCCCTCTCTTCGCCCTGCTAGAAGTAGCACGTCCACGACTTGGGGATGTAGTGGAGGGAGATGCCACTACGGATTTCATCCGTGTGGTCCTAGGTGTCTCTAAGCATGCCTGCAACCTAACCTGCACATTCATAAACAACAAGTTTTTAACACCCAAAATTTTAAAATACATTCAAAATTTAGAAACTTGTACAATTTATTTAAAATGCATGTGAAATCTTACCGCAATGTCATGATCCCTATCAATTTGTTGTTGATGCGTCGCAAGGACAACAATAGACTCACGAGGGGTAAGCTACATACAAATAATTAATTTTCAAATTAAATATTTCACATGTATACCTACAAAATTTGATATTGTAGATTTAAGTTTAATAAGAAATAATGAACCTCCAAAATTTAACAAATTTAAAAAATTGTGTACCTCAGTTAGTGGATCTCAGATGCTGGCAAAGGCGTATCTCAAGTGGCAGCCTCCATAGTCTGCATATATGGAGGAGTCTCTCTAGCAGTCATAAGCTATACAAAAACATGTACAAATCAATATTAAAATCTACATGACAGAGGTCCAAAGCATGTAATCCGTGCGTGAACTTCCAAAGAATTAGAAACAAAGTGTAAAGAGATTTACTAAACTACGTAAAAACTCATGTGAGGCATGCCAAGAGCCTCGGTTCCTCGAGCAGATGATGACCCACCAGCCCCATGTATAAAAAGAGAAAATATTAATACATGTACAATATACACGTGAAACAAATTATAATAATAATCTAGTGCAATTAAATGATTTATTAAAAATGTAAGTTTGTACAACTTGAAACTTACGTTTGAAACATGCCCACCACATTAGTAGCTAGCATGTCGATGTCGAGATGTTTCCTTCACTAGGCTCTTGCTATTTAAAATAAAAAAAAAATTAGTTTTTACATGTATGTACATGACGTACAATCAAATATATATATATATATATATATATATATATATATATATATATATATATATCTCTCAAACATGTGAATTAAACTATCATATATATATATTATTTAAATTTATTTGAAATTTACCCGTGAAAGATCAATATCGGTGGCTCCAGCTTCCAAAAACATTCCCAACATCTCATCTATAGAAAAGAAATCCCGTGAACCAACAAATGATGTCTCGCTTGCAGGTGCATACATACACCACATGATCCACGGTGGTGTGGTGCACTAGAATCGGCACCTCCACCAACATCACCGGATGCAATCTGGTGCTATGTTGGGTGAGAGTGTCAGTGAGCTCCCTTAATGCATGCAATGTATCAATCTCCACAACCTCCTTCACTGTAGGAGGGATAACTGAAGGCAGTGGGGGTTTTGGGGCATGGGGGATCCTAGGCTGACCTACGCGTGCACTAGGTCTGCTCTGTGCAGAGCCACCTCCTAGACCAAAAAGTTAGAAAAGTCAAAATAATTTGGGACCTCATTGAGCACGAACTCACAATATAATTTCTTCAAAAAATAAAGAGGAACCTCATTGTTGTTGCATGGTGGATAATAAAAACCATCCACCATCGGTCCCAAAAATTGTTTTTGATTCTGTCATCATGGCACCAATGGATTGGGAACCGTTTGCAAGTAACTGCAGGGGGCATTGGTTCTAGGGTCGGTAAATAATGCACAAATGAGGTCTTTTCCATTTTTTTGTCTTTGACAACCGCATGGGATAGTTTATCCGCATACCACCGCCTACAGTCACTTCTAAAGGTGTTCCATCTATGTATTTGGTTGGTTTCAGACTTGAATTCGCCAATCAATGTTTGTAATGTATTGGCTAAAGTCATGTGGGATGGATTTGTAACATCATTTTGTCTTATAGTTTGAATTAGGTTCTCAATGACAATTTTATTTTATTGGATTCTTCCAATGATATTATCTTGCGTTCCTGCTGCTCAGTGGGGACAAAAGGAGCCACAGGAGGCGGATCTATGTTTGGAGGAGGGTTTTGAGGAATGTTCGGAGGGTTTTGAGGAATGTTCGGTGGGTTTTGAGGAATGTTTTGATGGTTTGCATGATTTCGAGCTTGCCGACCAACTGATAAAACAAGAAAATTGTATACATAAACAAACATTTCAAAAAACCCATGAAAATGCAAAAAAACCTAAAATGTAAAAAAAAAAAAATGAATTAAAAAAATGATTACAATCGGGGACTTACCTCCTCGTCTTGGTGGCATGGTTGAATCTATCACTATCCAGAAGTCCGATGAGAAATTTTGAGATGGTATTGAAAGCGCGAGTGAAAAATGTTTAGGAAAAGTCACGGTTCGAAATGAAAAATGAGGAAAATAAGGAGTCGCGGGACTATTAAATTTTGTCTCAGAGTTCCGCGATCGCGGTTTATAACCATGCTCACGGTTCTAAATGTGATCACGGTTTTAGGTTTGGTAATTACCGAACCTAGAATTCAAGAACCACGATCGTGGTTCCTTTATTTCGGGTTTTTATGTCCACGGAATTGTCCACCAACTTCATGCACTTACCCATAAATTTGTGTATGTTCTTCCCTTGCTTCTGAGACTTCAACCATGCAAACTTCATCAGCTGGAAGAGAACCAAGTCCTAGAGCATGTCCTATGCCCATGGAATCAAATAGAAGGAGAATAGACAAATCATTCTCCAACAGCTCAATAATCTTCGTCGTTGTTTTAGTTGATATTGTCTCAATGATAGTAGTTTCATCTTTGACTGCAAGAATCCCTTCGATCAAACCGGTAGTTTCTAATTCCATTGTGGGAATTATTTTTGTCTCTGGTGTTGAATTCGTGGGTTTGTTCAATTGGTTTGTGGGGAGATCAAACTCAAAATATACCCCAAGCTTCTTCTTTAGGTTAACTAGGTGAATTTCTTAGGGCTTCGGTCACCCCCCGTACAATGATGACTTTCCCCAAATGTATGAATATGAATTCTGAAACAATTTGGAAGGAATCGCCTTCATGTGATGTATCCAAGGAAGACTCGAGAATCATATTATTGTTGGTTTCCCAATCTATAATATAAAAATCTATAAGAATTGTCTTGGTCCCTGTGGTAACTGGTAGAACTATGGTTCCAATCGATGTCACCTTGAGGATATCATACCCTCTCAACGTGTTTCTTTTCGAAGAGCAATTGGTTTCTCCGTAGCCTAACTTCTAGAGAAAAGAAAAGGGGACAATGTTGATTGTTGCCCCATCATCAATCATTGTGTGCTTTACATAGTTGTAAATCCAAACATGTAGATATAGACCCGGATCACCTCTACATGCTAACTCAACATCTGTGGGAATCTTACTGATGTCGAATATGAATCCAAAATCTCTTTCGGTTGTCTAGGAGGATAGACATAGAATTCTATGTGATTTATTTGCGCCTCTGAGGGGGTGACATTGATTAAATGTCCAAGACCCAATGCTTCCAATAAAGCAACTCTATGAGTAGGAGAGTTCTTCAACAAATCCAAGAAGGAGATGTGAGAAAATTTCTTTGTTAAATCATTGATCAAGTCGTAAGCCCCACCAATTT
This sequence comes from Taxus wallichiana var. yunnanensis, assembly GCA_018340775.1. NCBI lineage: Eukaryota > Viridiplantae > Streptophyta > Pinopsida > Cupressales > Taxaceae > Taxus > Taxus wallichiana. The sequence goes on from CM031235.1 coordinate 684,518,066, forward strand.
TGAAAGTGTTGGATCTTCATCTAACACAGATGGGTAAATAGGGATGGGTTGTGAAGAGTAGTCTTGATTTCTCGTAGCGGCATTTATTTTGGGTTTAGTTTCCAACTCTACTAGACCCACGATCTTAGTTTGTTGGTGACCATCCAAATGGAGGTGCCACCAATGGATTTGATGAATTCAACGCTTCATGATCATTGTTTCCTACTAAGATACCCTTGTTTGAGCCCTTGGGTTTCAAATTACTTGTTGTTAGGACGCGTTGGAATGGAATCATTAAAGATCTTAAGTAGTGTTTCTTGAGGGAATACATGCCCCATGCAAGTATTTTGAGTTGGTGTTATAGGATTTGTGAAAAACATCTTGTGAAAGAGTTGTCTTTGGTCTTCTTGTAAGCGTTGTAAAAACTTGTTACAATCTCGACAAGTTCTGTCATCATGTCCTCGGATCCTATGGAAGCCGCAATACAAGTCTGGATCATAATCCTAAGGTCTTTGATTTATTTTTTAGTGCGGCCCAAAGTTCGATCGTTATTCAACCGTTGGTTGTGAAATTGAAGTTTGGAGGTCGTTTCCCTTGATTTTGATATTGGTTTTAGTACCCATTTGGGTACTGGTTAGGGCTTTGAGCTTGAAATTTTTGTTGTTGGGATGGAGGATGATTGAAATGCACCACGTTGATCATAGGAGTGAAGTTGTTACTCGTCGATTTTATCATTTGTGTTGTTTTTGACATTATTTGTACTTGACGTGTTAATAAAATTTGGTTTCTTTGCTTTATCTCGTAACAATCAGTCGGTCATAACTCTACGGTTTTTATTGAGGACCTTAGGTCCTTGGTTGTTTTTTTTGTTGTTGGGATAAATTGAATTACCCTGATTGGGAGTGATCAACCTCCCATTTGAATCGTAGGTCTTTCGATCATTGTTTGTTGCTGCCCGATCAATGCGGAGAACACCTTCCAACACCTCTTTGTAAATCCTTAGGGGTAATTTCTAGAATTTTCCTTTGTTTCTTGGTTAAAAGAGTAAATGAATAGGTCACAAAGATTTGTCTGATCCATTTTGGGAGCACTTTCCAAAGAGTAGAGGACCTGCCACCATCTTTGGATGAAATGCACAACAAACTCATTGTGCTCTTGCTTTATATGTAGGAATTCCTTGATTCCTATTCTTAGCAACTTGTTCATGTTGAAAGCTTTGATGAATTCAGACATGAGTTGTTTAAAGGAATGTATTGAAGCCTTAGGTATCCTATAATACTAGTCGAGAGTGATTCCTTCAAGATTATCGTGAAGATCTTTGCAATGATCGCATCCCATGGGAACAAATATCAAATGACGCTTACATACGCTTTGATATGTGCATTTGGATTTCCCTCCCATTTAAATTTTAGAAGATCTAGTAGGTGAAGTTGAGGGGCTCTTTAAGATATTTGTAGTAGGTATCCACTACGTAATACTTAACCATTGATGAACATTGATGGGGAGGCAGAGGTGGAATATGCTATTGATATGGTGCAGCGTGTAAATGTTTGTAGAGGCATAAGGCATCCCTCAGGCGACCATATGGACCGGGAAAAGAGTACATGTCCCCTTACGGTGATTTGGAATACATGTGTACATATAGGGGATATTACTGCAGTGCAGTGGGAGGCACAAAGCCAGGGAATGTTGCATTTCTAGTTGGGATGGCATTTGAGAACACACTTATGACTAATGGTTGTTGAGGGTATCCATACATGGTGTGAGGGGGCATACGCAAGGTTCCCAATCCTGTGAGAAGATCTCCAAGGCCAAGAATTCTCGTGTAAACCAGAGAAGGATTTGGTTTAGTAGGCACTTGGCCAAAGTTCTACAAATGATGGAGAATCCTTCCTTTCCCAAAGACAATATGAAGCATGAGTAGCTTGGGAAAATTCCAATTCTCTAACACTATCCACCAATGTCGAGATTCTCTCACTTGATGATGGCATGGTGTTTTAATGTAGTGCACATTATTGAACCTTGTTATAAATAGGAGTGTGATATCCTGTTATAAATTGTTCATTTTTGTTTGGCCACCCCTCATTAGAAATGTTTTCTATTGTGGGAGGGGTAGAGGTGTTATTATGAAGTAAAACATCAACATGTCCTTGCATTCTATTTAAAGATTGATTCATATTCTAAGTGTTGCTCACTTCAGGAATAATGTACTAAATACTCCTCGTCTAGTAATGGGAGTTGATCGGACTACATACTTGATTTACTATGCCGAACAAAATCCAAGGAGATGAGCCCGACTCTCTGATGAATTTCATATTGTTAGAACTTGAAATTTTACATAGTTGTGTATGCATAAGTTGGTCAATTTCCTTGATTCTAACCAAGGAGCCATTGTTGGTTCCTTGAGGAGGAGGAGTTATAGACATGGGGAGATTAGTTGGGTAGTTATCCACCCACACACGAGATAGTGAGGGCGACTATTTTACTATGTACTAATTTGGTATTAATATGCCTCGAGACCCAAAATGGGTTGGCCGTGTTATTATCCTGACATATTTTGGGGGTATATGAATACCCGCAGAATAATGGGAGAAGGAAAAGGTGGATGAAAGAAATGGAAATGAAAAGAGACTAGATTTTCATGTCGAGTTCACCAATTTGTACGGATGAAAATCAACATGCAACCTTCATCAAGTCCATGCCATCATCGGTCATCCCAATGTTGTGTTGGGATGACCGATGTGGAAGATATGGATATACTGTGGGTAGAGAAATATAAAAATATGGGATGGAATATTTATCAAGGCAAAACAATATCCTCAACTCGCAATATCGGGATCTTCTCGTCAAGTGCAAGGAAGGCCCTTCTAACTTAAACTGGTCTAATGGATGGATCAAAAAGGAATAACCACACAAAGACTCCAATCAATATCAAGCTCTCATGGAAATCCTTTCTACTGGTTATGGGATACGTGGAAAACCAATGGGTGCCTCATAACGATTTCCAAACAAGGTCATGGAATGAATGAGAGAGAGGCATGGTTCCACTGGCTCTATGGTCGGTTAGCTGGAGCGGTCCAAAACGTGAGGGCTCGGTGAGCTTCTTCGTTCAGAACATTCAACTATCTAATGATGTTTGGTGGAAGTGGGGATGACCTAAAGACTAATGAGTGTAATCCTGTGTCAAGGTCTAACTAATCTTTGAGCCCTCGCCGTTGACGAAGCCATGGATCACAATCGTAAACTCTTTGCAGTTGTGGTCCTTATATGGTCATACGTGTTTAAACTCTATTGTTAGGGGCAGTCCAATATTCATAGGCTTTATCAATTATGATGTTCAAAACGTTTAATTATTCAATTTTCTCAACGTATCATGCTTTGGTGTTTTGAGGACAAGCATACGGAGTCCCATATCTATGTCTATAATTAGTTCAGGCCCATTCAATTGTGGGACCAATGGATCACTAGCATATGTTTGCTCTTGTTGTGGTTTGTTTATGGTCATATATGCATTCAAAGCATTTTAATCTAATCAAGGTAAATAACAATCTAATCTAAATAAGTAAATTATACACTATGTTTTTGTTTTTTTGGAATATAATGGAAATAAACAATACAAAGCAACTAATCTAACAAAAGGAAATCTTTTTGTGCTTTTCTGGAATAACAATGCGTATAGAGGAAATAAATTGCTTCTAATTTAACCAATCAATTCTAAAACAAATAAAAAAATAGATGTAATTGTTTATCTATGTATAATAAATCTAATCTATTCTAATTAAATGAAAGCTTTTTAAATGATGTATGTGGATCCTCTATTTTGCCTCAGAGGCACGGAGGAAATTAAAGCTTCTCAGAAGCTTTTCCTTCCCTTGCAACTTCCCTGACAAAAGTAAAGGCAAATTTTATGGAGGATTTTCTAAATGAAATGATATTTGGTTGATTTCTAAATTAATAGTGAAGCTTTCTTCCAAAATCCCTTTCTGCAATTCTACATAGATAGGAAAGTAAGCTATCTATCTTAAGAAATATTTTTGTGGAAGGAAATGATTACTGTAACTATTCTATGATTGCAATAATGGAAATGAAAGTGCCTTTTTCTACTGTAGTAAATAATGTGTATGCAAATTTCATAAACAAAGAAATAAAGAAAATGATGAAAACCAATTACAACCCTAACCTAGTAATTGCAAAGTTGTGGCAATCTAGTTATGGATTTTTTTCTTGTGTCCCCTCAGTATTCTTTTCCATCCTTTAGTGTCCACATGAGTCCAGGGATGTTGGGAATGCAAAGGAAGCTAGAAGAAGGTGCTAGAGCGAGCAATGGCCTACCTGAAATCTGGTGGCAATGCAAGCAGAGGAAGAACAATGCAAGTGAACAAATCTTGATTTTGTAATATCTAGCATGATTGTAGCAACATATCATAATAATACATGACAAAATTCTTTGGCCATTTGCTTGAGAACAAGCGATGGTTTTATAGAAGGTTAGCTAGGAAATGGTCCAACCATTTGGCAGCAATAGAGTGCCAAATCATAGCATGAAGGGGGAGTTAAACACTCAATTACAAATTACAAGTAAAAGAGGATATTGCCACAAGTCAGTCAAGCTTAAAATCAGCTAAAAATTTCACAAACATGCGCTACTAGAAATGAACCGTAGTGGAGGAACATGTGTCTAATTCACGCACAAAGAGTTCTAGAAAAGCGCATAGGACCACCGCCTGCGTAGGGCGGCGGTTATAGGACCACCACCCATGAAAGGTGGTGGTTCTATAACTAAAGGCCAAAATAGTGGGAAAATGATGCGAGAAGCTAAGGAAAAGCATGCAATGGCTAAGTAAGGTAAACTAGGCTACAAATATAAGTTGTGAAGAGGTTAAGGAGCTCGAACACCTTTAGAAAATACATGAATCATCATTGGAGACTTTTTAAACTATTTTTCGATAATGTAGCACATGCAATTTTGGGTGCATATAGTACCCTTATAGTAGATTGGTCCGCAGGCCAAATATAAGTTGTGAAGGGTTAAGGAGCTCGAACACTTTTGGAAAATACATGAATCATCATTGGAGACTTTTTAAACCATTTTTCGATCATGTAGCACATGCAATTTTGGGTGCATATAGTACCCTTATAGCAGATTGTCCACGGGGCCCAATACATATGCAGATACCACATGTTCCTTTGTTGCCACCACACGTGGCTAGTCCACCCGTGGATAGGTGGGATGGAAGATGTAAAGATGGAGGCAAAGATGTAAGTGGAGGAGTTGGAGATGGATGGGGGACACCACCACACATCCCGTCAAGTGGGAGATGGAGAGATCCTTACAAAATACCCTCACCTCCTAAGAAAATTATTAGGATTGGTTGTGATTCAGCCATTTTGTAGTAGGTGACCGTTCGGTGGGACCGAGCTTTGAGACTAAGCGAGATCAACTAGTAGTAGAGTGGATATAGTTAGTTGTAGATCAAACTCAAGATCGGTAGATGTGGTGAGACTTACTTTAAAGCTTACTTTGTTTAGATAGGCGGCCATGACATTAGGTGAATAAGATGTAATCATTGATTTAGCCACAGCGAGTGGTGAGGCTACTTATTACAGGCTCTATACTATGCAGCCATCCCAAAGGGATGAGGGCCATTCCATTCGATCGGTTGTCGCTTAGCCGGTCAAAATCTAGATCACACAAGACTTCTTGATCAATGAGATCTATACAAGGTCCCTCAATACAACATGCACCACCACATAGGCAAGGTAGTCCAGGGGTAGGCGAGAGCCAGGGATGACTTGATTATTGATGATGTATTTATAGATTATGTATTTTTGATGTATGTCTTAATATGAAGGCACATTTTTGAGATGATGTATATGTATTGTTTTTTGTTATGCCTCAATATGAAGGCACATTTTTGATCCATTCCCATGATGGCATACTTTGTATCTGATGATTTTGTACAGAGACACATTGTATATGGACATTGACATTTTGACATATTTACATATATATGATGATGGAATTTATTATGATGTATGATTGTATCACATGTGTTTGATTTATGAGATAACATTAGATGATATCACATTGTTTTTATGAGATACTTATGATTGTCCACGTTTTTAATTTTTGATATTGGTTTGGGGGGGATAGAAGGTGGTCCCTATTGCCCCATTGATGATATGGTAGGATGATAGTAGCTTAGCATACATGTTGGATGTTTATTTTCATGATGATGTAGCTTATTTGTTATTGATGTTATATATGATGTATGTGATACTATAGATGATGATGTGATAACAAATAATGTACAAGTATCAAATAAGCCCAAACAAAAGTTAACAAATCTATCAAGTTTACACACTAAACAAATTTGACAACACAACTATATTTACGAATATATTCAAGCATGTAAAACACACTTAATATAAACAAGAACAAATCTAATCAAAAAAGAATAGATCAATATAAGAAGTACAAGCAGGTAAGTAAATTTATACAAGAATGTTAAAACAAACGAGTAAAGAAAGAAAAAAACAAACAAACAAGTAAGCAAAATACTACTATGTTTTTTTGTGAAATAGTTTTGACATGTTTTATGCTATTTTTAGGAGTGTTTGGGAACAATATTCTATTGTATTTTATATTTTCTACTTGATGGTTTTCTAATGTTTTGGGTTTATCAAGCCATATTTGAATGTTTTTGGAATTTTATGACATTTTTGAATGTTTTTGTGCTTTTCTAACAGCTTTTGAAGTTATATACGAAAAACAGGAAATGTGGATGCCCCAAAGATTAGGTGGGAATATACAAGGCGGATGCCAAGCGTTATGTGTAAGAAGGTGAAGATGTGAATATGCCCCCAACATTAGATGGGAATGTACAAAGGTAATATCTTCACATATTTACAAGAGGATCAACCGAATCAAGGCTTTGAAAGGATAAGCTCAAAAGGAATCTCAGATGCAGGCGAATAAACTAGCTCTAGATAAAGAAAATGTACCACCTAGATGTGAGATGCTTGTGAACAAAGAATCCTCCCAAGGCACTGGAAATCGGTTTTCACCAGGGGACCTGTCCCAAAGTGCCACAATTGCGTGGTTTTCACTCTTGGATGACCTATTTTTTCTTTACTTTTTCTTGTATTTTTTTTTTTTTGTATTTTTATCTTTTTATACTTTTTTGGTTGTTTTTTATTTTTGCACCATGCTTAAGCATAAAACCGCTTGAGGTGGATGACATTCATAGGTTCACGTAGCTCATCTCTCGTTAGGATAGGCAAGTTTGTATGCTCCTAACCCATATTTTCCACTATCACATAAGGTCCCAACCAATTAGGTTCGAAATTTCCCTTCTTTTCTCTTTCTTTCACAGTGTTGAACTGGTTTTCCTTTAGCACCAAATATCCTACCTCAAATTAACGAGGCATGATATGTTTGTTGTAGCTATGAGAAAATCAATTTTGATACACTTTGAAGTGGTTGAGTGTGCGGAGGCGTATTTTTTCAAGCAACTCAAGTTCTGCCAATCTAGCCACATGGTAGTCTTCATCTTTATCCAGATAGTCTCTGAGAGATATTCTCAAGGAGGGAAGCTTAATTTCCGGGGGATGATGGACTCAGTTCCAAAAACTAGGGAATAGGGTGTCACACCAGTAGGAGTGTGAATCGAAGTCCTATACACCCAGAGGGTGGGATGGATCTGGAAATGTCAATTGTGACCAAATATTACTTACCATATTATCCATAATTTAAACAAGAGTTTTGTTAGAGGCCTTTGATTTTCCATTGCCTTGAGGGTAAAAGGGAGTATACCACTTTAGGCATATTTTAAAACATTGGCATAGGGCCTTCTAAATCTTATTCTTGAAGGAATTTCCATTGTCACAAATGATGGTAGAAGGGATGTCGTGACGACAGATGAGATGATTCATGATAAATTTTGAGATCTGTTCCCCAGTAACATACATGAGAGGAACATCTTCCATCCATTTGGTGAAGTATTCTATGGTAGTTATGATGTGTTCATGGCCATTTGAGGAGGTACGGATGAGATTCCCTATGAGATATAGTCCCCACTTAGAGAATAGATATGGTGTTGTGATTGTTTACAAAGGTTATGTCAGCGCATGAATAAGGTTCCCATATTTTTGGCACAATGCACATTTCCTAAAATACTAGCATCAATCATTTTCCATGGTAGACCAATAGTATCCTACTCTCAATAATTTATTCGCTAAGACCATTCCATTGGTATGGGCTCCACAAACTCCTTCGTGTACTTCTTTGATCACTTGGACTAACTCTGCTACATCTAGACAACATAACAAATTCTCGTCATAGCCACGATGATAGAGGGTGCCTCCGAGGAGGGTGTAACCAGGCTATCTTTTGGATAAGGTTCCTCTTTTCAGAGTGGGTTATATTTGGGGAAAGGTAATGTTTTGTAGGTATTGAAAGATAGGATCATACCAAGGGGATAGATGACCAACAACTTCATAGACTAGGCATAATTATGGCATATCATATGTAGGTTGACACAATTTTTTAACAAAGAATGTCTTGTCATTATTTTTTGGTAGAATCCGCAACAAGGAACCCACTATAGCCATATCATCCGTGAATTCATTTTGTGCTCTTGGGATCTATTCAAAAGTGATACGCACAAAATATTCTTTGATATTCAACACTAACTTCTTATATGGGATGAACTTCAAATGTAACATTCCCATTTTAAGACTTTAGAAACAAGGGATTTTTTTTAGAATAATGTGCTTTGTTCTAAATTAACTTAATTTAGAACACACATACCAAAGTCAATCAATCTCATAATAGAAAACTATATGTAGTGTAAATGACTCGTAGAACACTCATCTCTCATTTCATGACTCAGTATCATACCGATCTCTCATGTTAACTTAATAGTTTGTATACTATGTATACTTGGTTCCCTTACCCTTTACGGGGTATTAAGTGTTCTGTTTAAGAAGCCTATCTAAATATATGTTACCAATATTCATCTAAAATCCCACTTCTTAAACTAGGTGACATAGGACAACGTAACCAGTGAGCTTGCGATACTTTGGCCAAAGATTTTTAAAAACTATTCATGTTTATATTCCTAGATGGCATACTCATCAATCAAAATATGTCCTTCACCCCACTTGATCTGTTATCTAGAATGGTCTTCACTAACTCCTGTCAGTCCACTTGTTCAAGGTTTAACCCTAGCCAAGGTTAGCAACATAGTCTAGTGTGGAGGATTGCTCACGGTGACTAAGGGTACATAGACATACTCAATTGACCTAAGTCGATTACGTGTGTCTAGTTATCCTAAGTCATCATGAGTTGACCCCGACACTAGATCATGCCCCTAACTCTACCTAGGCGTAACTATGATCAAGTCATAATTTATGTAGATCTAGATGATTAAACTTTGAAGGGTGTTGCAACATGTCAACTGCAACATAGTATCCTCATGAAGACCCAAGTCTTCACGAAGGTACTACACTACAGTTGGCATGTGCCAACATCTCGACTGAGTTCTCCTCATCTGGATGAACATACCTTAGAAAGAAGTTAATGACTTATTAATTTTCCTTATTAAGGGTTAATTGTAGTAGCCCTACTGAACAACTAGGTTCATTAACCATTAGGGTTACAAGTTAAAACTACAATTGGAGTGGGTATGTAGATACATCTACCTCCTAACCATTTCATAAGTTCTATTTTTATTCCATTAACATTCTAATTTATGTTTTACATAACAGATTCAACATACATGACAGTGTTGTTACTTACTCACCTACTCAAGCCTTAGCTTACATAAGTTTAGAGCAAGTTCTTTTTATATTAGACTTCAATGGAATGAATTCTATTTCCAATTATTTCCTTTTCTTCATTCCTATTCTGGTTAAGGAACTAATCAAGAGGAATCACACCTTCCACTATCCAAGGATAACATTTGGATTCATTCCCAAAAGGTCTTAAAACAAGTCTATGTTTCATTGCATGGAAGTTGTCTTCCCTTTTTCTTATAAAGGGTAAATGTTCATTTATAACCCCATAGTATATTATAAGTTATTATCATAGTTTTATTCACCCACAAACATTTTTTTAATATAGCCATAGTGATCTAGTTGAATATCCATGCACGAATGTCAACTTTAATAAGTTGCATTTCATTAAAGAGGGTAGTACATCTAGTACCCTTGACCTCTATTCAATTTAATCCAACCCAAGAGGGTATATTACTGATAGAAAAATTAGAGAAATACTTATCATTTCCATTCACAGAATACCCAAAAATATTACACATCAAGTTCAAACAAGTCCACAAATATTTCATTCATCAAGGGGATTCATACATTATAAGTCCAAACACTTCAGACATTTCTAATGTCAAACAACAATAACAAGATCAATTACAAGTACAACTTTCTTTTCCAACAAATACATTTCAATAATGATCCATATTTCATCATAAAAGATCTAGTCTCTTTGGTAAAAAAATGTAACTTCCTATAAATCTTTTCTCCTTTCATCACTTATGAATTCCATCTACAAAATTGCTAGCATGGGTCAATTCATTGAACTGAGCATGATAAGCACTAAACATTAAAATGATGTGCTTTTAGCTAATTGTTTCATAAAGAGAACTCTGTTGTTATGAAATAGTCCTGAGCAATACAAAAAGACATACCAAAAGGAGTTACTATTCACAAATGAGAGAGAGAAAAAGTGATAAACCATAACATAAGTAAGAATAGATCATGATGTAAACAACTTCAACTTTCATACTATTGTCTTACATAAAAATAATTAAAACAATAATCCAGATAAGTAATATTTCATCACAATCCCAATTTGATTTTCATATATTACTTTACATGATTCACTTCTCAATTAAACCTATTTAACATAAGGAGACAACTATCCTAACTATATTTTAGGCATAGTTCAACATTAGATTAAACAATAGTACTTCCATCTCGACATAACATTCACCTAAATTCATCCTAAAATCTGAGATGCCAATAATCAAATTAAAAACTTAAGAAATAAGTTGAGGATGAACCAAACCACATAACTTAAATGTGTTATTGATTTAAGTATCCTAATACTCAAATTTAGAATTAGAAACCAATTTAAGTTAAAGCACAACAAACTGAAAATAGACCTCATCAGAGGTTAAGATCAAATTAGCATGCAAATGGGACTACACTCAAACCTCAAAAAGATACAACATTACTATATTTTAAGTCAAGAGAGTAGAATGGTAAGGTTTATCATTCATTTTTAACTCAATCAACCATTCAATTATCTTCTACTAAACACAAATATTTACACAGAACATTTCCATCCAAAACACAACAATCCATCCAATCATACACTACTTCAGCAATACTTCCCTAGCACAACCTGAACTCAATCTTATCAAACAGTCCAGAAGTTTTATGAACAGAACATATCCAAGAAGGACAACACCTTCATCAATTTTGATACAAAAATAAGATTAAAGGAAAGAGAGAGAGCAATTACTTCCTCAAAGTTCTAAGCATGATTGGGAAGAGACCAAAAGATAGTCATGAACAAATTATTGACCAGCTCAGTCTATACTATCCCAAACCAAAATCCTAACAGAGAATTAATTAGGGATCAAATAGAATGTACAGAAATCCAGAGAAGAAAAAAACGATGAACAAAATTCATATTTTACCCAACAACATTAAAGGATACGGTATTGGTAGCTTCATATCTCGAAACCAACAAGTAATTCATTTCCCCTAGTTCTTAGAAAGAAAAGGAGGTGATCAGGAGGATAAGTCTACAACAGACTTCCAAAAACTTAGATGCTCGAAAAGAAGATAAGAATGTATAAAAATACCGCTAAGCCAAGAGTAGGCATTTCTTTTCAACAGAGCTACCCTTGCCTTAGTCCATAACCAAACTGAAACTGAGTTTGATAGCCCATGGACCAGAAGCAGGTTAACATAAAATAACCACTTGATGACAAGGAGCTTTCACGAAGTTTAAGATGACAAAAAAACCCATTACACAAATAATTAATACTCTAGAGAGGTTTCCATTCTTAGCATCAAATGCCTACATTTAAGAGGTTACCCAAATACTCAAAAGAATAGAAGACAAAATAACACTTCCTTTAAATTACACTTTCACAAGCATTAATTCCTTTCAAGGAGATAACATGGTTATTCTTTCCAGATCCTCCATTGATGAACAAAAAATATCTAACAAGTCTTAACAGATGAAAAACTCCTTTCCAAGAAAAACCCAGAACAATGTATCTTTCCTCAATACTCACAAGAACAGATGACTAAAATAGGAAGGTTAAAACAAAACCCAGAATCACAACCACATAAGTGATAAAATTTAAACATGACTTCAAAATTTAAAGCCTTCCATCAAAACTAAAAAGAATATGCTAAAGCCGAGTTGCGAAATTTAATCCCCAAAAGGATTCAAGAAGATCTAAACAAATGAGATATTTAAACGGTTTAACACCTGAAGATTTTCCCAATGGTGAAACAAGGTATTCTAACCAAGTTCCACACGTTAAGAAACTGAGTTATTACCACATTTACACAACTCAACAAGATTACCTATATTATCAAATTCATCTCAAGCTCGTGTTGAAATATTAAAGCATAACCTAGCAAACCAAATCAAGAAAATCAAAACCCAAATCATTATTTCACATGGTCGATAAAGCATATGCAATAAAAATCACAAAATCACAAGCAGAGAGATCATATCAACTAAGAAAATCCAGATTATTTCCAAGAGAAGAGTTCTTTTAATGAATCAATTAAGTAAAAGCAAAACAACTTAATGGGTAGAGCCTATCATGCCTGATAGAGCTTCTCCTTCACCGATTACAGAATATTTCCAAGAAGAAATTCAACAACCTCTTCTTCTCCATGCAATGTCAACCAAATTCTAATACTCTATCTTCTTCTTATAGTTTTTTACAGAGTCCAATAATAGCTCTATGTAATGCAAAAATAACCAATCAAGCAAGAATCGAACTGGAGATTTGATGAACTGAAAAACATCATGCAGAGCTCGAGCTCGAAAATGAACCGAAAGATCAAAACAACCATGCAAAACCCCTCATGCATTTTCCTAGGTAGTTTTTCCAAGTTCAAAAACATTAAATGCAAAGGACTGTCAGTTCCCTCCTTTTCCATGCCACTGCCATCTCCACATTTAGCAATGTCTAAATTTAAATTTTGCATGCAACTAAACTCGGTGGGGGTGCCAACTCAACTTTCCCCAACTTTTTCCAATGCCCATGCCAAAGTTGGCAGTAGGAAGAGATAAGACTGAATTAAATCTCATTAAATATCTAGAAACCAATGCCACCGACCACCCAATGTCCATGTCGTTCCATAGGCCCCCTCTAGGTTAGCCATACTTTAAGTTAGGTTAACATTAGTTTAGGAAATCAACATAGGTCCATAGGTAGGTCTCTAGTTTAAGTCACAACATCTTAATTTCAAAAGATTGCAAAGACATAGGTTAGACTTAGCTTTAGGCTATAGTCACTTAGCATTAAAACATATAGTTAAAATAGGTTACCATTCAAAGAAAGCATTGCAATCTAATAAATAAAGAAGAACCAACCAAATATCAAAATTCAAATATGCAACAGGTCTAAGGACTTCATTCTCTCCTTAGCATAGTCAAAATCCAAAGATCACCTAATCTATCTAACTTGGTTGTTATGACCACAAAGTCATGAATTAAAAGCATACCTTGGATCAATGGAATTGATCCAAGGTAATTTTTTCTTGAAATAAGAGTTTAAGAAAATAGAAACTAAATTTCTCAATTCAAGCAACGAATTAATTTTACATAAGGAAGTGGATTTCTCCAGTGAATTCAACAAAAGCATGAAAAATGTACCTGTTCCATAGATGAATTATTTTCTACTACAAACATGATTTCCAAATTCATAAGAGTACACCATCATAATGACAAAATCACATGTCAACATTTGTACCTTCTAAAGTAGAAATCATCGTAGGTACTAATCATGTGTGGAGGCGTTACATCAAATCTTTTACATTATATTCATCGTTGACCTATTTGATGATCAACTATGAGTCTCTAATGACTTTAAGTTGATAGATGTTCCATTTGATAGCTAGCTTCATCCTAACAATGAGCACTTCATATTCTGCAATGTTGTTTGTACATGGAAATCTGAGGCGGAAAGCTTGAGGTATAAAGTCCCCTGAAGGAGTGACTAGCACCACTCCTACTCCTGAACTGTGGAAAGTGAATGATCCATCAAAGTGTACTTTCCACATGATAAATTCCTTGATATACATTAATGATGCATCTGGAAGATCCAAACACATCGACTCTATTCCAAGTAAAGGTGCCTCAGCTAGTTGGTCTATAAGCACTTGTCCTTTAATTGACTTCTAATGCACATATTCAATATCAAACTCACTTGAGTAGGATGATCCAATTAGCCATCCTACCAGTAAGTGTTGGCTTTGACAACAAGTATTTCAGAGGTCAACTTTAGATATAAGCTTGGTTTTATTATTCAATAGGTAATGGAAAAGCTTTTGAAAGGAAAAGACGTCAGTCAAGAAAGCTTTTGGAATTTGAGGGTAGTTGAGCTCATAAGTGATCAAAGTATGGCTGAGATAATATACCACTTTCTCTTTCTAGCTAAGATTATATTGAGCTAGTAGGGTAGATCACAACCATAGTGCATGAAGAATTATATAAAAATTAAGATCATATTCACCATACAATATCTAAAAACAAAATATGAGTCAACAACCAATATCCAACCACATAGATCCATTGTATTAATTACATTGTAAACACAAAAAATATGAATACATACATAAATAATGTCACCATAGTCATACGCACACATAAACCAAAAAACATAACCTATCACAAGACATAACACTCATGGATTACTAAAACCATGCAAATCAATACATATATATAGGGGTGGGACTTTCCCTTCACCACCTATGCATCCTCAAAATAGGTTGCATGCTAAGAATAGTCATGCACTACTACAAGATAAATACAAAATCATGCAAGCTTCTTAATAATAGATTATCTATAATAATAAACTATAGATCTAATCCTATTAATAGCTCAAAACTATGCATGTTGTTTGATCTTCCACTTGCACTCCCAAAATAGCCTTTTCTTAGTCTCCAAGTCTTCATGTTTTGTGTGCCTCCAACACTCAACACCATATATTTATCCCATTAGCCCATTATAAAAAAATGGCTAAGTCCCAAAAGTCATACTTTCTCAGTGCACCCTTTTTCTACTACATCTCTGCACACCTATGTCCTACCCCCCCCATGTCCACATGCCTCTAACCTTATGCACCTTTAATACTTAGGTATAATTCATCATCCCAACATTACCCCACACTTGCTTCATTTCCACCCCCAAAAATGGGTAATCATGCCTTATCTCTCCATGAATAAAGAATAAGGAATAAAAGAATAACTATACATAATAATGAAAGAAAAATACATGGGCACTCTACCCTTCAGAAGGAAGAATCAACTCTGGATACTCACTTTTAATTTCTACCTCTAACTCATTCCAATCACTGAGCACCTTATTTGTTTTATCGGGATGTCTACAGTACCCCTTCCATCTCATCCATAGTCATGTTCTCCCTCATTCTACAATACTCTAAGGAACATTTTCCAGACTTGAGACCATCCCTTCCATCACATCCATACGCCATGCTATGATGAGTTTCCCAATTTCTTTGATCTTCTCCTTGTGAGGGTCCTGGGCTATTGTAAGTGCATCACACTTTTCTCGCTACTAAAGTGAGCCTCTCCTCACGCCCAAGTGTCTCATTCTTGTTTTGCTGCAAGGACTATTTCTCTCCACCAAAGTCCTTGTTTTGATTATTATCTTAGGATATGCACAAATTTTTAACACCAAATCTTCCTTTTTCATTTCATCTTTCAATCTGAAATAAAGACTCATACCCACTTATCTTGTGCGTGTATTTATCATTTTAGTCTTTTTTCACTCTGTGCTAACATCCTTTGGTTTTGCATCCTTATTGTACCTTCATCCATCACCATATGAACCAATGTGTGTGCAAAATAATAATATAGCAGATGGAAACCTCTCTGCCACTTTCTCTTCCAAATGTGGCCTTTCCTTCAAAATTTCATCACCTATCTTCTCTATAGCCATAATCAAGTACCACTCACCCTTCACCTCAACTCTCTCTTTTTTTCTCTTAGTGGTGCTTAATCTCTACTTCTTTATCCTTTCTATCTTCTAACAAAGCATGAATAGTTTCCACTTTATCATATTTTCTACGTGCACACCTCTGCATGAGATACCTTTTTTCAATGCATTACTTTACTTTCATCATCTCGACATCTGAGTCAGCTTGATTATTACATGGTGGGAATGTGGTGCTTTCTTCATTCTTCTCCTAGAGACACATGATTCTTCACACACATCAAAATCAGCTCATCCATGTGAGTCTACATACTCCATGATAACTTCTTTATGTGCATGTGGTTTCCATCTCAGAATCCATCAATTCTCCCAACCATAAAGCTCCTTGGGTTCCAAGGTACTTTGGAACCTAGCGCATGATGATCTTGGTAGGATCATTGATATAACCTATTGTTAGGAGTTTCATACATTCCTTCATCCTTCTCCTTTCCTTTGAGTGCTTACCTTTTGGAATGTGCACTCCCGCATCAAGCACTTGTCCTTCACTGGTTTGTGTATCAGTAGGCACACCAGATGGTTCACCCTTATCTTCACCTTCTCTCATCATCAACAACATCATTTCCTACTTCCTGTTCTTCAACCCTTCTACATCATGTTTCAATTCTTCACTCCTAGGTTCCTCTACATCCTCGGTGTTACAGAGTCTTCTACACATGTGTTGTCTTCTGATTTCTCACCCTCACTTATCCTTAGTGGGGATGTACTTGTGCCTTTTTTTCTTTACTAGTTCTACCTTCACAAGAGAGTTTCTAGGTGACCTCCTTGGTGGTTGTGATGGCCCCATGCCCCCTTGAGTCCTTGTTCTCCTTAATACTCTCCTATATTTTTCTTTGGTCCTTCTCACTCCCTCTTCTAAACCTACTCATTCATGTCTTCCATTCCCACTTCCTCATCTTCCTTTTTCTTATTTCCTGGAGGGGTTGTCTCATGCATTCTCTTCTCTCCTATAGTGGGTTTCCTTCTTCTTCCATGTTCTAGGCAGCCATTGTCTTCTTTTTAATTCTTCCTCCTCTTCTTCTTCATCATCAAGGGGAAAAGTAGACTCCTCATCTTGCAAGGTGCCCCATATATTTTCCCCTTGGGAAATTTAGGGAGCTTGAATTCATTCTCAATGTATTTTCCATTTTCCAACTTGGGCTTAAGGTAGATGTATACCTTAGCCACTCCAACCTTCCCAATTTCCAAACTCATAGAATTGATATTGATATCATCTAAAATTAACTTCTCAATATAAGTAGACTTACTTGGGTAGACATATGTCTTCCGAGTGTATGATAGTCATAGTCTACTTTATCTACATTAAAATCAACCTTTGCATGCATTTGAAAATTGTGTACAATGCTTGAAATTAGCACATGTGAAGGCATATGGGAGCTTTACACCATGGGCTCCACTTTCCATCCTTCATTCCAAAACCCTATGCTATGTAAAAATGTTGGTAAACAAAAAACTAAACATGTTTCTCCAATACCAAGGAAGATCCTTGGGTATTCTCCACTCATATTCAAATGTAACATGCAAGTGCTCATACTACAAGTTTTTTCCTCCTTTCTTGTATAGGTCCACTCATGGATCCATCACATGTATATTTTGAAAATCTATCTATGAGGGACTTCTTTTCTTCTTTAGGGTATTGCCAAATATTATCTTTTGGCCATCGGGCACTCAATTTCTACAAACACAATGGAAAAAAAGGATAGCACCAAAAATTATCTTATCTCCTTGGTGCATCTCTGTAATGATAGTCTCAACAATGAAGTTAGAAAAATTTATAAATGACTCCTTTTTCATCTTCTTAGCAATGTGTAAACCATCTTTTTGTTCACTTGTGACCAACACTCTTGATTGTTCAACTTGGTGAGGAGGTGTGTTGTTGCCTTAAATAACTAGGTATTTTTTAACTTACATATATCCATTCCATGCCCTCCCTTCACATAAGATAACACTTTCTTGTTGCTTTACCCCTCATCATCAGTAAGATCACTACTGATTTTTGTGCCCGAGCTTCTTAACCTATCAATCTCCCAATCAAGGGTGTGGTAAGTCTCATTCACCACCCAAAAAAATAAAATAAGTCCTCATGGACTCGGGTCATCAGCCATTGGTAAATTTTTTTAGTTTCCAAAATATGGGAGCTCATAGAGCTAAAACTCCCACATTTGACAACATTTTCTCTCATGCATCATCATAAATGGCCATGTCATTTTCTTTCATTGAGTTTTTTACCACCAAAAACTTGTCCAATTCATCCTTATTATCCTTAGTCCTATGATTGTAGTCACTCACTTTTCTCCTCTTGATGTGAGACTCCCAATCATGGCCCATGAATACACCTTCTGGGTACTACATCTCTAAAAATCAACTTTCGGGGTGTCTTCAACCTCTGTTTCCACTTCCTTTTACTTCCTTCCCCTTGTAGTCACTCTCAGGTGCTCACTTAGGTGCCATAGTGATGATAAAAATGTGTTCTTGCAATCAATTTGAGCTCTGTGACTCTAAAACTTGCATGTGCCTTGAAAGCTTCAAAACTTGTGCCCTAAACTTCTTTGAACCCTAACTCATGGATTTTCTTCCCATGCCTTTTTTTCACTCAAACACTCTCTCTCAATGGAGTGCCAATCAATCCCATGCACAAATATGTCTAGTTCAATCTCTTATCATAGATCTTTCACACTTTCTCACACAACTTTCTCTTAACTCACTCTTCAACTCACTCAATGCTTTCTTTTCACAATGCAAGGTAAAATGATTTCACAAACCCACCTTTTATAACCTTTGTAAAATTTTCCACATTTATTACTCTCCACCTACCACCATACTCAACATTAATGATGTTTTTTTTTCTTTTTTCCACTTTTTTTTCCATGCCCCATCATAACCTTCTAGCATGCCCCTACTACTTCTCGGCCACATATTCCTTATGCACACCTTCATGCACCAAAGTACCTATCCAATGTGCCTCAAACCAAGTAGTTTCCATGTTGCATCCTACCTCACATGTTACACTGTGTCCATTCATCCACACGTGGTCTTTATTCATGAGAAATTTTTCTTTATCCACACCTTTACTTCAAGCACCTACACAATATTTCTCTATGCATACCCATCTTCTAGAGAACATTCAAACTTGATCCATTTATCTTGTATATATACTCCACCCCACACTAAAAGTATGTGTGGTCCTCTACGCATGAATTCAATATATAGTAATCAACTTTCTAGCACACAAGCACACTTATTACAAAAAACAAAACTAAATTGACAAAGCATAACAAAATGAAAGGAAACACATATAAAGGAATGCATTAAAGGAAATCTAATCTAATGGAAATACTACCTTATTACAAACACCAAGAAGACTTATTTATAGTAGGGCTTCATACCTACTCCCATTAAAATAACTAGGAAACCATGTGTCCCATCCAACACCTGTAACTAGAAAGCACCTGAATCAAGTATATAAGTCACAACATATGGTCCCAACCAATGCACTTGGAACTTTCTAGGATGGCACAAAAAAATTTGAATCATATAGAAGAACCATCTTGTCCAACTTCAATATTTTTATTTTAATATGTCCTATCATGTCATGCCTTCTTCTAGCCTTTTTTCTTCTTTTTGACTCCATCCTAGAAATGGTGCACCTCTCATCCAACTACATCAGTTTATCAATGCACTCTTCAAGTGCTTGTTCATCATCCAGTCCACCTCTTGTGCATGCACAATACGTAGGGAAGGTAACATAAATTCCACTGGTAAAACAACCTCCATGCCAAACACCAATTGAAAAGGTGTGGCTTTATTCAACCTTTTATAGGTTTTCATGTATGCCCAAAGTACAACAAAGACTTTATCATCCCAATCCTTTCTTCCAACATCACAAATCTTTGTCAATGTATGTCCCAATATCTTGTTGAAAGCCTCAACAGTTCCATTAGCCTATGGGTGATAGGGTGTTGTTTTATGGTGTGCCACCATAAATTCTACCAATAGTATCTTGATGGTCTCATTAAGAAAATGAGTGCCCCTATCACTTGTCAAACTCAATGGACATCCATACCTATTGATTATGTTCTCCCATAAAACCTTTGTTGTAGTATCTGTGTAATCCTTTGTAGGTGTTGCTTCTTCCCACCTTGTAAGATAATATGTACAAGTTATAATGTAGTGTGATCCAGTCCTACACACGGGTGGGGAAATAGGACCCACAAAGTCAATTTCCCACTTTTCAAAAGGTTATGCACTAGCAATAGGCCTCAAAGGCATTTCATCTCTATGCCCAGGCTTTCCAGGCACTTGAAAATGGTCACATGCCTTACAATATTCTATACAATCCTTATAAATCATTTCCCACCAAAGGCCTAGCCAATAAATCTTACGCATGTGGTAGCATTTCCTACATAATGTCCACCTACAATCCCACCATGAGCTTCCTCCATAATGGCTTTGTGCTCATGCTCAAGTACACACACGACACAAAACCTCATCCCATCCTAACTTGTATAAATCTCCACTAATCAACATGTAAGGTGCAACACATATAAAGTAAGTTGTTTCTTTTCCAAAGCTTTCATTCCCTCAGGCGCCACACCTATACACAAGAATACAACAATATCCTCTAAGTCAAGAGGGGTGTGGTTTAATCTAAATATTTGTGCATCCAACATTGTATCCTCAATGCTCTGTGTGTCCTCACCCAAATTAATCCTTGATAAATGATCTGTCTTGAGTTACTCTTTCTTGGCTTTACCACAACTATAAAATCAAATTCTTGAAAAAAAGAATCCAATGACATATGTGCCCCTCTAAAAAATGGGCTTGTTCACCAAGTACTTAAGTGTCATGTGATCTGTATAAAAATATAAAAGGAGTTTCAAACAAGTATTGTCTAAACTTATGCAATACATAAATCATGGACAATGCTTCACACTCTGTAGTTGTATAATTTTTCTCATTTGGTCAATTTCCTACTTTGCAAAAAAATAGGATGATCAATAATACCTTCTCTAGGTTGGGCTAATATTGTGCAATGGCCATGCCAGAGGCATCCACATGCACATGGAATGGTTTGGTCCATGAAGGAAAGTGCAAAATAGGTGCAGAAGTAAGCCTTTCCTTCAATGTCTCAAATGTGTTGTTTGTTGCTTCACCCCAATGGAACTTTCCCTTACTCTTCAAAAATTCCTCTAAGGGCATGGAAATCCTAGCATAACCTTTGATAAAATTCTATAATAACCTTGTGTGCCCCAAAGAATCCATGCACCTCACTCTTGGTTAGTAGGTTCCTCTAAGCCCAAAATAACAAACAACCTTAGCAGGATCTACCAACAAGCCTTCTTTACATATGATATGTCCCAAAAGAGTCCCAAAGGGTGTAGAAAAATGCACTTCTTAATGTTTAGGAGATGCTCAACTATCAAAACCTCTCAAACATAAGTCTTAAATTATCACAATGATCTTTTACTAGCCCATAAACTATCCAATCATCCAAGTAAACCTTGTAAAAAACTTATGAATGAAGTCTTGAAATGCTTGCACAACAATGCACAAAAAGATTACAGAGTGCATTCTTCAATCCAAAAGGCATAACTGTGTATGCAAAAATTCCCCACTCAGTGGTGAAAGTTGTCTTTTCTTGATCTTCTTTAGCAATCCTCACACCTGATGATATCCAAAAATCCATCAGTGAAGGAGTAGATCTTGCACCCTACAACGCCTTCCAAATTTCCTCTATAAATGGTGTGGGAAAGGGATCTATTACACATGCAACATTCAACTCCCTATAATCCACACATATCCTTATCCTTCCATCTTTCTTTATGCTTATCACCATAGGGCTAACCCACTCTGACTCCTCAATGGGCTCAATGATTCCAAACTTCAACATCTTATCAATCTCTTCCTTTACCTTGATGCACATGATTAGGATTCATCATCCTATAAGGCCTCTTCCTAACCGGGCACACACCTTCCTTTAAACTTGATCCTCATCTCACCCAAAGAGTGATGTACCCCTTTCAACTCATGATAGCCTCTAGGAAATAAGTCCTGGAAGTCACACAACAACTCAATTATTTTTGCAACCTCTAAGTCAGACCAATAATCACCAATGATGGCCTCCTTAGGTTTTGCATCTATCCCAATGTTGACCTTCTTTTTTTCATAGGCTCATGATATACATGTGCCTTCTCATCTGCACTTGTCTAAGACCTCACACATACCCACAATATGATCAACATCCAGATTCTCCACTTCTTCATCATCAATCATGTAAACCATTTTACCTTTTTTTTTTCTAGGTAGGCACACCCAAGTTGTTCTTCATCTTGTCTCTTCTTCTTCAAAATGCACCTCCAGATCTGACTCACCTAGTAATTCTTGAATAAGCTCCTTAAGCCTTTTCTATCTCCCATAGTCAAGTGCTTCATAATCTATAATGCCTCATTCACTGAGGTTTAGTAGAAAAATAGTCAAAGGTCTGAATCATACCTACAGTCAATTCTTTCCAATTCCTTGTTTCTCTATTCAATTCATATAATAAACACCATGTGCATGCACACATACCACACACAAGTGCAAGAGTGAAGTAGAACTTGTGCACCCATAGTGAAGGTGGTAAGGCCTCTTGCCCCTCTGTCTCAGAGTCTCTCACACTTCTGAACATGATGTGAAGTAAATCCTTCCCATGAAATTCACATGTCTTGGTAGGTGCATTGCTCTAAGAAAATCTAGTAGAGAAGGATTCTCACCTCTCTCCACTCTAAAAGACTATCTCTGTGTGTATACCACCAATGCACATTTGTTGTCCACATAAGGTATATACCAACATATTCCTTCTTTCCACTTGATCTATCCACTGGGATTCCATAGCACATAAAATACATCAGGATTTCCTTCACCAGTGTACCTTGGTACTTGGTTACTTCCCAAATGCCTAACACAACACACCTACTTACATAACTTGCACTCTTCATCTCATGCCCAACCATTTCATAAGTCCCATGTGCCTATTTTCACAAAGAAACTTGTTGTATCACTCATAGATTGTGCATCATCCCATTGAATAACTCCTTCCTTTGATGGCTCAAGCACTTCAGGATCTCTAATGGTGCACACATAAATTTTTTTAAATCCTCTTCACTCAAAGGTTCTACATAAGGTGCAACTTTTCCATTTCTATCAAAAGGAATGATCACACACTCTTCCTTTGTTCTCAAAACTGATATAACCTTTATTAAAGCAAGATCAACATTATTTGCATAACACCAAGGGTGCCCAAGTAAAGCTTGGAAAACTATCTTCTTCTGCAAGCGCCAAGACCTCAAAGTCCCCAATAAACTTGGCCCCTTGTATAGTAATAGTGGCATCCTTCAAAACTCCAATGGGCATGTGGCTTTAGTTTTGTTTTCCATATACAACACATTTTTGAAGATGGTTGTAATGGTGGCCTCCCCATCTGATTCCACACATCCAAGGTGAGTACATTCACTTCTACACCTATATCAATCAAAATATTACTCAACAACCATCCATCCATCAACAACTACATTCAAAGTGATCTCTTTATCATAATCAAGACTATGAGAGGTAAGTTTACATGTAATATCTATCTCTCACGCTCAACTCTACACATGCATGGTATCTTCTCCCTTAACCATTCCCCTAAACAAAGGAATGATGTTTTCTTGGCGTAAACATCTTACAAACCTCCTTTAAGTCATCAACATCTTTTTGAGGAAGCTCAACTACTTTTTCCTACTCCAACTTCCATGACTGACTTCTCTTTTAAGCATTGTATCTCACCCTGCAAGTTTCTAATAACCTCCATAGTTTCTTGATAAACTTCCTTTTGATGGGTAGGATCTGGATACTTTACATGTAATACCTCCTGTTTTGTAATAACATGTTTCTACTTCGGAGTCTCATGACACATGCGCATGCATACCTCAAAGCATGTGTGTAGTACCAATACCAGGATTATCTCAGGGTCAGGTGCTAACTTTGGCATCCACTGATCTTCCACAACACGTTGTACTCTAACCATTCCCATGCCCTTATCCTTTTGTGTTTCTTTCTCATGTGCATACAAATCTGGGCATTCTCAAACTTGTGATTCTTTCCACACCAGGAGAAAATAATGTTCTAAGAGGGCATTCACACTTATAATGATCAGGGGATCCACATGTATAAAGTTCCTCATGGGAATTCACCTCTTCCACCACCACGACCTCGGCCTCTGAATCCTCCATGGTAACCTCTACCTCTACCACCTCCATCAGAGCACCCTTCATTTGTGATTATGATTATGATGCTCACCTTGTTCCTTAGAATTGTTTGCAAACTTTACACGGTATACATACACACCATTTTCAATGGCATCATGAATCTGATCAATCAATCTATAATTCTCTATATCATGAGTGGTAGACTTACAAATCTTACAATAACAAGACACATTCTTCTTATCACATCATGCACTGCAATAGGGGCACCTACTTGAATCATGATCCAAATGATAGATCTCACAATCCAAAAACATGGCATGCACCCGATTTATGAGGGAAAATATCCTTAGTATGTCCTTCCACCTCACAATCCATACACCAAATACCACTACACGTCTCATGGGCTGAATTAGCTGACAATTTTCCAACTTATTTTTCCATAGATGTAATCTGAGCTTCCAAAAATGGGCTAACTCTAGTGTCTATGCTCCCAACTTCCTCAACGCATGTAGAGAGCTTCCTCAAGTGCCTCATGCACGGATCTATAAAAGTCTTGTGTGAGAGCGCCCTTCTTGAAAGGTGTGATCAAACCTCCAAAAACCATTGAGCATGTTGACTAGGGTGAATATCATAAGATAACTTTGATAACAAAGTTTTAAAATGTGCATCATACTCCCTTACGCTCTCATCCATGCCCTACTTAATGTCCTTCAATGTGTTGATGCTTTTTATTCAAACTTAGGTATATGGAACTCTAAGAAAGCATCACACAATGCATGGTATAGTCTACACAAGTCTAGTTTGGATCATACTTCCTATACCAACTATGTGTGCACACCCCTTGCAAAGTAGTAGAAAACTGACTTTCCTTACACTCAGGAGTTGTAATCCCCTTAGCATGCCATATATATCTCACACATATGCATGTGCTCAACTACATCTTCAATTCCTCTATATTTTGGTAGTGAAGAGACATCTCAAATAAACTTGTTGGGGTTGGTGTGGACCATGCCCACCTAGATCCAGAACTTGTATTACCTCTTATATTCCCTCCACCTCCAGAACCACCAGATCCACTAGATCCTGAACCACTGATCCTCTTGATCCTCCTCTCTGTAATGGGAACACCGAGACCAGAGGATGTGTTGCCTTGTGTTCCAATATTGTACTAAATTGAACTCCCATGGTCTATGAAGTTTTGTACTCCCAGATGTGTTACCAACATTCTACACGCCCCCACATTTCTATGTGATGATGCACCAAAAAATATACCTCCAACCGGACCCCCAAATAACAAAGATGATGTATTTGCACACCATAGATGAATGTGTTATCTGATTAACTCCTAAATTTAATGGAAAATGAAATCTACTATCACACTATTACTACTGAAGCACCTACACTAGCTTGATTCTCAATAATTATCTCAAAAAAACTAAAACCAAGCAAGGGCTAGGTCACTAGGGGGGGGATCAATGCACACCTGTGGTCTTATAGTTTCTTCCTAGATGCACTCTCATCTAAAGCCAAGAGGGTTCTCTACCATGCTTACCCAAATGGGGAGTTCCAGATGCTCTCAGCTCCATGTCTTCCATGTGAGCTCCAAATCCTTCACGAGCCATCTCTCTCTCACAACACCATTCATTCCACAACATCACATTGCTTCTCCAAATCCCTCTCTGTGCTTCATTAAACTTAAGCCACCTTTCTTCTCTCTCTTTCTACCACCAGGTCCATCCATCTTTCACCACACCTTCTACCTTCCCCCCATGCATGTGTGGGGGTTTTAGCTAGCCATAGGATCACTCTTCCAAATCTAGAGTTACAATCAAGATCTTAATCGCTAAAGGGATAACACACAAATAAGATCCTCTAGGTTCACAAGAACTGGAACTCAACAACCTCTAGATAGAATAAGTAGAAACAATGTACTCCAAGGTGTAACTCTATTAAAACACCACTCCACCAATGATCTACAATGTGTGTCCAAGTCAAATCAACATCATGCAAATTCTGGTAATCTTCTGTGTCCAAACAAGTGCTCTATACCTCCAATTCTCTTTGATGTGTATGCTACCAGCCACTCATACAACTCTATAGGGAAATAGAAAAATGTCTCATAGAGCTCATGATACATATTTTGTTCAACCCACGTGCGTGCATCAAATTCAGGTCTAGTGTTAAATCTGTGAGAAAAATCTTCCTCTAAATTCTCTACCCAATCCTCAATACTAGCCAAAGTCAACCGATATATCTTCATCATGCAACATCCTTGCAAATATCTTGAAAAGAGGTCCCAAAAATGGAACCAAAATGTAGTCTTTTATTTTACCAAACATAACCCAAGGCATGCTGACACATCACTCAGCAGAACTTGAGTGCTCACCCGAAGCACGCAAGGGTACCAGTCCCTCTTTTATGGTAGCTTTGTCAAGGAGTTAGCATGATAAACACATATATATCCAAATCCATAATAATCATTCAAAATAAAACATAAACAGATCTAGATCATAACCATATGCATGAAGAATTATACAAGAATTAAGATCAGATTCACCATACAAGATCCAGAAACAGATATATCAATAACCAATATCCAACCACATAGATCCATTGTATTAATTACTTAAAACACATAAAGCCAAATACATACATAATAATATCACCATAGTCATGTGCTCATAAACCAACAACATAACTCTATACAAATTCACAAATTACTAAAACCATGTAAATCAATACATATATATAGGGGTGGGGACTTTCCCTTCACCACTCCTATGCATCCTCAAAATAGGTTGCATGCTAAGAATAGCCATGCACCATTACAAAGATAAATACAAAATCATGCAAGCTCACTAATAATAGATTATCTAATAATATAAACTACAGATCTAATCCTATTGTCTCTCAAGTCTTCATACCTTTGTGTGTCCCACACTCAACGTCTATATTTAGCCCATTGTAACCAAAATGGCTAAGTCCCGAAGTCATACTTTCCCGGGTGCGCCCTTTTATGCTACCTCTCTACATTCCTACGTGCCCCATGTCTATGCCCCAACCTTATGCACCTTCAATACTTAGGTTGTAATTCATCAACCCAACAAATTCTAATTCCTAAAATATTTTTCTATACTTTGGAACTATATTGCATATCCATTCTAAATAATCGATTAGTCCGATAAATCCAGCTCTTGGGAGTTTTTTGAGCTCTTCCTTGACTATAAGGGCCACCCACAGATGCATTTAGCTAAGATTTTGTTTGATGGGCTTTATGTATACGTGCACAACAAATTTTTACACTACCAAAGATTGGTCTAGGTCTAAAATATCTCAGTATAATACCAAGCAAATATGTTTGAGAATTCTCTAAGAAGCATTACAAAATTCTCTTGTTCTTGTGTCTTTAAAAGCAAAGCTCCTAGCTTAACCATTTTAAGTTGTTCTTCTAAGCCAATGTTGACATCAATGGTTTCTTCTACTAACATCTTAGATGTATCCTCCATACACATAGGATCAGGAGGGAGGTTAAGATCTTATTCCAAGGGCATCTCAATGAGATTTTCACCCTTGGTGTGGTCACTTTTTATGTCCATAGATTTTTTGATTTGTTTGTTAGCCAACGCCTCAAAGAGGTTTTCACTATGTGACTTGGAATTTTATTTTTACTAAGGATTTTTAGAGGAACTTTTGCCCTCACTTTTTCTTAAATTTTGTTGACTATGTAATTCAACTTCCTCCCAAAGTACGCGCATGTATCAAGGTCAATGTAGAAGCATTTTTATGGTCCCCGATAGGAATGTTGTCATGAATACCCATGAATTATGCAATTACCTCATCATTTTCAAATAGGTTGATAGGCTCATGAAGTTGTTGGTCCCAATCAACAAGGGTAGGATAGACAAGGTCAACTTGGGGTTTAGCGGGGTTATGATAAAGACAATGACATCTAGGAATAGTTTCATAGAGGCAAGGTCCTCGTATTAGCTATGATAGGAACCTATGTCGCTATCTAAATAAGAAGAGCTATCTTCACATTTAGAGGAAGTAGCATCTTGATCCATGGGTTGAGATCCATAGGACCTAACAAATGATGCCATATCTTTCCATTTTAAAGTGTGGGAGTGGAACATGCTCTCTTATACCTTGTTCATTTTTACCACACCCATGTCCTTTATAGCCCATGGAATACATCATTCTGTTGGATTTGGTGTACTTTGGATTTTGGTAGTAGGAAGGCATAGTTTCTTCGGGGACCCAGATTGTGGGAGGATCCAACAATTTTTCTTCTTATAATAGGCCACCAAGTTGGAATTTCCTGATGGTTTGCTCATCTCTAGGTCATTTGTATCTGAAATTGGTATTTTTTCTTATCTTGGGCTACAAGGAAAGATCGAGACCAAGAGGGCCTATTCGATATCATACACTCCATAGCCATATTTAAGAATTTTCATCTCCCATGAATCAAAGGGGCATATTGATTTGGAAGCACCATGGTCACAAGAACTTAGTGTTTTTGAATATACACATGAGGTGAGAGATTCAGATTGAAGAGGTATAAAATTGTTGGCAGAGGGACATTCATAAGCACCCTTTCATGCAAAGCTATTCAAAGCTCTGCAGTGAGTAAAGGGTTATGGATCTCCTTGAATGGTGATGGTGTGTCCCTCATGATTTAGTTTAATGCACTGATGGAAGGTTGATGGTATGGCTTGTATGGCATGAATCCATGGGCAGCCAAGAATCATGTTATATGGAAGCTCCAAGTCTAGGACATGGAACTTGGTGTTATGACAAGTGGGTCCTACTTCCATTGGCAATGTTATGGTGCCAGCCAATTCACGCTCCGCATTGTCATATGCTATGATTGTGATGATGTGGGACTTTATATCTTACTTTTTGTCCCAACTGTTTGATTAGCTTCAATGTACATATGTTTAACCTAGACCTATTTTCCACAAGCACTCTCTTTATCTTTCTATGGGTAATAAATACTTCAATGTAAAGAGGTAATTTATGTGTGTGATATTTGTTTGGGATCTCATTATGGCTAAAGGTGATGTGTTCACTTGGTGTGATATTTTCCACCATAGTTTGAAGGTGGGAAGGATCTATATCCATTGACACTCCTAACCCCTGAAGTGTTTTGTAAAGGATGTCTTTATGCATATTTGATATCTTGAGGAGATCTAAGATCGAGATCTTAGCAGTAGTCTTCTCAAGTTGATCTAAAAGATCATACTAACCATCCTAAGGGGTAGACAGAGGAGGTTCTAGAATTGTGAGATGAGTGCGTCGTGTTACCACAACACAATCTATGTTCTTGATTCTAATAGTATTCACATGCTCATCAGAAGAACAAACACAACCAATAAGTGAGTCATATTGATTGTTGTCGGCTTGGGTGTAAACATAATTAGCAACTTTATAACTCTGAAAACTCCCTTGATCGGGATTTTTCTCCACTTGTTTACCATGCTTAGGAAAGGTTCCTTGAATATTCCCATTTTCTGATTAGGTGTTTAATGGGGCTTAGGTGAATCAACCTCAATTTCTCCACTATCAATGAGGTCTTGGACAAAGTGCCTCAGTTTTAGACACTTATCTATTTTGTGGCCTTTGACACGATGGAACTCACAATATTCATGTTCTTTATACCATGATGGTTTAGGTGCATCGTCAATAAAGGGTACCATTATAGGGTATTATACCATGTTCACTGCATCTAGTTGTTTTAGAATTGTGGATAAGGAGTCCATGAGAGGAGTGAACACTCGACGTTTGGTTGGGGTTGAATAGGTCCTTTAGTAAGTTTGAAAGGAGGACTGATTTGAACCACATGTATATGCTTAGAGTCTATGATACTGTCTCCTACAATTTTTTTGTTTTTAAAGAACTTGGGTTTGTCTATAGGTTTGGAAGGGTGGTTGTCTTTTGAAAAGGGTTTCAATGTCCCTTTTGCTATCAAAGCCTTTTCAATTTGGCTTCCCTTTTCTATGACTTCTTTAAAGTTACTTGACACAATGCATTTGTAAATGAAAAACAATGTATGGATTTAAATTGGGTACAAAAATGCTAACCAATTGCTTTTCAGGGATTGAACAAGGGAAGCGGCTAGCTAACCCCCACCATCATTGCAAGAAACTAGCAAAGGTTTCATTTGGTCTTTTTTCATGCTACATAAGTCTAACATGGTGATGTCACTTTCTACATTGAATGAGAAATGACATACGAATCGTTCAACTAGTTTCGTCCATGTGAAGATAGATCCCTTTGGTATATGAAGAAACCACTCCAAATCTTGTCCCCCTAGACTCCGTGGGAATAAGTGTATAAGGTAATTGTCACTATAAGCCACTTCCTGGCATGCCATGTAAAATTCCTTGACGTGATCTCATGGGTCACCTTTTCCTTTATACTTATCAAATTTTAGGCAATCAAAATTCTTAGGAAATGGTGTGTGTAGCATAGCCTTTTCAAAGGGATAAGGACATAGTTCTTCAAATTGATATTTTTGCTATGTCCAACGTTACTTTCTTAAAGGCTTGTGAGTATCATTTTCATATATTATAACTCTTATGTGAGGAGTTGATCTTTAGTAGGGAAGCTAGCATGTATACTCGACTATATTTTGATGTTTCACCCCCTTGATTTTCAGTGTGAAGTTCACTATTCTTGGCCTTAGGTTTTTCTTGATGTGTGTTTTTGTTTGCTTCTTTTTGCACATGGGAAGCTAAATGAGCTAATTTTCTACTAAGGATTTTTATTTTTGTTTCATAGTGACTTCATCATTTTGAGCCTCCTCTTCATTCTCATGTGGAGGAGGTTATTCCATGTTTTCATGCTCCACTCTATACCTTACGGGGTATTTTGATAAGTGGAAATTTATAACCACTCGTGTTGTCATTTTGGGGATTTGAAGTAGAAGCTTGTCCATGCCCTAAAATGTCATCCATGTTAATAAGGGGATGTTGTGCCTCTTCTTCCTCATTAGCATTGTTGGTAGGTGGAACGAATTCATGTTCATTTGGAATTTTGGCACCTAATTCTACAACTCATGCAAGTACTCTATCTTTGTTGAGAAAAAGGAATTCGTCTAATTGAGCAGATCAAACTCAAAATCCACCCATGGTGATTCCACTTCATCACCACTATGATCAATCATGTCTTCTATTTCCTTTACCATGAAAAGAGGGGTCCTAAATCATGACCAATGAAAGGATTTGATCCTTTTTTGTTATATGTTTCCCATTCTATTTTTTAGATGTCATCCTTGTTAAAGGGGAATAACAAGGAGTGTTTTACAAATTTTGTTGTCAAATGTGATCAAGGATACAACAAACCTAAGTGAAAACCTAGAATGTGATGATTATGAGGGTCACAAAAGAGTGTCAACAATGGTCAAAGAATAACAAATGATAAAGAATCAAGGAATCAAATAGGATTGTCCTAAAAAGATAAGTCAATATGACAAACAATCACAAGGAACAATCACACAAGTTTGGTAAACCAATCCAATCAACAAGGAACTACTCCCTATGTAAAAAAATTCAATGGTAGTTCGACACAAGATGATCAACACAATGTCAACACTTAAGTCAAGTTTAAGATAAACAAGGTGTAAGTATTAACAAGGGGTTGATGTGATTTCCAATCAAATTATACTATAACTCGTTTAGATACAAACAAGGCCTAAATCCCAAAAATTGAAGTTACAAGTGCGAGCAACACAACAATACCACTTAGATATGTTAACCAAGATTTTCATAAAATCAATATATTAGTATCGAAATAGTATTGATACGATGCTAACAAAGTAACAACAACACCTTTCAAGGTTTGAGGTAATGTTTGAAAAGAAACAAGGCCAAAGTATACCAAGGAATTGTTAAGATGTGATCAAGCATAATGGTACAATCTAGACACTTAAATCAAGTTTATGAGAAACAAGATGTAAGTATCGAAATTGTATCAAGGCGATGCTAAAAATGTAACACTTCAAAGTAAATTCAATGATGAATCAATCCTAGCTACGATGAAGATCTTGACGTGGGTATCAAGATCAAATGGCTATCAAGATGAGAAGATGTACCAACACACTTTCAATGTTTACCATCCAATCTCAAGCAAGGAAAAATGTAAATGGGTGCAAAAGTGGTGGACATAATCAATCAATAACACATGTATGATTCTCCTCTTTTGATCCAAAATATCAACAAGAGAGAAAAGGAGTAGATCAAGTGGGGTTGAAAAATACTTGGCTTCACTTCGGAAAAGTTTTGCCTCGTCTTATGGTGAGTGAAAAACTAAGACAAAGTAATGTTTCACAAATTTCATGATGAATGACTCTTGGCTCAAACTTTAATGGACTTTCCCCTTGTTTGATTGACAATATTTTGACTCCATAAAATTTCTTGCATCCCAAAAGCTCTTTGAAACACAATTGGCTTTGAGTCGGTCAAGTTGGCTCTAAGACAAAATGGCTTCCTAATTGTTTCTCTCAACTAGTTGTCACAAATTACCTCTGTGAGCGTAGTTTTCCAAGGAATTTGCACTGAATAAACCTTGGA
Source organism: Taxus wallichiana var. yunnanensis (assembly GCA_018340775.1). Lineage (NCBI taxonomy): Eukaryota > Viridiplantae > Streptophyta > Pinopsida > Cupressales > Taxaceae > Taxus > Taxus wallichiana. Next base: position 684,551,131 of record CM031235.1, read on the forward strand.
GCATCCTAAATTTACTTTACCCCCTTCGATACAATGAGCAATAAATGCGTTCAGTTGTATTTTCACTAGGGTCGCGTGAAGATAATTTTGATTCTAAATCTCACAAGTGTATACTAGACAAGTAGGTAAGCGGAGCGCTTCCATTTCATCCACAAGGTTCCCTCTTGCATGGACTACTTTTGGGTTCTTGGGAGCATCCCTCTTGTTATCTTAAGGCTTATGCCAAATGGAACTTCTCCCAATTCAAATCGGATGAGCCGTAGCTCTTAACCAAAACCTGCATATACAATGTTTTGAATGTGGTGTTTTTTCTTATCTTTGAACTTAATGTGGTTTGGTTATACACCATTTGGTAACTTGCATCAAACTATATTAGTATTTTGTTTAGATCTTAATTCTTTGACAAGTTTATTTAGGTCTTGCATGAAAATTTTAGTAGTTTTCCAAACAATCAACACATCATGAAAAGAGGATAAAACATTGTTTCGATTCTCAAGATCGTCCTAAGATGCAAGAGAAGATCATACACAATGAGTAACCCTACTATATTGCAAATGTATTGTTGAGATGGGATTGAGATTAATATTCTTGAGATGAGGTTGAGATTGGGATTTAATAAAATTAGTTGATGATGTGTTTTGAAAGTCCAACAACTAGTAATCCCATAATGAGAGATGTGATGGAAACAAAGTAAACAAAACTAAAAATTAAGAGACTAAGGATTAGGTAAAAATCCTAAAAATGCACATTATGTCTTTCTTATTATTGTTTAAATTAGGTTCCTAACCTATGGAAAGGTGGTAGAAAGAGGTGGTCTATGCACCAAAGAATATAAGATAGTGAAAGGCATCGTGCGAGACCAATGTTTTTTCTACATGGGTAAATGAAAATATAAATCTAGAGATGTGAGAAGGTTCAATTTATAAAAATCATTTCCTTACATTGGTCAAAGGTACATAATATTTCATCCATAGAATGGAGGAAAACTTTACCAAAACCACCATACTCTTCAAGCTCTAATAAAACACATATCTCAAAAGAGAAAAAAATTGAGTATGTTGCATACTGCCCTCATATGCAATGTCTCAAGCAACACAACTACCATTTCAAGAGGAGAAGGGAATTATAATGTATGTGACTTGAGAAATTAAAATACCATAATATTCTCATCAATGTTGTAAAGGAATCAACATAGGAAGAATTCAAAACCTATGATTCAAAGGAAAACATACGAAAATATTGCAGGAGTTTTTACTGAGGAAATAATTATAAAGAGGTATACTCAATTGTATATTTTTTTAATTTAGTTTTCTTTATTATTTTTATCAAATTAAATTATTTATGTGAACATATAGAAATTTTCCATGATAAAACAAATCTAACACCTAATAGCTTCTAAGTAATCACTCAAATGTATTATAGAACCATCAAGATAAGAGCTTATGAGAAACAACTTCTTCAATGCATAAACAATCTCAAATTAAATGGTAAACTATTTATTACTCTCTAGATTGTTAAGATAACAAATGAACCTATTTAGATCACTTTAGTAATCAAAAGGGAGTGATTTCCTCAAGGTTTGAAGATGGAATCTCACCAAAACATGGCTACAAGACCATTTTTGGATATTCCCATGCTCTTCAATTTGAGCGAATGGATGTAATATGGAGAAGCTATTTCCTTCAATGGAGAATGGCTCAAGATCAAAATGCCTATAGTTTATCCTAGGGAAAATAAGGTGTAAGAAGAAAGGTAAGGGGGAGGGTTTATTATATAGCTTTCCTGAACTAGCAAGGCTAGCAAATTGATGAATGTGGGATAAACCCCAAAGAGGAAATACAAAGGCCATGTATGTTTAATAAAGTGTGTGCACTTTATGGGAGTTGAAAGGGGGTTTAATTAATCAAAGGTGATTAATTAATAGAAGGGGGTATGCTTATAGAAGATTTAGAATAAAGTTAGTATGATTCGGAGATTTTAAGAGAGGAAATGGTTCAATAAATGACAATTTATTGATTTAGATTAGTGGTCATAATTAATTAACCTAGGTAGAAGTGGACGTTAATTAACGAAAGCATTAATCAACATCTTGAGCGATAGGAGAGATAATTAATTAGCGAAATGTAATTAATTAATGATGATAGAAGGATAGTGGTGGTTTATTGATGAAGTGTTGTCAATTTATGGGAAAGAGGATAGTTAGTGCAATTTAGGTATTAAAATTGCTTGACCAAATTCTAGGTGTCTACAATTTCAATCCTTAGTCATGATCACATGTTTTTGTTGAACGTACATGATGTTCAAAAGACGATGAAAGATAAAAATGAGGAGATTTTTAATCAAATTTTCATTCCAATTATTTTTGAATTGTTTCATATATCGTATTACTAATTTACTTGTGCTTGTCTTATACAACCCATTGTTGTTGATGATGAAAATTATGTGAATGTTGAGAGAAGGGGACAACACATAAGAAAATGTGTTATAAAGGAAGCCACCCTCCATGTTGATGAAGGATAATGTATATGGAAGTGTCTAATAATGTTACAAATACATTATGTTTGTCGTGTTGTCTATCAAAGTGTTGATGAAATCATTGTTCTTGTATTTTATGCAATCAATTTTTGTAAAGGGTGAAACAAGGATTCGGTGTACAAGAAGATGTGTTAAAGAAAATGTGTATCCACCCTCTCCACATATGGAAAATCAGGTATAATGAAGTGGAGATATTCCTTCACATTCACATGTATGAATGTCATTATTTCATTATGTGGAGTGATTCTAAATTACATGAATATTATCTACATATGTTGATGAAAATTTTAATATTGTTATTGATCTTGATATTATTATTTGGTGTTGATGTTCAAAATAAAGAAGACAATCAAAATGCAAGTTTCAAAAATACACATATCATCTCCTGTCATGTCATACATGAAAATATAAATTCAATTCTATATATCAAAAGTATTGGGAGGACGATAAAGATGAGAGATGGATTTTTAAACCTGGATTCCTTCAATGGGTCAAGTATATGGAAAGCTATTAATTGGGTGAAGGAACTTGTGGAAAAAGGAAACAGATGGAAAATAGGAAAAGGCACAAAAATCTTGTTTTGGACTGAAAAATGGGCTGGTAACTTTAAACTTGAAGATAAATTTCCCCAAATTTCAAGTTGTTAGAAGGAAAATATGGGAGAAAAGTAAACAATTATATGGTAGACCCTGGGAGCTTTCAAACTTGGAAGTATCTGGAATTAGACAGGCAAGATCTTAGAGAACACACGGATATCCTCAATGAATTCCTAAAAACCATGTGTCTTATAACAGTGAGGAACAAGATAGAATAGTGTGGCACAAAGAACAAAATGGAATCTTCTCAGTCAAATCAACTTATGCTTTATTCTTTGAGGAGGAGACAAGTGAGGAAGATCTATTAGTGGCAAGATATGGAACAAAAATATCAGTCCCAAGGTTAATATTTTCAGTTGGCTTATGGTGATAAATAAGATTCTAACAGTTGAAAACTTACTAAAAGAGGGTTTCATATGGTAAATAGATGTGTTCTATGTGAAGAGAATTTGGAAACGGTAAATCATTTATTTTTGGACTGCACTTTTTCTTTTCAAATTCTATCTTCTATCCTTGGATTGTTTTTGGTTAACTGGGTAAGCCCAAAGGAGGTTCAATCTGCTTGGACTCAATGGAGATGTTTGTTCATAAGCCAAGGTCTAAATAATCTTTGGATTATGATTCTTGGACATCTGTGGTGGGAAGTTTGGAAAGAACAGAATGAAGGATTTTCAAAGGTAAGAAACTTCCCAATAGGATGATTTTTAACAAATGCACACAAGTTGTTAGAAACAATTTCTCTATCCTTAAGAATAAAGATGTGGAAGTCGTGGAAAGAGAAAAGCACATCATCAACAATTGGAACTTAACTTATGACCCCCAACCTAAGAAAATTAATCCTAGAGAAGGGGTAAGATGGAATAATCCTAGGGAGGGTTTTATCAAACTAAATTTTGACAGAGCTGCTAAAGGGAACCCTGGAAAGGCTGGAGGAGGAGGTGTGTTTCGTGATGCAAATGGTAAGTTTATCCTTGCTTACTTCTTTAATTTGGGCCTACAAACTAACCATGTTGTTGAGGCAACGATGATGTATTGGGGAGTCAAGCTTGTGGAAGAGAGAGGTTCAAATCCCTAATTATGGAAGGGGACTCTTTGAATATCATCTCATGTATGAAGGGAAAAAATATAGCTTCTCTATCTATTGAAGACTTTATTAAAAATGCAAAAGGAAAATGTCTTCTTTCACTGAAATATCATTCCAACATATCTATCGGGAAGGAAATAGATTGGTAGATATATATGCTAACAAAGGGGTGGAGGCTATAGATTTTAATGTGGTTGAAGATTCAACCAACTCTGGAAGCTAAAATAATTCATACTTTAAAAGGGGATTATGATCCCAATTCCATATCTCTATAATGATGAAAAATAAGGATGAGGTGGCCTCTAGGATGACGTCTCTAGAAATGATGATTCTTAGACTCGTGCCAAACATAACATCCAATCATCCCAAATATTGGATTGATAGGGAATATCTTTTCATTAATTTGAGCCATTCGCACATATTTTGTAAAAGTGGCTACCTGAATAGATAGTGGAATGGAAATTTGCAGGATCACAATAGGAAGAAGGGCTATAGTGGCAATATGGGAGGTGATCTGGTGAGAACTAAGCCTGGCACGATCCCTGAAATGTCAAAGGAAGCTTCTGAGCTATTGGATAAGGCAGGTTTTATGTAATTTTTTAAAAAATTGATGGTTTTGATGAAGATCTTAGTGTGGAAGTGGATAAAACTTGGAACGAAGGCCATGTTTGTGTCCGGAATTTTTCCTTCACTATATCTCCAAAGTTTATTTCTAGAGTGACAGGGCTTTCCCTGGAAGGAAGATGTATTTTCAAACCTAAGTCCGATTATAGCTTGGAGATTGACAAACTTTCATGCAAGGTAAGGGCACTCTTAAACAACTTCATAATGGTTATGTTAGGGAGGATTTTCCTTCACCATATGATGAAATTTCTCTGTTATTGATGTCGTACATAACCCTGGAAGGGCGTTACAAGGTTGTTTATGGGTATCATTTCCGATTTTTAATCATATAAGAAATGGAAGGCTTTACAACTTTCCAAATTATCTGATATATTTCTCTAGCCAAATCTATTACATAAGTTGGAAAAGGCACTTTTACCCATCCATTGCACCAAGGGATAATTAAAGCAATGTTAAAGTTGGGTACTCCTCTCATTGGGAAAAATGAAAAATTTGGGGCTAATTTGGTGAACCTTGGTCAGGAAGATTTGGGGAAGAATGAGAATTTTGAAGCTAAAATTGATATAACATGCATGGAGGAAGTGGGGAAATCGGTGGCCAAAAGGACTAGGTCAAGTTTGGCTAAATAAAATGTAAAGAAGAAGAGCAAGGAGAGTGGGGCTTCGGGACCTCAAGAGAACATTAATGTCAGCTTGGATTCTAGTGACTAGAGGGAGGATAATGAGAACCAGTTTAGCAGTGGAGGTGGGAAAGAGGATGGTGAAGAGGTTCATGGCAACACTAAGGGCCAAACTTCCCAGAATATAGAAGAAGCTATAGAAAACCTGCAGGCTCTTAAAGTGGCACGAAGAATGCTTTTAAATTTCGGACTCGTGGTCAAATCAAATGTTTTTTGAAAGAGTTTGAAAATTACAGATTGGATACAGATATCAACAGACAAAAAATTAGCATGGTGTCCATTGATTTGAGGGAGCTTCGGAGAAGGTAGAAAAACTCACGACCATAGTCCTCAGTGACCAATTAAAGAATGCAAATGAGAGATGTCTTTCTATGGAGCAAGAAATGTTGAAGATGAAGGAGATCATTCTGCAGATTAGGGATGTCCACATTCTCAATGTTAAGAGCACCATTCACCATCTTAAACTCTTGGCAGAAATGATACACTCCATGGAAATAGCCAAGAAAATGGAAAAGGAAGGAATTGGGCCTAAAGTGGAGATTGTTGAACCTGATTATCAATACTGGAAGTCCACCATTGCCAGCCTGGTCAATGAATGGAATGGTTGCATGCATACAATGGGAGATTTGATAAAATAATGAATGGATTCTATTCTCTTTGGTGACAAGTCCCCTTTTTTTTGTTAGTTCTTTGGCTCTTGTTGTTAGTTTGGTACAGTTGGACTGTTAGTATGGATAGTATGATCACTAGCTTGTAGTTTTGTTTTTTTTTCTTGTGGGGTTCCAATGGGTATACCCTTGGCCTATTTTTTGTGTTGGATCTTCATATTTTGTATGGGGTAGGGTCCCCTCAACCCTTTTTTACCTCTAATAAAAAAATATTTTAAAATCAATTCCCCATGTGTTGTATGTAGGAAAATGTTGTAGATGATGTAAAGAAGGGTGAGAAAGGAGGCACAATAAAAAAACTTGAATAAAACAAATTCACCCTCTCTAATTGTATTGAAATAGGTATGTTGAAGTGGGGATTGTTCTACGATTTCATGTATGAATGTCATTGTTGGTCCATGGAGTGCTTTCCACATTATGCAAACATTGTGTATGTAATTTATTACCTATGATGTCAATGTTGTTTCGTTTATGTTGGTGTTGGTGTAAGCTATTACCACTATATATATCATCCGGTCTCATTTCATCTCACATGTCAATATATAATCAATTATATAGATCATGTTTTAAATTTCTTCTCCACATGTTGCATGCAACAAATTGTTAGAGAGGATGAAAAGAAGGATGATAGAAGGAGACACATTTCTATTAAAGTGTGAATAAAATCAAGCTACCATCTCCAATATATTGTAGTGGTAATTGTTTGAAAATATCATGTATGAATGTCATTGTTTTTACATAGAGTGCTTCGAATATTACTAAAACATTGTGTACACATGTTATTGTTGATGATGTTGACATTGTTTATGTTGAAGTTGGTGTTAGTTTTTATCTTCAATTTACTTACTTCCACTACATATATCGTCTAGTATCATTCCATTTCACATGTAAATATATAATCAATTCCATATATCATATGATCAAATTACTTATCCATGTGTTTTATGAAACAAATTTTCCTTGATGTTGAAAATAAGGGCCATAAAAGGGTTCACTTGGAAGTATAATGCATGAAGAAATAAAATAAACCCTTAATTTAATGCGCACAACCAAAGGGTTTCCAAACCGATGATATTGATAGTTCCTTTTCAAATAATTCCATTATGAATGAAAGGGTTCATGATTTCATAAGGGTGTCAAGAAGCATTAATGTGATATGTTTGAATGATTATACATTTTTGTAGATCATAAAGTGTCAAAATCGATGCACCATGTTGTCTTTTGCTATTGTTAGATTAATCCAAGATTAATATTATTGGTGATGTATTTAATATAACAATATTATGATGGGAAGATAAATTGTTTTTTTGTGTAAAGGCCTTAGAAATACAATTCTAAAAAACATTTAAGACCAATGAATTTATTGAAATTTTCATTTATGGTGATAAAGTAGGTGTTGGTCATGTAGTGTCCATTTATAAACACTTTTATACGATGTCATGCACAATCCATCTCCCTCTTTTCTAGTCTTATTTAACCATGTATATGTCATGAATGTTATGTTTCCCTTCCTATTAAGGGAATAATATACATTGGGTACTCTAAATATCCAAGATATGTTATGGTATAAATTGTATGTGACACCCTTCAATGATGTCACCTTTCCATAAGAGGTCATAATTCAAAGAATTACAAGTTTAATGTTTGCGTTTTTTTTATTTTTTTACTAAAATTATGAAATGTAAATAAAACAATGTACTAATTTAGATTACACAACTAATGGCATAGATACAATAAATATGGATTGTCAAAGGATATTTGATATTATGATTAATAGATTTTGAATTTTTGAAGACAATAAAAGGATAATATACTTAGTTAATGATGATTGTATGTGGATCTCAAAAGTTGATACATGATATGAAACTACTTGGGAATGTTTCATCAAGTGTTTAAAAGTAAAATAGAGGAAAACACTTTCCTCGATGATGTTGATAAACTCATACCCTTCTAGTCCATATGACACTTTCTAGTTCTACCAAAGCAATGTTCTTAATGGATACAGGGCCTAAAAATCTTGGAAGTATTTCACACGTGTCTACAATATGGTTTTGATGTGTGTGAGATATTCAATCCCCATGATGGTTACTATTTGATATATCATTTTCCCAAAACCTAGTTATACATACTTGATCAAATAATACCTTAAAAATAGGTTCACATTTTGGAATGGACCTACTTCAACACCCCTCATGACAATTGATCCTTTATTTTTAAAACTATTACAAAGAGGTATCAAACCATGTCTATTTTTTCCACCCATGTGTATGCATGAATGTGTAAAATTATGTACAATTTAGTTGTGATCCTTCCTTTAGAATTTGACACTTAGAACCATGTACATTTGACCTCTTCATAATTAGATCGACTTAATGGACTACTATAGGTCTATTCTTTAAAGATTTTAGATATGCCCATAAATGTTTATAATGATCTATAATGTATGTGAGGGTGATCTAATGGTGTGTGAGGTGAGGAATTACTTTAAGGGGCATGTGTATATATAGATGAATCTTTGTTGATTTCCTCTCATAACTAACCTATGAAATGTTTCTAGGATAGCTTAATAGAGATGCTCAAGTTTAAAAACTAGTTATGAGAGGATATTCAACACTATCAATAGATGGAAATGTTTGAGTTTACTAGTAATTTAGAACAATAGGTGAAAAAAGGATATGTTGATTGGAGAATACTTGTTTGGGATTCAGAAGGCATTTGTACATATAATAAGATACTCTTGAATACACGTGACTAGACAAATGTGAGTGGTTAAGACAATGAATGAGTAAACTGATAGAGGGAAATTTATCTAAAGAGTCGATATATGTCAATTTTCCAAGAGTTTCAAAGAATGTAGAAAATTGATGTTTCCAAACACCAAATTTAGGTGTCTACCATTATCCCCATTTTAATCTAGTATTTGATAAAATCTATATTAAAAGGATTAAGTTAATTTGTACCTATGATAAGAAAAATTGGTGTCGACATGTGAACTGAAATGTGCCATTCATACCATGTGAAAATATGCAAGAAAACATGTGTAGATTAATGTTTCATAATGATAATAAAGTTGGAATATATGAACCATCAAAAATATTGAAATTGAAAAGATAAAAATAAATACTCTTGATGACATGTGAAATAAGATGCCATTTTTGAACTTGATTAGAGAGGATCATGGGGTGAACATTCCTGGAAGATATATTTGTTGAATCGATGAGTTGAGGAGTGTAAATGATTAAAATTCCAGTAAAGAAGGTGGTGGTATAAGTCGAGGAAAAGCTGGGTCTCAACCACACTTCCGTGGTGCCCAATAACCCAATTTGAAATGGAAAATAAATGATATAGCCTCATTAAATTCTTGTTGAAACAATCAAACAAGGGTGTTAGGATAACAACTTCTACTTGTGAGACCTTGAATCAAATCCATATGTAAAAATGGATGACATGTTCTAGATGGATATAGACATAAAATGTGCTTAATAATATTGTTGTTACCCTTCAACCTAAGTTAAAAATAGAAGTGTGTACATGGATAATATCCATTCCCATATGATCAATTTGTCCTTCAATATCATTGCAAAACGTCCAAATGTAAATATAGAATATTTAAATGTGAATACAATGCCCCAAAATTGATAAAAATTTATGTATCGCTTGTTCAATTATCCCTCAAAATGATATAAAATATCGCAAGATGTGATCAAATGTTTCTCATAATCATGTGGAATGTATCAATATGTGATCAAATGTCTCTTAGAATCACGTGAAATACCTCAATTTTTTTAATTTAACCCTCATAAATTATCTTCGAATATGTCAAGTAATGAATTTCTCTATTTGACATGGCTTAAATTGCTACAACAATCCCATTATATGAAGCCATTTTGAAGTGATGAACGATTCCTATGAATCATTTATCTCTAAAGAAAAATTTAGTGTACCATGTGTTATATAGATAAAATAGAATCATGTAAAATACATACACAAACATGAAAAGATATGTCATCATAGAAAGACATACTTATTGTGAGCATGTATGAAACTTGTAATCCAAGGTATTGTGATGAATATCTATTAGTACTCACATGTAATTATAGGTGTGAATATGTTTGTTAACAATATTGTTATATGAAAGAATACATTTTTATTGTATACACACAGGCTATACTAGTTTGTAATATTAGTACATTGCTCTAACAATATACTAATATATGATATTCATTGTTGTGGAGTTAGAATAAGAGGTTGAGATAATTTTCATAAATGTAATCTCTTTTTGTAGGAGATAGAAAACATACATACATACATAGATAGATATATATATATATATATATATATATATATATATATATATATATATATATATAGGCATTTCATTATATGAGTTAAATTATTAAATATTATTGTATTAATCCATGAACTAAAATTGTTCAATCAATTGGAAATGCTCATATACTGGTTTGCAAACCAAATGCATATGAGTGAAGGTTTGAAACACATTTGATTCATTTGATGCAATCTTGCAGATCACAAATAGAAGATTATTATTTCTCATATCCATAGAAGATTCCAAAAATATATATTGCTAAATCTCCTTGAAAATTGTTTCCAAAACCATCTCTTTTCAACCTATGGTTTCAACATTCAAAGGTTTATTTTGTGTTTAAAACTCAAGAGCCGCAATATTTAAAAAATTTATAGCAATTTTTGCAAATAAGTTATTTGAACATGCAATGGATTGAGCAACTATTCTAAATTTTGTAAAATCCATAACTCTCAAGAGGATAAGGGATCAAATCCTAACAATAAGAAAGTGATTATCTTATAGTAGTGTCGAGGGGGTTAAATTTTCTGAAGTGGTTAAATTTTTTTAATAAGGGAGTTGTTTAAAGTGATGTAATAAACAAATGGGTCAATAGTAGGTTTTTGTAGTGTTTATCTTGTAAAGTGAAAAGGGAGATGTTGAAGCATTGAGTCAAATTTTCTATTTTGGAGTATCATTTAAAAAGTGTTTTTCATTATTAATTTTAAAATATATTGTCGATATCAAATTGTAAAAGTTGTCAAAGTGTCAAAAATTTAAAACAATTGCTTGCATTTTAATTGAACACATTTTCAATGTAACTAGACATTTGAATTATAGGGGGCATTGTATAATTGATTCTCAAATATAAAATTTGTTGAAGTAAGTATAAATATGTTGGAGGATGGAGGCTATAGAGGAAGGAGGTCGAACATTGACCTATTTTCACTAACAAGAATGGGGCCACACCAAGATTCAATGGCTTGTTTTCAATGTGATTTCAGTATTGATTTTCAGTTGTGTTGTGATGTGTTTCATATTTCAGTGTGTTCCTTTTTGGTGTGGTTTTGGGAGTCTTCTCCCTCCATGTGATTTTAACCCTTATACATTCCTTTTCATAATTTTCATTGGTCCAATCAGGTTGAATTCTATCAAATAGTGTTTTTGTATCTTGTGTGTTTTCTTTATCCATACACCAATTCTAAATCATCCATTCACATTTTTTAAATTCATTTATTTAGGTTTGGGATTTAATTTAAACCAATATCCTATATACTCATTCACTTGTGGGTTTTTATCATCCATGTGCCCTTTCTCCTATGTAATTGTTCATCCTTGTGGCCTTAGACCACCTATTAGTCTCCATGTTTTTATTGTTTTCAAGTAGCATAGTAACCTAGGCATAACACTTGTCTTTAATGCAATATTTTTTGTTTGTTTGTAAGGATTATTTCACACCTTAATTTTTAATTTTTGTAATCACACACTTTTGGATCCTTTCTATCTTCCTGCATTTCAAATCCATAACACAACTAGCTCATAATTCACACCCATACAATACCACTAGAGTTACAAGTAACCCAAATAGGAACTTTGTGGTCTTTCAATCCCATAAATTTACATTCTTACATCTATTTGTAACTCATAAAAATATTTACATCCACATTGTATTATTTTCATTTTACATGCATCCCAATTATCTTGGTTTTATCATTGTTAACCTATTTTTAAATTTTAGGAAATATTATTATCTCTTGTTAACAAAACCTCTTTACAAAAGAGTTATAGAGTTGAAAGTGCTTTCTTAAGTATTGGGTTATTTTTCCATAAGAATTAGATCATCGATGTTTATCAAAAGTTCCACCACATATTCGTCTAAGTGAACCCATCCACATATATATTTGTTAATCCATTCTTCTAGCTTATAAATATATAAAGAAAATAAAATAAGAAAAAAAGGATAACCTTTCTTGATGCCTATGTGGGTCCCAAAACACTCAAACATCCTTGTATTTTAACTTGGCCTTGAATTGATTTTATAACTTGTGAGTTGTTATCATATAGTGAGTTGTGACTCTTAGTTCCTCCATTCTACTATGTAGTTTTCTCCTCATAATAATGTTAAATCCTTCTTGAAATATACTAAACAATAATATAATTTTTCATTTGTATTCCAAAACTTTTCAACTAAGTGTTTGAGTGTGACATAATGATCTATTATTGATTACTTTGGTCTAAAACCTACTTTCCCCTTTTCCCACTTTCCTTTTTATTAAGCCTAATTGCTAATATTGTGTTCTATCATGCTCCCAAAAATATTTTTGAAGAGGTGATTGATCATGATAGTTTGGTATTTTGAAGGATTATTAACATCTTCACTCTAAAACAAAGGCAAAGTTAGGCTAGTTATCTACTCTGTCGGAAAACCATTTTGAATGACCCCATTGAATATTTTTCTAATATAAAGAACTTAAATTTTTTCTTCCCATTTTAGATGTTTTGTTTGCAAATTATCTATGTCCAAATCTTTGCTTGTTATTAGTTTCTTAACCCCTTGCATTGTGTCTTTAATTATGAAAAGTATTCTCTAACATTGATTGTAGAAGGTGTATTTTTTTTTCACCCTCATACTATTATGTTGAATACTCTAACCATTAGCTTATTGTAATGTTGTTTTCGATTGTGTGTTTTCCTTATGTAGCTCCCTCCAAAATATTTTATGATCATGCTTTCATAATTCTATGAACTCTTTCCTTCTTGTTCTTATATACTCTTCCTTTTTTATTCTCACTAGTTATTCATATGTATTTTTATTTACATTCATTTTACCTATTAGATCCTTCAATAATAAGGTTCTAGTGAGATTAAAGGCCCATAAAACATAGAATGAACAAGCAACTTGTAATTATCTTTAAAAACAACCATCTAATTATGTTATGCGGAAATAAAATCAACGACTCAAGGAAAAACAAATACGATGGAATAAATCAATCACAAAAAGGAATAACTACTACAAAGTGGGGTTGAGGAGGAATAAAGATCAACCACAAAAATAATAATCTTTATGTTAACAAAGGTTTGGTTGGATTACTTGATTTTTAGGGTTGGAAAAATTTCATGGTGTTTTTACATCTTTTTGGTCCGATAAAGTTTTCTATTTCTTTGGAAACCAAAAGTCTTGATGGAGTTTTCAAGTTTTTCGAGATTAAAAATAATTTTTACACCTCTCACATTTTTTCCTAATGTGGATTTCTAGTGCCATAACTATCAAAATCCCCAACAAGCCTTTAACCTTCAACAATTTGTTTATTTTATGGTAGAGTAAGGGTCGTGAGTAAGGGTTCAAAGCAAGGTATAATGGCTACTTTAGGACTAGTAGGGGCATTATAGAGGAAGCTCTCTAGTGAGGGAATCAACCACTACAAATGGGGATTAGAGACCAATAGGTCCTACCTTCTAAAACATGGTTGAGCTAGTAAAAATTTAACATTAGGGAATCAAAAAACACCAGTTGGTCCCCATATATGCATGCCCAAAACCTATCAATAAAGGGAACATTAGAGCATATGGGGTCAATGGAGAGAAACATTTATATATCCTCAAAGTATAGGGATCCATCAAAATACCAACATGTCATAGCATTCAAACATAACATCATCAAAAGTGATTGCAATACCAATTTACATCAATGCCAAGAAATGTTATGGGATTATAAGGCACTGAAAAGATTGGCGTGAGAAATGGATATCAAGAAACAAAAATAAATATGAAAAAATAATAGGGTTATAATCACATAAAAAAATCATTTTGTAAGAATTAAAATAGAACCGATTCAAACCAACAACAACAAAGAATAGAGATACAACATTGTATAAGGAAAAAATAATCATAAAAAGATGCAAAAACACATAACATGGAAGGCATAGACCACCAAGTAGAGATTAAGGATGTTGAAGAAGCTTACAACCCCACAATGACTCCACTCATTTTGTCATCGAAGATCTATGTGCAAGAACTAATGAGCTTGAAAGAAATAATAGAACACATGGAAGTAAGGGGGAAACTAGAAGATGTTAAAATGGAGGAGATGATAATTGTCACACAAAGGCTAAAAGAAGAAAACAACATGCTTAAAGAACATGTGAAAACTATAAAATATCATGAATGTTGGATAATATGAATGACGAACCCTAAATCAATCCATCCACTCTTCAACAAAAGCCAAGGTAGGGGATGAAAAGGCAAGTACAATGCAAATAAAAGAAGTGTGAGAAACACTTCATAACATAGAAGAGAGAGAAAATGAGCTACAAAGTAAGTTAGAAGAGGCTAAGACATGCACACAAGTGATAAAAGAACCATTAGGAAAGCATCAGGAGTTGATAGAGAGGCGAGTCAAGAGTCAAATGATAGAAGAGAGAGAATGACATGATATATAAAGAGCTAAAATATTAGGGAGAAGGGGAGGATACAAACAACCTAGCAAGGACTTCCTTATATACCAATTACAATGGAAAGGGAAAATCAAGCAAGCAAGTAGAATTAGTAAGATGAGAGATGGGGGAAGGGATATGCATATTCATGTCACAATCATAAACTATGTGGATAAAGCAAGAGTGCTAAGAAATAAAGGTATGTTGAGAGGATCATGTTTGTATCTAGACAAAGACAACCTTTTGGCAGCTAAAAGAGAGAAATGATGAGTGGGAAAAGGTGAGGCTAGAAAGGAGAAAAGGATAGAAGCATACCTAAATAATGGGAAAACATATATTATAGCTAGATAAACAATAAGTAAATAAGGAATATGGCCCGCTTGGGAGCATCTTATGATGGTGAGATAGAATTTAGAGGCTGCCCTTGGAGAAGAAAACTTGGGTTAAGGCCCATATATAAATATATATATATATATATATTTCTAATGAATGAACCCATATGCACGATGGGTGAAAAATACCAAATTTTGAAGGATACAAGAAGGTAAAATCTAGAATAAAGAAACATAATGTCAAGGGAATAGGGGTATAATGGTATTAATAAAGGAAACTTAAGGCATAAATATCATAATAGAAACATGAGATGAAAATTAACAATACATATGGATAAGAATAATATAAAATGACACTATTATTAGCATAGTTGCATATTATTTTACACCCAAGAACTCTAAATTTTATAAGAATCACAATCTAGACCGCGAAGACTTGTACTCCTCTATAAAGAGGGATATTTTAGTAGATGCACATAGGATTGGGAAGATTTTGTTAATAGGAGACATTAATGTAAGGACAAAAAATAAGAAAACATAAATATAGGAAATAGTAAATATATAGATATGAATCCACCCTAGATGATAGAGGAGGAAAATCAATAATGGTCAAGGATTTTAAATGATAAACATGAGGTTATCGAACACTTTGGAGAATAATTATTAGGCTTGAAGCAATCGTGACTTGATTATATGTAACGGTATGAGAAAATGGGAAAGATCGAGAAAATTTTACGTGTAAGACTTATAATGGGAAGAGCGTAATTGACTATGTTATTTTCTCTCAAAATGGTGTGGGCATAATAAAATATTTATAAGTAGAAGATTCTTTGGTGGAACTTAAAGCATATCACAACCCAATTTTTAAGAAAACTCTAATGTCAAGAAGATAAACAACATGATAAACACACTTTGAGGGTCATCCAAAGTATGTCTAATTTCAAAGGAAACATCCTCCTGACAAAGGAATATCAACAAGATTTTAGAGTGGCATTAATAACAAACTTTAAGAAAGACAAAGTAAAGGATCACATATCAATGGTATAAATTACATTGAGGGGAGAGAGAGAGAGAGAGAGAGAGAGAGAGAGACTAATACACACCATTAAAAAGCCCGAATATGTGCAAGAGAGCTAAAACCCAAAATAAGAGAAGAAACAACTTCCCAAAAACTTGTGGTATGATGAAGAGTGTAAGGTAGCGTAAAGACCACTAAAAGAACTAGCAGGAAGAATAAGTAAAACAAAAAATGCATGAGGAATTGGTGAAGAAAAAAGGAGCACTCAAGGAGTTGATTTACTTAGAAAAACATGAACCAAATAGGTTTTAGAGGGAGGTTCATAGGGAGAAAAAGTAAAAAAGAACAACATTATAGGAAGTCATTGGATGAAATATTCAAAACATCTATACGAGCATGGAAATGCACAAAATTCTCATCCCACTATCTTTGTTAATGAAGAACTTTTCACAACTATGGACGTAATCCAAGGAAAAAAGCTAGCAATAGGTAAAGCCTGTGATGTATACAAACTTCAAGCTAAGGATCTATAATGGGGAGAAAATATGCTTGGACCTCAAGCCAAAGCAATTTTCAATGATGACATCCAAAAGGGCTTCCTAAAAATGGACAACTAGCTTAACCATACCTCTGTTTAAAACAAGATATGTAAATAATCCCTCCAAATATCAAACCATCATGATCAATCTTGTTTTTGCAAAAAAAATTGGGAGTAGGATAGAGTGTAAGATTATCAATTTGGTAATAAAAATGAAATAGAGAAAATGGGCAAGTAGCTTTTAGATCTAAACACTCAACCATCAATCATTGTGCCATCTTAGACAACCAATTGAAAAGGTTTAGGATAATAAATGTATGCATATTATTGCTTGTTAGGAATTAGTTAATCAAGACTCATATTTCATATATTAATATGTGAGTTATGTGTTTGTAATAACATGCTAAATAGTATTTTATAAGTGAAGTTGTTATAAACAACCTACATATACAACTTCCATATTAAACGAGTTGTTAAAACAACTCATGTATTGTTAGTGAGTTGTTTCCTAGATTTTAGGAAAAACTTCACCTATATATTCGTAAACTCTCTAAATTGTTTAAATAAGTCCCGCATAAATTATAGAATAATGTATTATTTTGTGTATCCAATATAAGTATTTTATTTTGATTTAATTTGCATAGAAACCAATTTCACATTTGGTATCGAGAAAGATAAATGATGGAGGAATAATAATGTTTCTAAGGCAATTGTATCATCTTTGTTTGTATTGCTCTTGGGTATGGGAAGATATTTCATAAGACTTTTAAATATTAGCTTGTATTTTGTTCAAGTTTAGAAGAATAATGGGGTAAGACCAAGTCGAGGTCCGATCAACAACCAATGGAAGACCAAGTCATTGAAGACAAACTTTCCAAAGATATGGTGAGAAAAATGCTAATATCCATATCATAAACATGCCTTCATTATTATACAAATCTGCAAGTCTGCATGGAAACGTGATGGTGAGAAGTTGCCCACAAATTATATGTGGAAGACAAGGATTGGTGGGACGAATTAGAGGGAGTCAATCACTCCTCCCATTTAGTGTAGGCTCTTATTTGTTAAGTATTCATAGACTAGATTATATATTAGGAATTTAGTTTTTTTAAGTATATATATATTTTTAAATATGGTCAAAAATTAATGTAATTTTTGGGTCGTTATTGGTCTTTATAGGTTTTGTTAGTTGCGAAATATTTTTAGTGGTTTTTATTGTTATATTCAATATCATTTACTTTTAATTGAGTTGTTATGTCAATTATCTTTTAATTTGTTAGTTAGTTAATGCTTGTTCAGTTATCCTTATTGTCATATGAGTCTTATTACTAGCAATTGCATAGGAGTTGTAAATTACATCAAGAGAATCCAAATATTTATATATTTATTTTGGTATAGGAGAAAAAATATTGTTGGAAAAAATATGCTCGGAAAACATTGTCGGATTTTAACACTTTCCAAAGAAAGACAACTTCAAAATTGGACACCTATTGATGAATTAATGCATAATATCATAAATTTGATTTTGTGTTACTAATATTTAAAGTTACAAATTCAATGTTTAGTCATGTTAATCTTATTAGATTAAGTAGTGTCATCTTGTCAAGAGTCTATAAATGTAATTTTTATTGGATTTTGTTAGTCGTCAAAATTTTGTATATTGTCAATAAAGTCAAAAATAAAATTCAAAAGTTATCATTGTCATGTTGTTCAAGTATAGTCATCTTGTGAATTCAAAGAGTCGAAAAGTTAAAAAAAAATATCACGAGACACATTTTCATTGTAATCCGACGTCCCATGAAAAATAATGTGTTTCACATTGTAGGTGGAGAAAATAATAATCATAATGTGAAAACAGTGAGCTTCAAGATCACATTTGTTGAGTAATAAATGAAATTTGCTATAGGGACAGAGGAAATAGAGGAAGGAGGTCGGTCAATAACTTCTCATCGCTCACCAATGATGACATTACACGAAGCTGTGAGTTGTGGTGGCAGTTTGTTTTTCAGTTGTGTGTTTACTTTCCATTGTCTATGGTGTGCTTCATTTCTAAGTACTGTATTTTTTTGTTCGGTTGCGGTGTGTTCATGTGTTCAAGTTTGTAATAAGTGAGTAGATTATCATATGTAATCCCCTAATGTGTAAATATAGTGGAAAAATAAAAAGCACAAGGAGAAAGCAACATCATGATATTTAGGTTGTTGGTTATCATGTAAAACCATCTTTGTAGGTTGTTGGTTATCCTATAAAACCATCCTTGTTGTGGTTGTTAGTAAGCCACTAGAAAACCATCCTTTGTTGTGGTTGTTAGTAATCCACTGGAAAACTATCCTTTGTTTTGGTTGTTGGTCAACCACTTGCAAAACCATCCCAAAGGTTATTGGCTATCCTGAAAACAAAACCATCTAGATCATGAGCAAGAAGAGACAAGCATGTTGCAGATGGAAGTGAAATTATTTTTCTCCCATGTTCACAATAAGGGGCGAATGTTAGGGATTATTTAATTAGTGCTCACATTTAATATATTAATATGTGAGTTATGTGTTTGTAATAACACGTTAAATAGTATTTTTAATTGAAGTTGTTATAAATAACCCACATATATAAACCTTATATTAAGCGAGTTGTTAGAACAACTCGTTTATTGTTAGTGAGTT
This sequence comes from Taxus wallichiana var. yunnanensis, assembly GCA_018340775.1. NCBI lineage: Eukaryota > Viridiplantae > Streptophyta > Pinopsida > Cupressales > Taxaceae > Taxus > Taxus wallichiana. Next base: position 684,570,601 of record CM031235.1, read on the forward strand.
GTTTCCTAGATTTTAGGAGTAACTTAACCTACATATTTTTAAGCTCTCTAAATTGCTTAAAGAAGTCACGTATGAATTATAGATCAATGTCTTATTTTTGTATTCAATATGAGTATTTTATTGTGATTTTATTTGCATATACTCTAACCAGTTTTACATTGCTTTGTAGAATTCAAAAGGGCATTTTATATGGTGTCAAGGAACAAATTATGGAGAAAATGAAAGAAATAGGTGTCCCAATGAAGTATAGGAAACAATTCATATATTATATAAGCAAGTCAAGGCTAAAATCAAAATTCGATAGGAGTGTGTGAGTGTTTCGGGAGTGATATAGGCATTAAACAAAACTACCCCATTTTCTTGACTTTATTTGGGCTATACATTGACAAGCTAGAGGATTGGATAAACAAATTTGGACGAAAAGGGATCCACTTGTCCAAATATGCGGTGAAAGTTCTATTACATGCAAAGAATTAGTTTTGATGACACATAATCCAAGATTTAAGAGATTACCTTCGCTCCTTATAGTTATTTTGTAAATAAATGGGGATGTAATTAAACATTGGAAAAAGAATATTATTATTTTCTAAGTGAAAAGGAAGAAAAAGAATCTCCTCTTTCAATTTTCGAAGAGTCTCTTGAAGTGGTGTTAAAATACAAGTATCTTGGCCTCTATTTTCACAATATCGGTTGGGATACTTGTAGTAAAAATAAAATACAAGGAATATGGGGAGGTCTTTATTTTATCCAATACATGTGCATAAATGGTAAGCTATGTGATTGGAAAACCACTAGGTTTATTTATGGGTTACTTATGTTGGTGGTGTTGTACGATTGTGAGGTATGGGAAAGTGGAATGATAAGTTTGAAATGGAGACAAATAGAAGGATCCAAAAGCAACTAATAATAAACAATTTCATAATTGAGACTATAGTTCCCTATGAACTCATCGTTACTTAAACATGGAGTTTCCCTTTAGAGGCAACCACTATGATCAAGGTTATATGTTACTTGAAAAAAATAGAAAGACCGACATGTAGCCTAGGGTTATAAGAGACAAAGCATTACACAAGCGAAAGTACACATGAA
>CM031235.1:684571789-684794513 GCA_018340775.1 Taxus wallichiana var. yunnanensis
TGACAACTTATATGAGATCTTTTTCACTATCTTTCCAAAGTAGAACCATATAAGTGGCTTCTTGCTTATGCATCCCAATGGAATTGGAGGTATCATGCACTTTTCTATACACATGAATAATTTCGAGACTCTTTATGATGCCGATATGATCTAGACTCACGCCGTGGATACGTGGTTTCATGGTGTTCTAAATAGTTATATTATGGAATATTCAATTTCAACGTACTCTTGCCTAGAGGTAGTTGAATTCCAATTTTGTGGTATCCATGAGGAACATATTTGCAAGGTATTCCACCTTGGTGATCAAAATCTTGATGGTAACTCGAACTTGGAGAAAAAAATGATGGCTAACTAAACTTTGCCATGTGTGAGGGCAGGAATAGGTTTGGTTTAAGATGGAGACCTAGTGGCAAAAAGGTAGAGAAAGGAAAGACAACTTAAGTATAATGAGGTATGCAAGAGGGAGATAGAGAAGCATCATTCCATTGCAGAAAGTATGGTGTGGAGGAGAGATATGGATTATGAAGGATTTACAGCTCATGTAGAAGACGTGGAGCCAGAGCATCAGGAACTCCCCCATCTTGGAAAGTATGATAGAGATCCCCCTCGGCCTCACACAAAAGTGCACTAGTAGAGACTACCTAGACCACAGTGTGCATCTTAATCCACTTGGTGACCTATCCATTACACTTGGTTTTCCAAAGGCATCTAAGTAAGATAAGTAACTAGAAAACTAATTTGGGAAGTAGGAGAGAAGAAGTAAATTAGGGATCGAGTACATCAATAGGTAGGACATACGAATTCAATTTCATTTGGAGGAACATTCTTAGTGCATCATCCATATAGAATGTGAGCGCGCAAAATGTTGGGTTCACCTCTGGAAGTGGAACTACCTCACAGGATCGTAGGGGTTCAAGTATAGTACTACTATCGAGCACGGGAGTACATCTACGGGTCTTATTCCAACCACGGTGGTGGATCGGGAGGTATAGGTGGTTCTAGTTCGGTGGATCCGGTGGTTACGGAGACATAGGGAACTCGGGAGGATCTAGATTAGGTGGTCAAGGTCCGTAGAAACCACATAATATCTATATGGAGATGTCTCTTTGCCTCCTAGAATATAAAGCTATAGAGGATGCTACCGAACATGTGCATATGTGTGAAATATTGTGGCATGCTAAAGGGATCACAACTCTACCGAGTGAAAGGCAAGTCAGTTTTCCACTACATTATAGGGGTGTGCACATAGTGTTATATGAAGTTTGACCCTGATCAGACTTGTGTGGATTATGCAACATTGAGGGATACTTTCTTGAAAGAGTTTCATATCCCGAGTTTGAGCATAAGAGTATAAGTGCACTCAAGGATATCAAGCAAGGCACTACTGAGAGTGTACGTGAGTATGATGCTCATTTTAGAACACTTCTATCTAAGCTATCTTATGATATTCATGCTAGCCAACATGCATAATGGTTTTTTGGGGGATTGATTACACCTTTTAGGAGAGCACTTTGTCACATAAGACATACACTAATCCACGTGAAGAAATAGAAGCAACTTTACGTGCTTTGAGGCGATTAGAGCATTAACATTGGCGTTAGTCCACTTCTAGAGGCACATATTGTGGCTATGGAAAAGTAGTTAGAGAAGCTATCAAAAAATTTAGCCCATGAAACACGCTAAGGAATTTGGTGTACAGATTATGAAGTGGAAGGTCACACCATGGATAGTTGTCCTCACAAATTTATACGCTCATTACTGTTGGATTGTGAGATCTGTCATTTGAATCATGATGCTAGTCATTGTCCTTTGTTACAATGCATGATAAGGAAGAATGTATCTTGATTTTGCAAGATTTTTAGGTCCACGACCCATGATATTGAGGATTGTTGGTTGATTGGTCATATTCATGATGCTATAGACCTTGGGGTATGATAGACAATTATAACAGATAATTCTAAGGGTAATAATGAGCACCAGGATTGGGATCATAATCAAACACGCTATGATAGGAATGAGGGGTGTTTTAAAGGAGGTCATGGAAGGGGACATGGATATCGTGGTGGATATGGAGGATGAGGCCATGGTGGAGGAAGAGGTGAGTTCCCTCATGGAACATGTTATACGTGTGGATCTCTTGACCACTATAGGCGTGAATGTCCTCAGAATATTACATGTTCCTTCTATGGAAAGAACCATAGCTATGAGGAGTGCCCGGATTTATATGAGCATATGAGTAGGAAGCATAAGCAATAAAACAAAGGTGCCAGGATGGTCGTGAGTCTAGTGCATAGTAGAAGATCAGTGGATTCCCAAGATAGCAGAAGGACATGAGGCATTGATAATGAAGATTACTACACGCACTGAAGCGGCGCGCGTAAGAGAGTCATTACACCAGAAGCCTACGATCACCAAGGAGGAGGTTTGTATATAAGGTACCCAGATCCTAATCATCGGAAGGAAGTTTACCAGATACCGTGGAAGTGCTAAGGAATCTTTAGGGTGAAATATAGTACACTAAAGGAGTAGAAGAAAGCATCGGAGATAGTCAAGCTGATATCGATGATCTCGTGAGAGGTGTGTAAGATGTTGCGCCGAGGAGAACATTATTCCACTATTAAGGAATTGGTTAAGAGGAACACTCCACGCGTAAGTCTTGAGACCAAATGACAGATTCTGCATGCAAATCTTCCACCTGATAGCATTGACTAGGATAAAGAAATTACTCGAATGTTGTTATGGATGGGTGGTTGTTGAGTAACATATTGATTGACACAGTGTGGAAGTCAATGTGCTTACATTATATGCATGGGTACAAATGGGGAGGCCCTATTGCAGCCATCATCTAATGTGTTATTCATGGCAAACCGGACTAAGGCCACTCCCATAGAAGTTTTGAAAGATGCATCTATAACTATACAATGGGCCAAGCTCTTTGGGGATTTTGAGGTATTAGCACTTATAGAAGTAGACAAATTTCTAGCCCTTCTTGGACACCCTTGGTGTTATGCAAATAATACTGATTTGAGATTCAAAAAGGGGTATCTCAGCTTTGAAAACAAGGAGGAAAGGGTTGTGATACCTTTGAGATGGAAATTCTATGCCATATGTTGAGCCTCTAAGTGAGAAGGACTTAAACAGAGTTTATGTACGCAATATTCAGGACCAGAGGTCAATGAGCCATCAAAAGAAGGCATTCTACAAAGTGGGAGTATTCTCATTCTATTAGTGATACTATGAGTATTACTTGTGACAATACATATGAATTGGTAGGACGCGAGGTAAAAGTGTGGTTGTGTGCAAGAATGGACTTTGTTAGTTCAAAGGATAGGTAAAGCATAGTACCTTGGTATATAGGGACAAAAGATCTCCCTACATTTTGAAGGCTATGGAAACACAGTGGATAGATAAAATTAAAAGGAGAGCTATGTTAGTATATACATTATGCGGGACAACAACACACTAGTGGGTAGTCCACAAAGATAATCTTATAAACCGGGAAGAGATTGGAGTCGCTTTGTCTACTAGGTTTATACGAAACAATGCACCTACATAAATCTACACTTATCATAGTGATCAACTTGTTCAAACACCACATTTAACAATGTGAGAGAATCTAGATAGTAGGAAATGCAACATTAACACCTTCACTATGGGTGTATAGATTATATTCTACACTACAAGGATGCACACGCGCTTGGTATGTATATGCGAAATACATTGAGAAATTGGGAATTGGCAAGATTTGACCTGCAAGAATGATCCAAACTTTTGACTACTTCTGAATGAACCTACGGTAGATGAGGCGCTAAATTTTTCAAGTATTTAACTATGGGAGATAGTGAAAAAGCCAGAAGAGCATATTCAGGAATTATTTGGTGAGACAGATTTTGGAGCATGTTTTGAAAAGGAAGAAGAAATGGACTCCATACTACTTGAATGCGCTCACCTTGAGAAAGAGAAAGGAAATATGGTTTACATCATGGATGATGAGGAAGTTGAGAACTTGGATGTTGAACATTCACAAGGGGTGCGCGAGGTCTTGGACATTACAAAAAGGATACGCGTGCCTACCACAAACCCATGAAGACAAATAAGGTGAATATAGGTTCGGAGGCTGAGCCTAAGGAGGCCATAATTAGAGACTACTAGTTAGACTCTGAAGGTAGCAAAGATCATCAAGTTACTCAAGGATTATCAGGACTTATTCCCTCGAGGGTATCATTAACTTAAAGGCGTGCATGAATAACTTGGGGAAATGAAGATAAAACTTAAGGACGGTGCACGCTCAGTTAGAAAGAGACCTTATAGAATGAATCCTAATTTGTGTAAGAAGGTAAAAGAAGAAATTGATAAAATGTTGAAATCTGGAATTATTAAGCCCCTTGATGAGTTGGAATGGGTTAGCCCAATGGTGATCAATATCAAGAAGGACAGATAGATTAGGATATGTGTGGACTACAGGGAGATGGATGCTGCATGTGTCACAAATCCATTCCCTATGCCATTCGCTGAGGATATACTAGAAGGAGTTGCAGGGCGTGAAATATATTCCTTCACAGACAGGTTTTCTGGGTATCATCAGGTTAGGATTACTCAGGAGGATCAAGAAAAGACAACATTTACTACGAATGGGGTAGTTTTTCCTATCTTTGTGATGCCCTTTAGATTGAAAAAATGTGCCTACTGTATTCTCACGCATAGTTGTTCAGAATTCAAATATTTTATTCATAACTTCTTACAGGTCTACCTAAATGATTGAACAATATATGGGCTTGTGAAAGATCATTATGACAATCAAGCGCTTAATGTTTGAACGATGCAAACAATTGAGTATCTCTTTGAACATCAAGAAGTGTATATTTGCTACACCATTTGGAATCTGTTAGGACATATAATTCTGCAAGGAAGGTTTCATTGGTTGATTTAGCCAAGGTTGTAGTCATTTTAGGCACGGAAGTGCCTACCAAAAAAAAGTGAGGTGCGTGGATTTTGGGTCATACAGATATTATAGAAAATTTATAAAAGGGTATGCCAAAATTTCTACACCCTTGGAAGAATTACTAAAGGGGAAAGGTACATTTTATTGGGGAGAACCGTAACAACACGCGTTTGAGATATTAAAAGAGAAACTTACTACCGTGCCCATTCTGCGCTTTCCCTCATGGGATAAACCATTTCATGTGCATGTGGATGCTTCTGGCATGACCATTGGTGCTATGTTAGCTCAACCTGATGAAGGTATTATAGATCATCCAATCTATTTTGCTAGTAGGAAGCTGACTCCTGCTAAACGAAATTATACAACTATAGAGCGTGAAGCTTTGTTAATGATCTATGCATGGCACAAGTTTTAATAGTACTTGTTAGTAATATCATTTTTGTTTTATACATATCACATGGCATTGAAGTACTTGGTAAACAAGCCCATCTTGTAGGGGTGCATATGCAGATGGGTGCTCTTATTTCAAGAGTTTGACTTCATAGTTGTGGTGAAGCCGGAGGAAAAGCAATTCCGGACCGAGACCATTTATCTAGAATACTCTCGGGAGAGGAAGCATAGACAATTGATGAAACCATGCAGATGCATAGTTGTATAGGTTACAATGTGCACCCATGGAATTATAAGACATTGCTATCTTTCTACGAACATGTATGACACCAGAAGGAATGAAAGCATTAGAAAAGAAGCAGCTTGCTATACGCGTGACACTATTTATGTTAATCAGTGGTGACCTCTACAAGCTAGGTAAAGATGAAGTATCACACCATTGTATATTAGAGCATGAGTGCAAGGATATCATGGAAGAAGCTCATGGTGGTATTCAGAGAGACCATTATGCAGTGATGCGACTACTCGGAAGATCCTACTTACTGGATTATGGTGGGAGACATTGTATAAAGATCGTAAAGAATATTCAAGGTGTGTGATCATTGTCAGCATCTCGGAATACTAGGACAAAGAGATGAGACACCTTTGAGACTAATTACTAGTGCCAAACCATTTGAGAAATGGGCCATTGAATTTGTAGGACCTATTTCGCCACCCGTGCGCAGGACTAGATCATGCTATATCATTAATTGCATAGATTATCTCACACGGTGGGTAGAAGCAACACCTATGAAGGATTATACAACAACTACAACAACTAGGTTTATATGGGAGAATGTTCTTAGGTGAAGATGGATGTCCTTTAAACTTGACAAGTGATAGAGGTACACTCTTTTTGAATGAGACAATCAGATCCTATTAGATGAGTTTATGGTTGCACACCATAAAACTACACCCTACTATCCTCGGAAAACAAAATTGCTGAGGCCTTCAACAAGATTTTAAGCCAGACTTTGAAAAAAATATGTGATGTTGGAAGAAAGGATTGGGATGACAAAGTGTCAGTTGTGCTTTGGGCATATAGAACAACTTACAAGATATTGAACAAAGCCACACCGTTTTAGTTAGTGTTTGGCATGGAAGTTGTTCTCCCTATATAATTTATGTTACCTTCTTTATGCATTGTGCATGCTGGAGGTCTAGCTGATGAATAGGCTTTAGAAGAGCGTATCGAAAAGATGATTCAACTGGATGAGTGCCAAGCCATAACACGATGGAGTTAGAAGTAGGAAAAGGCCAGGTAGAAGGCATGGCATGACAAAAACATAAGGGATACAAAGTTTGAGATTGGACAAATGGTACTTCTTTATGACTCAAAGTTCTTGCGCCATCTAGGAAAGATCAAAGTACATTGGTTGGGGCTATATGTTATCACTTCTATACTTGAATCAGGTGCTTGCTAGTTAGAAGCACTTGATGGAACACGGCTACCGGTTACTTTAACGGGAGTAGGTTAAAGCCCTACTATAAATAAGTCTTCTTGGTGTTTGTAATAAGGTAGTATTTCCATTTAGCTTAGGTTTTCAATTCGTATTTTCCTTAATGTATTTCCTTCATTATCGCTATGATTTGTCAATTCAATTGTTGTTTTTGTGGAATAAGCACATTTGCGTGTACAAATCTAATTACTAAATGAAGAATGTGTATGCGTAGAGGACTGCACATACTTTTAGTGTTGGGTGGTTGTAGTTATCCAAGAAAAAGACTATGGGAATTGAAAGGTGAAAGGAATAAGCTACTACGGGTGAGCTTTAAGTCAAAAGAAGATTACTTCTCAAAAGTGACTAAGGATGAAGATGAATAAAAGGAAAATATAACGTGAGGTAAACAAAGGCCATGATAGCTACCAAGAGAAGGTACAATGATGAGGTACTTGGGTGTAGGGGTACACGCTCGAAGAGAAGTCTGTGACTAGAGAGTAGGAAGCGTGTGCTAGAAGGTTATAGTTGGGCATGAATATGTACCGCACGGAACAAACAAATTTGGTCAATGAATGAGGGGATATTTGTAGGTGAAGGAGAAATAAATGCATCAAAATTTGGAAAAAAATTATGTAAGGATGGAATTGATTCATTTTTACCATTCATGACTAAGAGTATTTGAGGAAAGAGCGCCAAGTGCGAAGATCCGAGTGATCGAGTTAAGGTGTGAAAGGTGTGAAACCAAGTGTGACAACTAGATTTGTGTGATAAGAAGCTTACATCCTGGTGGTGAAGGGTTTGAGAGAATAAGGGAGATAGAAAAGAGTTAGGTTACGAAGTTTCCACCTAGGCATGATCGAATCAAGAGCTAGGTTTGATTCATAAAGTTGTAGAGTTGAATAGGAGACATTTGCAAGGTAAAAATGACACCGAAGAAGGCATCTACAACAACAAGAAAAGTAAAGAAAAGGGTGGTTGTCAAGGAGGAAGATATGGCACCGAAAGCCATTTTATAGAGATTTAATATCCGAGAAGGAGTCATCATTGGCCAGGAATGGGATTCACCCATTAGAAATAGTAAAGTAAGTGAATACAATCATAGGACTCTAGAGAACAAGAAGGAGCTTGATTCCTTTCTCACTTTGCTAGGATGAACAAGTGCATAGTGGATGACATGCCATTTTATGATGATGTGGGTGAGAAGATTTTGAAGATAATTGGGGTCTACCAGTTGTATGAGCTTCCATATTTGGGAAGTATGAGCCCAGTATCGGTGGCTCATGAGAAGGGTACACAAAGACTTCTTTTACTTTGCAGGACGCAGTTAGAATCTCATATGCACTTGTCTCATTAGTTACAGGTCTGAAGGCCATAGGAGAGGACATAAAAGGTGATATCACAGATAAATTTGTGATTGTAAGGACCAAACAAGAGTTGGGGTACTTGAAGGGTCCACACGGAATGGACATAGACAAATTAAAGAACTATCCAGTTGTGTAAGCTACAACCCACCTTGTTACAAAGTTGAATGATCAGGAGTGGTGGTCACAGGTAAATACTATGTGGTTACATGTGGTGCGTAAGATTTCAGAAGGGACAATCTACAACATTGCAGGCTATATTATAGAGTAAATAGTCAAAGAAGCGCGCACATGAGGGAAGATTAGCTTTGGGGCTGTTCTACTATCACTAGTATTCATGGAGATCGGAGTACCAGACGGACTAAAGGAAAAAGTATGGGAATACCCCATGGAGAACAAGTCCCCAACTAAAAGATTCAACAAGTACCTATGCAAGGGGCCATGATAGATGACGTAAAGTAAAGGGTGGAGAAGTGGTATGACAGGCTCTGCGCAGCATTTGGGGAAGAGTGGTGCATCCCAAAGGACCTACCAATAATGGTAGGGAAACAAGTTCAATTTGTTGTATATCAACATTTATGCATCATGCGCTTCCCAATGAAAGATGGAGTCTAGATCCCTTGGTGTAAATTGCCTTATGCATTCACTGCAAGGTATTTCCAAGCATCTGTTCATATATTTACAGACACGTGCACGATGGTCTTCAATGCAAATAAGGTAGACTACGACTACCATACGTTGAGGAAGAAGTATGTGTATCCTGGTAGAAGTGCTTATACATAGAGGATCATTTCAGAAGTGTTGAATATTTTAAGCTAATAAGTATGGTCAGAAAGTGAGATGGGGAAACATTGGTGTATCTCCAGTTGAAGCCAAAGATGGAGGATAAAAATATGTGGAAGGTGAGTTCTCACTTCCAACACCACCAAAGGGAAAGCATACAATGGAGAACATCCCAACACCTAAGCCCACAGAGCCAATTGAAGTGGAGAATGAGGAGGAGGAGCATGAAGATAGTGGGGTTTGGAGCATAGAGTTAGGAGACATCCTACAAATAAAGGTGAAGCCGAGTGTGTAATTACACCACCTCAGCCACAAGAGGGGGATGATGAGGAATTGAATGTAGTCCAAGGGGAGCACAAGTTTAAGTGGGTATTTAGGAGAAAAAGGACCCAAGGTGCTACTCCAACCACTATGCGCAAATCACCTAGACTCTCTCCACAGAAGGAGGTGAACTCACGAGAGAAGGAGGAAACTAAAGCTGAATGAGGAGGTGGAATATTTATAGGAGAGCGTGTTTAATTCTCCTACACTTCTAGAGAACAAAGAAGAACAGGTGAGGAATTAAAGGGAAAATAAGAGGATGAGAAAAGGCCTGAGGAAACAACTACAAAGAATGTTCAAGACATGGAGACACAAGTTCCAAATTTGGAAGCTACGGTTCCTAAGAAGAAAGCTGTCTAAAAGAACAAGTGGAGAGAACATTCCACCAGCCATGGGGTATGCAGAGGACGTAGGAAAAATTATCTACACCCACTTCCAAAGCACGATAACACGAAGGATTTATTCAGTGGGAGTTAATGGATGAGGACATGGTGACTGTGTGCACTCAAAATAAACTATCATGGTCAATGCACACCCACATGGATGATCCTAATTTTGATGTGTGTGAAGAGTCATGCATTTCAAGATGACTGAAGAAGGCACCCCAAGTGAGACACATGATGGTAAAGCCTATTGTCATGTTAGATGAGCAGAAAAATGCATTGGTGAAAGTTTCTACTGAGATGGCTAGAAGAAACATGGATAAAGCTGCCACGATCAGAGCAATATGTGCAAGGAGCTGAAGACAAAGGATGTAGAGATAGCACACATAACATAGGAAAGGGACTTCACGTAGAAGAAAAATGAAGTTTTTATCAACATCATAGAGGAGATTGGGGACAATGTCATCAGAGCAAGGCCACACTTGGAGGCCAAGGTACCAAAAAATTTCCTTCAAATGATACATTATGTACAAAAGTTGGTGGACTTGGTACTTGAAGATGAACCTCTGCGCATGCCAAAGCCAAGAAGCTTAGAGCAAGATGCCGAACGGAGAAAGCCTCGGTGATGAGAAAGATTACATCTTATGAAGGGATGTTGTAAGCATTACAAGAAGTATTGAAGAAAGCAGACCATGATTTAAACATATGCACAGCCCCAGAGGCACTTATCAACATAAAGAACCTAGAAGCAAATAATGAAGTCAGAAAGTGATGAAAGATGAGACCTTGGGCCGTGCAGAAATATTGTCAATGGTTAAACTGAAGCACAAGGCCCTGGTAGTGGCACAAGAATTGGCTGGAAGAGCTTGGGAAGCTAATTATGTAGACGATGGAGCTTTTATAAGGAAGAATGACATCAATGTATAGTGTTGTGTTGGTTCTGAAAAATGAGAAAGGAGAGATTGCGTGGGATGAGTTGGAATCATTCTTTGTGGACATCCCAGAAAAGTAGAACAAGCACTCATTGAATGGCAAATTTTGGAAGATGAAATAAAGGAGGTGTATCCAGAGTTGATACTGCAAAGTGATACAGAGGAGGCTATCTAATAAAAATTCTTTATTTTTCTACACTCCTTCATTCTTATTCTTTCCATTATTTTGTTCTTTACTTCAATTTTTGGAGATACCCATTGTCGGGACAAAAATGAGATTAGTGTGGGGTAATATTGATCAAAGAATACATGTAAAAGATCACAAAAGAATTCTGTGTGGGATAAGAAGGCTTGGAACCAAGGGCGCAAAAGGAAAAGAAGGACCCGCGTGTGGAAGGCAAGTTCAAATTTTAGGACTTAGCCAATTTTGAGCATGAATACCTATTTTTAGAAGGTGGCATGTGAAACACACCAACAATGCAAGGATGTGTGCACCATGCATTATCTATCTTTGGAGAAGTGGATCGAAGCATTTTTCATGGAGACGAGCTGAGAATAGAATTGAAAATTTAGTTAACTGCAAGAGGACTATAGATAACACACTTGCATGTGTGGCTATGCTTGTAAACAATGTGTGGCTATCAATAGGATGTGGCCTATTTATGGAATAGATAAGTGATGAAGGGAAAGTCCACACCCTATATATATATGATGTTAGGTACATAGTAGAAGTATTTATGAATGTGTGAGGATGTATGTGTAACAGAGAATATACAAAGTGTGAAGTGTGTGTATACGCATATGACTGAATTATTATATCAGATCCATATGCGTATTGGTATAGATTGACAATACATTGTAAGGAGATTCTGTATTTATTAATAAATGGAAGATATTGGCTGAATCTAAGTATCATTTTGTGTGTAGTTGAGTAGTGCATGTTATTAATTCAATCATGATTCATTTGTTTAAGCTTGTTCTTTCCTAGATCTCGAGGGTAGCATGCATTGTAGAATGATGGATCAGTTATGAATCTATATGTTTCTTCCTTCATCATGCTAATATCCTGCTAAAATAATCCTAAAGAGGGACCCGATACCTTTGTGCGCTTTGGGTGAGTGCTCGGTCAAACATGAGTGATGTGCCAGGTGACTAGGGTGTTATCCGGTAAATTCTAGGTGCATATGTTTTGATGAAGTAATTTTAGGTGTTACACAAATGGTAAGCCTCTAGAATCTACTCCATCATATCCCTATAATTTTAAAATGACAAAAATTCATGGGAGCATATGCAACATCTGACACAATTGGGAAAAATTTATTATGTGAATTTTATGTTCACAAATTTCTACTCCTTGAATAGGTAGAAATACCAATTAACTTATATGTAGGGGAGGTTCAGTTAAGATATTTTATTTCCACATTGAGGCATCAATCCATATGGCATGATCAAAGGGGGATTACACCAAAGAAGAAACTAATGTAGGCCTCCTAATGAGGCATAAGTATTCTTAAGGAAAGGTTCTTAAGGAAATATATTGCTTAGATTTATTGCCTCCAACTAGTGGAAAAATATAAAGAAAGCATCTCCACCTGTGTGTTTGATTTCAGGATCATGTACTTATAAATTTAGCCATATAATTCTTTGTTTGCCAACAACGATATGGATTACTTCAAGAAGTCTGGAAAAATAAAGAGGTTATATCTCCAACTAACCTCCGGTGGTCAGTAAAGAGAGCAAAAGAAATATGCAAAATCATGCTTTAAATGCAAGAGAACTAGGTAGGTATGAGATTTCAACCACCACTGATATTAGCACCTATGCTCAAATAGAATAACACACAGGACCAACCATTTGAAAGATACAAAATATGAAGGAAATAGTAATCAATTTTTTGGTTCAACAATCCAGAAGAGGAAACATGGCTTAATTTTACTAATGAATAGAATTGTACAAGAATATTATAAGCCTTGAATAGAAACCCTGGAGTAGGAAGAGCTTGTTGGAAGCACAATGGAATGAGGGGGTGAATCAGTCCTTTAAAACTTTAAAAATTCAAATTATCTTTCTCAAAACATAAACCATTCAACCATTAATGTGTGCACATACAACATTCATTCAAATAACCATAACCATGAGAGAGAGAACACCATAACACAAGATATAAGTGGGAAACCCTCAAGGGGAAGAAAACCCACTGAAAAAAACTTTATTATAGCTATGTTTCAAATTTATTTGAGCACTAACTCAATAAGGAGCACCAACCCCTGATTTAGTGAGGTACCAACCCCACAAGGAGCACTAACCCCTAATTTAGTGAGGCATCAACCTCACAAGGAACACCAACCCCTAGTTTAGTGAAGCACCAACTCCACAAGGAGGCTAAAACCCCTAATATGATCAAGCACCCACTCAACCACATTTGAATGAAGATATTTGATATTTTTTTCTACAACAACTGATGGAGATCACAAATTCAGCTCGAACACCTTCAAACCCTTTCTCAAACCCTCATTCACCGAGCTTGCTATTTCTTCTTCTTTCATAGATAAACTTGGCTTCAAAAAATTATACACAAGATCTATAACATTACTTAACTTGTCAAATAATTCCTGAACTTTGAAATAATTCCTTTATACTTGTTTCAATCACACACTTGGGTCACACTTTTTCCCTCTCTCTAAGCTAGTTCAAATTTGAACTCAAAAATTCACTTTATACCCTTCTCAACTCACAAAAATGAAACAATTCATTCTTCATACCTTATCTTGACCAATAAATATTAAAAACATCACAATAAATTCATTAAAACATTCATAATGGACCCATGTAGGTCAATCATTCCCAAATACACTAAACAAGCTCAAAAACAACTCAAAACCCCATCACCTGGATGGTTAAAAACCACAAAAAAAATTACCATTATTATTAAAGATCCCAAATTTATCACACATGTAAAATATGACATAAAAATATCATACATGGTTGTTAATTATCTTTCACCAATCAAATTTATCATAACTCACTCAAGAAGGCTCATATCCTTCACCAAACAATTGTTTCCAAGAACCAGTCTTCACCTTTAGGCCTCAAGAACACCCAAGAGTATATAAATATTTCATGTAACCACTCATTGTAATCCCCATAACATTTATATCACATCTATGCTTTATAGATATCATGAAACATCCATACATGCAAACCACACCAAATTTCCTCTTCACATAACTGAGCTACCTAAAAAGTAGTTTTAGAAACTTAACTAGTTCGCACCTTTCTATCACATTCAAGACCTCAAAATTAATTCAATAGGAAATAAATTCATCCCTATTCACTCTTAAACTAATATAAAGCATCAAATAATCCATATCATGTGTCTTCTACCTCCATTTCCTAACCAAAGCAATTCTATCCGAGAAATAAAAACCTTCTTCTTCAAAAATTGAGTTGGTTAAGCTATCAAAACTCATCATCAAGACAAAAAATTATACCATTATAAATCCCTATAAATCCTCTTTCCATAACATCTCACATTTCCTTCCAACTCCAAGTGGAATGCCTTCAACTAGGTCCATCTTTGAAATTGCTCCAAAACTACCCCAAAATTACCTTAAGACTAGTCATCATAAATAGGGCACAATTTTCCATTTATAAGCTCAAACATGGTATGAAAATATAATTGAAATAAATTAAACTCCAATAATAAAAACAATATCAATTTATTTCATAACTTATTTGAATTTTGTTTTCCCAAACCGAACTTCTTCAAAACTTGTCTACTTGAGTGGGGTCCATTCATCACCACATGCTCTATCATACATTTACAGAAACCTATAGGATTAATATATATAATACAATCATCATAATAGTAAAATAAATAAATCTAGGCACTTATAATCAATATCTCTCCTACCGCTTTTGAGCTAGGGTTTCAAAACTCATAAAAGTTATTTACCTTATTAACATTCGTTCATAAAAATGTGATGATGAAATGACTTAACTATTTTGTCAAATATTCTTAAATAAATGGAAAATAATCCTAAAATCTAAAATTTCCCATGAAATGCACAAAATTCATGGTGAGCATCAAAAGTAGCAATTTGAGCGGAAAATGCTCTTTCTTGGACCCTGTTTCACATAAAACATCATAACTTACAAAATATTCTTTAGAAATAATTGAAATTTTCTCACACATCTAAGAAACCCTATGCACCATCTCCAATCATAAACATATCTCAAATAGGTCTCCATATTCTCAACCCATCTCATTTACATGACTATCCCTTGGGGTTTTACATGGTTTAGGCTAGGGTCAACTGAACCAACACTATAAATCATCATGAAACCTCTCCAAAAGGCCCTAACATACCTGAAACAACATGTCTCACATCCTTACATTCCTCCATGATCTCACATGGCTCTATATTCATCCTCATGCCTCCAAGCACCTAGACTAGGTCTAGATGAGTACACCGAAATTGGTCTTCAACCTATAACTTCACCCTAAAACTCATGTGAATGCCTAAAAATATCCAAATGTGATCTTCATGTTGCTACCATGCTCCTCAAGCCATTAATACACTCAAACCAACACAATCCATCATCTAGGCAAGCTAGGTCACTTGACAAAGCTTACTAAACCAAGCCAATCTCACTGAATCACCTCATTCCATCATGAAACCATCTAAATCTCCATGTCATAAACCTAATAAGCATCCTATAACCCTTATCCATCATCCTCTTTGTCATTAATGAGATTTTACATCAATGAAAACACCTAAAACTCAACATGCCAACATACTTTCTAATCCCTAAGTATGGGGAGTGACGAGCCTTGTTAATTCCTATGTAAACCCCATTTTTGTTTCATCATTTTTTACTAAGACTGATATTAACATTTTTTAATTAATACTTTTATATATTTAAAAGGAAGTTTTGTGCATAAACCTTTTTCATTTTCATCTTATCTATGCTTCTTTGAATGATTTGAAATAAATATGTATATGCACTAACAAATGTGAATGAAGGACCTTTCTTAAGCCTAGTGCATGAATCATGCATATCCCAACATAGGACTCATATAAATATTTGCATAGGACTCGCTTCAAGCCCGGGGTAGTTTCACATTGTAAAACATAAGACTCACTTTGGAGCGCATGACTCGCTTTAGATGCACAGGACTTGTATGAAGGAGCAAAGGACTTAGAAAAAAGGATATGAACTGATCTAGTCAACACACAAGTTGTATGATGAAAGGAGCATTGAATGCACATTATTATCTAGTCATCATGTGACTCATGTAGATTATGAGAGTCCAACTTAACATCAAGTTTGGTTGGAAACATGGAACAAATGGACAACACAAACTGACAATCACCATTATTCAAGGGATTCAAATGCATGAGCTTTGAAATCCTCTGAAATTGATAAATCATCTCAGTTGAGCATTGATCAAGGAATCCACTTAGAGTTAACAAGACAAATCTAATCCAAGTGTGATATGCACTTGTTCTTTCAAAATTGTAACTCCTTAACAAGTAATTGTTCTTGTAGAAATATGTTAGTTAATTATTAGTTATCTCTTACAAATAATCAATCCTCTTTTAGAGTGACAAGGATTGCGCTTATTATAAAAAGTGTTTGTAGTAGAATTAGTGTGGTTGGTTGTTGATGAAAGAAAGTATTGTATTACATTCAATAAAGTGCATGATTCTGAGTTAAATCTCATTGGTGTAATTTTCAATCTTGAAACTGGATCAAAGGGAAGGAGTAAGGGCCACTCCTCCCCAACGTGAAGGGAAGTATTGCTTATTTGTTCAATTCTCTATTTATTCAACATTTGATTAGCTACAAGAATTCCAGCACTTTCAACATTTCAATCTTTATTTTATCTTATCATCCATTTCTTAGATAAGTTTAGAAATAATATTTGGTTAAATCTAGTAGTTAATGCATGCTTAGAACAATTTCAATCGTCCTCTTTGTTGTAAACATCCTTGAACACTACCTTGGACTACAATCATGAAATAATTAAATTGTGAGTATCAATGATGCTCGTCACTCTTCACGCTCCTCCACTTGCTTACCCAATCAAGCCGATCTTCACCCTATCGATGTGACTCACCCTCCTCTACATACCTTGTCGAGTCGTATGCGTGACTCGGTTCTACGCCAATAATAAATAAAATGATAAGTATACATGACTAGATTATAGGATAATCCTAATTTTATTTCACCAATAATAACACGAGATCGTAAGCTAATCGTAGTTGCGATTCCCACATATGTTGAGATGTATTTAAAATAGTGTTGCAACTAGTTATATTGTTCATTTGTGTTTCACCTTTCCTTCTTCAAAACCTTTAATATCGAAATATGTGGGCAATAAATCAAGAAAAATCAAGTATAGTCTTTTTGCACTAAGAGCTATAGGTTGGAATGAGGGGGTGAGGGTGCTTTTATAGATTTGGAGTGCATAGGGAGTGAGACACACATAGGTGCAAAGATAGGGTCCATAGTGCATTGGGTATGCACATGGGTAGGTGTGATGGGAAAAAATTAAATATGAGTGGGTGAGGGTTAGTAAATGAATGGTGAGTTGTATTTTAGCTCCATTTTATGGGGTTTTATGTTTTTTTTGGTCTTTTTGTGTTTTATAATGTTTTTGTATTTTTGAATAAGGGACCTCATGTGTGTACGATGTGTTTTCTAGTGTCTGCAGGATCAACTTAAATACCTTTGCTAGATATAATAAATCCCAACGGTTTACTTGACATGAATTTGAAGACACAATTTTTACGATTATGATAGACCTTTTATTCCCTAAACTGCGTGTAAATATCCACCTCAAGATGGTTGGATGTTCTATGCTTGTCATTACGATTTACCAAATATATCATCAACATAGTCTCAAACGATATCCACGAAGTATGTCATGGAAGATAACTATCATAACTTTTTGATAAGTAGCATCTACATTATTCAAGCCAAATAACACAAATTGATAAGAAAAGGTTACTTAGGGTGTAGTGAATATTGTTTTATGTCGATCTTCGGTGGAAATATTAATCTTATCATACTCTCAAAAACATCTAAAAGAGATAATATTTCGTGCCCTATTGAGAGACAATCATGTCAATATTAGGTAAAGGGAAACCATTTTTCAAACATACTTTATTGATATCTCAAAAGTTTGTACACATTATAATACCTGCAAGTTTATTTCAAATAGGAAGAATTTTGGATTAGTTATATGAACCCCACATCTAAGAGCTTTTAAAGTTCTTCTTTAATGAGAAGGGTGATTTGTCGGTGCATTTTTGAGTTTTTGTTTCATTGATTTTGTTGCTTCATAGATGACCAAATGATGAACCACCAAGGAAGGACTAAACCCATGTATGTATTCATGTGACCAGGAAAAGACATATAATAATTATTGTAAGGGGTGACAAGAGATTTCTATTCATGTGGATTGAGATTTTCTCCCAATTTAAAAACCATAGGTTATTCCTTTATACCAATGTTTATATTGATTGTCTCTTCAAAGAAATAGTTTTGATCCATCTTCAAGCTATGTAGGAGTAGGGGAATATTTTGTTCCTCATATTTGGTGTCTTAGGAAGGTTTTGACTAATATAATCATAAATTTTATTTTATGTTTTTTTAGTTTTACCTTCCCAATAGTGTCTTAGAGAGGTTTTCACCATGAGATGTAGATTTTTGATTTTTCTTGACCGAGTAACATGACCTATTCCTCTAAGTATTTTGATGCATGCATGTTGATTTTGAATCCTTTATTATGATTACCTGATAGGATATCATCTATAACAACTTCCTTGTTTTGAAAGAAATTGAACAATATGTGATATTTTTGGTCCTAATCAAATAGGATAAAGTATTGTAGGTCGATATGTATGGTTAGGATATTATTATCAAGGAAAGGTTTTTTGAGGAAATATATTCATAAAGGATATGACGGGACCTAATATAGATGTTGGAAGAGGCTTCCTCATTGATAGAAGTGGTTTCATTGACATCATCATGCAAGATATTGAATGGTTTCAGTCTTTTGCCATAGTGAGTCAAATTTGAGTGAGATGGAGTGGGTTCATGAATACTTTTCTCTTGATGCAAATTATTCATATTTGATAATTGATTATTTTAAACATCCTATTTTCTAGGGGAGTTCAAAAGATTTGAAATAGGAAGAGAAAATATCATCATAAAGTGAAGAGCTAAAGGGGCTACTAATGTCTTTGTTACATAAGAAAAGATTCTTTTACAAATAATCGAAAGCAAAAAAATGTCTCCTTTTTTGTATGTGTGTTGGCTTGCCACTAATTCTAAGTCAAAGGAGAATTTTGGCAACATGAAATGCCTTATGAAGCTCATACTATCCATTACCTTTGTTAATAATCTTGAATTTAGATTTGGAGGGTGGATTGTTTGATTAGAATGGAAGATCATTAGGATGGATGCGGGATGAAAATTCCTTGGTTTATGATTTGTGTGAGTTAGGATAAATGTTGTTTCTTGGGAAAATATTAGATCTCGGGATAGTGACCCTCCGACATTTTACAATATTGGAAGGGTTGAGGATCTCCATGATTATAAGATCCTTTCCTTGGAATGAGAACTTATGAATTTATGGTAAGTGTATGGGATGGATTGAATAACATGAATTCATGGTCTACCAAGGAGGATATTATAAGTGAGATCAATATCAATGACGTGAAACTAAGTTTGGTAGGTGACAATATCAAATTCAAGAGGAAGGGTGATTGTTCTATAAATTTTCACTCAACATTATCATATGCTTTGACGGTGATAGTGTTTGGTTTTGATGGTATGTTTGAATGCCCCAAATGTTTTATTATCTTAAAAGTAAAAATGTTCAAACCCAACACATTGTATACAAGTATCTTATGGTGGGTAACAATAAATTTAATGTATAATGTGAGATTGTGATATGCATTGCCATGAGGATCATCATATTATATGAAGATTATTTTTGATTGGGAGATATGTGTGCAACTAAGGCTTGGAATTGGGATGGGTCAATGTCATTAAGGACTCTTGACTTTGGGAGAACCTTGTATAGGATGTCATTGTGAGTAGTGGATGTTTTGAGAAGATCCAAGATGGATATATATGTTAGAGTCTTCTCAAGTTATTCAAGAAGGTTGTATTGGATCTCAAATGTAGGTAGAGGAGGTTATTAGACAATGATCTTATTACACCTAGTTGTGATGGCACAATCTAGGGTTTTAAATTTTATAGTTGTAACATGGTGTTTGGTAGGGTGGATAAATTAAATGAGGGCATCATAGGGTGGTGAAGATTTCTTATTTATGTGGTTGGAATTGTTTGCTTGAGAGTTATGACCTTGATATTGTTTTGATTAGTTTGATCATGGTTGGTAAAGGGGTATTTTTATATCACAAATATTTTTTTGGTATTGTTGGCTTGAGCATTTTGACCTTGATCCTATTTTTGATTAGTTTGATCATGTTTGGGAAAGGGTCTTTTTATATCCTAATATTTTGGTTTTATAATTTTTGGGTATCATGTCCTTCAAGTTCAATGTCTCCATGGTCAATTACATCTTGGATGTAGTTTTTCAATTTTATACATCGATATAATGAGTGTCCTTTGATATGATAGTGGTCACAATACTCATCATCATAATACTAGGTGGGATTGGGTTTACTTTCATTAAATGGTTTAATTTATAGGAATTGGACCATGTTTACCTTTTCTAGTTGATGAAAGATGATTGTCAAAGGTTCACCTAAAGTCATATATTGTCTTCATTTAGTTTCTTACCTCAATTTCTCCTCGAAAATTTAGATGAGGGAAGTTTGAAATGCTTGTATATGCTTAGAGTCAGTGAATCCATCATTTAAAAAAATGTTCTTGTTGAAGAATTTGAGTTTCTAGGGTTTCTTGTTATCACCTTGGTCTTTGTTAAAGAATTTGATTACTCCCTTTACTATGAAGGCCTTTTCAATTTGTTTTCCTTTTCTACGAACTCTTCAAATGTGTTAAGCATAATGTATTTGAAGAGGTAATTCAATCTATTGATTAAGGTTAGGGATGAAAATGCTAACCAATTGTTTTTTAAAAATAAAGCAAGGGAAGTGATTTAGTAGGCATCTCCATAGTTGTAAGAAAAAAATGAATATTTTATTATTACATTACAAAGGTCCAATATTGTAAATTCAGTGTCCATGTTAAAGAAGATGTGTCTTAAAACTTCTTGGATAGGTCAAGTGAAGGTGGTAATGGAACCTTTTTGGAAGGTGTAAAAACCATTATAATGCTTTTTCACCTAATATGAGAGGAAGATTCGAATTAGATAGTGGTCACTATAAACGATCTCTTGAAATAACATAAAGAATTATTTGATGTGTTCTTATGGGTCACCCTTTCCTTTTTATTCATCAAATTTATGAATTTTCAAGTAATGGGAAAGAGATATGTAACATTCCTTAGTTAGAAGGATAAGGACACAACTCCTTGAATCTATATTTCTTATTTGTGACCATGTATTCCCTCTTCTATTCCTTGTAAGGCATCCTTCACAACTTGTCATTCGGGGAAAAAATGGCATGTCATGGATTAGTTATGCCTGGAAGTAAGATGGAATTTTACTTTTGGGTTAGAAATTTGGTTGGCATATTTTAGGTGTCCTCTTGAGGTTTTAATTTTTCAAGAATAATGTGGGAAGCTAAGTAGGCCGATTGGTGGCTCCATTATTGTATTCAATATCAGATGCTATGGTTATTATTGTGATGGGTTAGATAGGGGTATTTGAATGCTTTCTATTTTTAACATTGGATTTAACATGGGGGATTTTAGGATCCATGTTCTTAGTGGAAGTTTTAAGATATTTTCTAGCATTTCATGGGTTTGGCTATGTTCTATTTGGAGGGTTATTTGATGTGGTGGGTGGTTATGAGTTGAAAGGATACATTTCACCAATGATGTTTACTAAGATATTTGGACTAAAATTGGTAGGAGTTCGGCCCTAGGTAAATAATTCTAAGAAGGATGATGTCTTTATTTGGATATAAAAAATTAGTGAATTTCAATGTGATTGGTTTCAAACAAGTCATGGTCATCATTTTTCTCACTATGGTCAACAAGGATAATAACATCATCATGTGGATCAAGGGGTCCATGGTAGATAAAAGGATTTGTTTTGGGTATTTTGATTTGATGTCACATGGAAAGTGCCATAGTTTGTTTGAATTTATTTAGTTTGATCATAGGTAAAACACAAGGGAGCCAAGAAAACACCATGCGATAATAATCTATGCTAATCCAATGGTTATACAATTGCATTGTGGTAGCCCAAAAATATACCTTGAACATACTACTTGGTATATTAGGGAATGTTGTTTTCCCATCACCACTACATGTCTACGATAAAAAGGCTCTTATGTTAGAATAAATAAGGTTGTTAAAAGAGTCCTTGGTATACCTTATAGTACACGAGGCCCAATTCCATGATATAAGGATATTGTCCAAGGCCCAAGTATTGGTGGAAACCACCTCACTTCATGGGAACCATGTAAACCTAAATTCCCTTAGCCAATAATGAAATGTCCTTCAAGGAATATTTATAGTTTGTTGAAACTTAAACTTTGGCTACATACTTGTGGTCAAATCTAGGTCATTGAACCCTAAGAAAGTGAAAAGAAGTGGTTTTAACTATTTTTTGATTCTTAAGGTGACCTTGGGGCATGAGAGAAGACCATACATTTTCAAGATGAGGGATAGAAAATACATAAAGTAAATGAAAGCAAATGAATGATAACCACATGCAATAAATGATTATATGTAAGATCCTTGCATAGACGTGTTATTATTTTGATTATTTTAAGGGTGATTTCAAACTAAAACACATGTTAGAACATGACCGAAACAAAAACAAAATATATAAGTTAGTTATCCAAACAATCATAAATGACAAGATGTGTAATATGAATGACTCTATCAAAAACATCACTACATAGTAAAAAAATGTTACTACCCAAAGATTTTTTTACAAAAATAACATCAATACATGAAGAATATTGTCATAAAAAAGCTACAAACATGCACACAAATTCTATAAAGAAATCAAAATGTCATATAAATTTTAGAAACACTAGCACCTTATAGCAGACTATTAGAAAATAGAAACATCATAGATATGATCATAGACATTATAATAAAATTAAATATGTTACACAAAAAATTAAGATGTTAACAACATGCAAAAAAATGTTAGAAAATGGAAACATCACAAGTATGATCAAAGACATTACGATAACATCTTACACAATGCACAAAAAAGAGAAACTTTAATATTCCTACAATCCAAATTGGACATACACAAATAAAAATGCTACATATATGGTTAGAGATGTTACAATGTTAGTCAAACATGTTATGAGTATAATAAAAGTGTGACCATTTTGTCTCTAGACCTACATAGGAAAAAAAGTAAGAAATACTATGAGTTTTATCATATATAATTCTCTTGAAGATAGAAGTACTCACACAAAAGATTAAAAAGTTGATATATAGAAATTAAAAAAAAACCTATGATAAAAAAGAAGAAAATAATTCATCTACTCAAAATAAAAAAGAAATATCAAACAACAAGGTGGAAGATGAAAAGAAAGATGAGGACAAGGTTGATGAGATTGAGGATACTAAAGTTACACCACATAGACACCCACATCATAATGAGAGGAAACAATCATGGAGACATGTTAGGACACATGAGGGAAACAATATATATGGATATACAAGGAATTGTAGGAACATCAATGGAGAAACAATTATATGACATGGAATCACATGAATAATTATTATGGATATGCATGGATGCCGAGGAGGAACAAATATGGACATGGATGGAATCATAGGAGTGCAATGGAATATGGAATCAGGTTTGGAGAAGTATCACCCACTAAGATTTCATATGGGTGGTTGGATGATTAAGCATGGTGACACGTGTAATGATTTAAAGCACACTCACTATATGGTTTATTCTTATGTTTTGGGGACAAATTTTGTCAAGGAGGGATGGAATGCTATGTACCTTGGGATATGATATATAATGTATATTGGTTAAGGGAGATGCCGACATATGACACACATCCCCCTTAGTTAGTTATATGTTTATAATATATGGGGTCACATAGGAATCATTTATATTGGGTAATGAGTCGGCCTACATTGGGATTATGTGTTGACCATAAATTAAGAGTAATTTATATTTATATTTAAGTTATGTCATGGATGTATGAGTGAGTCTTCTACTTGGTAGAGGTATATTAGAGGTGTCCCTATCTAAATAGATTCCCATCTTGGGATATTGTGGAGATACTCCTTACTTAAGGAGAATTGTATGGTGTTTCCCTACCTTAGGGGTATTACTATACATATATTGAATATTCGGGCATCTTGGCCCTCCAATATATCTTGTGTTGTGTTATCTTATGCATGGTATTCAGATTGTTCATTTATTTATGCAAGGATCTTATCGGGGTTTGAGAGAATTTTTATTTTAGTAGTCATTAGGATGAGTAAATGAATCAAATGATAGAAATGGGAACACACCCGTAAGGAAGATGGGATCTACCATGGTAGAATAACCAATCATAGGATGGAAAATATTTTTTTCCATTTTCTAGCATGGCTGATTGCATATGTGTTTGGGTGGCTGATGGTGTAAGGGAGGTGAGAATTTTCTAAAGGGGCCAATTGTGTTTTTCTACATGGCTAATCTTGTAAGGTAGCTAGGAACGTTTTATACACTATTCGAATGTGTTTGTCTACATAGTCAATAATGTAGTAAGAATATTGATTTATAGATTTGTATTTACATGGGTTATATTTTTTTATTATGGTGATGAGTGGGATATAATGGGTGCATTTTGTAGGTTCCATAGAGGATCCAATTATGGAGATTTGTAGATGTGTCTTGGCTAATCGATTTGTTCGTAACATTATCAACACAATATGTGGCATAATTATATGGCCTTAGTTTTGGAAGGATTTTGTTGATGGTGCATATTTTTTTGGATCCAGATATATGACTCGATGTTTTGGAATATTGGGAGTTCGTGGTATAACACCCTTAGGTGGAGGGCCATCGAGAAAAATGATAGAGGTATTCATCACCCTATAGGATGTGCATGCAATTATTAGGCTTCCCATTTAGGGTGTGCATATGTTGTGTGATGAGTAAACTAGTATAATAGAGATGATGGCATTAACACATTGGACCACCAAAAGTGATGACTTCCATCCAAGTCTACCGATGATATGATAGAGTGTTTTGTTTGTTGCACAAATTTTGGATGTGTGGAAGGTGATTACGGGGATGGTTGTGGCATGGATCTTGTACCTATAAGGTAGAAAAATAATTTATTATTTTTAGTTCCAACATGTAGAGATGTGTTAGAGATATGGATTCAGTTTAGTTGGGGTAGTTCCACATGGGTACAAATAATGTACAATTTGTGACAGATTCAAGTGAGATAACACAGGTCATAGGCCAGTTATTCTCTTAAGAACTTGGATATATGAGTGATTCCTAATGTATATGTATTCTTAGACATTGTTAAAAGTAACATGAGATGTCCGGAGGGGACTTCAAAGTGGGAGATAGACCTAACCCCGATAAAACATTAGGGTACAAGATCATTGATTCATGTTCTACGAGATTAGGTAGCATGGGAGCCCTATAGAGGATAATAGATCATGGGCCCATTTGGCCCATGATGAAGAATAGTAGAGGGGAAACTAGAGATCACGGACATTATGTGTGGTGGGTATTATAGACACTAAAACTTGGTAATGGTATCTTGGTTTAAAGGGATGTGAGCACACCCAAGCAGTTGGCTAGTTTTTCACATTTACACAAGCACCTAGGAGAACTACATATGGCTTGAGCCCACAATGAGGATATATAGTGCAATACCTAGATTCGTTAAAAAATTAGTAGTAGAAACACCAAAGCTATTCTAGCCTCAACCACACACACATGTTTTCTCCATTTGGTTTTCTAATTCTACGATGAAGGGTCTCTACAGTGCTTCTAGTGGTTTCCACTTTGTTGCAGAGTAATTATATATCATCCCAAAGTTGTGTGAGCAAGAGTGAAATATAACAAAATTCATTTCTAGAAAAATGAAGCACACATGAAGTTTCATATCTAGCCTATTAAAGGATATAAGACCCTACGAGATCTAGGTTAAGACAATATAAATCCATCCTAGACCATACATTAGCATGTCACGGTCTTTCCCTTACTTAGTTTCTAGTTCTAGAATCAACATCAAAACATTTACAATCCATGATCTACTGCTGTTTCATCATCCTAAACATCAAGTATCCTTCTTATTATTCCTTTTACAACTATTTTTCTTGATCCTCTTGTGCATTTAAGTAGTTATTTATCATTTATCAATTGTTATAAGTATAAAAACATTTTTCTAGTTGTGAATAGATAATGTTGGAATTCAATTGATCGTAATAGTCCATTGTTACAAACCCTTGCATCCTTTTTATTGTTTTGCACTCCCATGATATGGAATTTAATTGGGGTGTAAACAGTGGAGACTCTCCCAATTGATATAGTTATATTATAATTTGGGTGGTCAACTCATGTAGTGCCACCACCCTCTTGGAGTATTAATAATGACATTTTAGAGAGATAAGAGGGAGAATAAGGCTAGTAACATCTATTCCACCCTTGAGACCATACTAAGTTAGGCATGCCCCGTACCTAGTAACCAAGTAGTAGTGATGGAGGGAGTACAAGGAGCAGAGAGGCCAAAAGCTAGAGAGGTAGGGGATAACCCTAATAGAAAGCGTATTGAGAAGGAGGATGATTTGAAAGTGAGAGGAGTATATACCGAGAGGATGACAACATGAATGACATCTCTAGAGATTGGGTACATGATATCTAACACCGATATGTGTTGAGATTGTAACTAACATTATGTAGTATTTGGATCATAGAGAAGAGGCTCATAAGAGGTCGTAGATTATTCTTGTGCCTCAAGATAGGTGGGCACAAATGGTAGTAGCTCACACATTGAGGTAAGTGGATATGGGGTAGTTTTTTGAGGCTAACAAATGGATTCATTGTGGGGGAATGACTTGGTAAGCGGATGAACCTCAAATTTGTTAAGGTGATGTGTAGATATGTATGATATAGTAGATTAGATTAGAAGGTTGATATATATGATTATTTGATTGTGTGTTAGATGACATCAGAGTGGGAATTTTTATTGAGGTTAGACACCATGATATATTAGACATCATGTTGGATATTGTTCTAATGGTAGATCTAGTATTAGTGATTGTTGATGACTCAATGATATCCTTTAGGATTGTAGGAAAGGAAGCTTGAGAGATTTAGAGATAAAAGAGTGTGTAGGTAGTTAGGGATTCGGAGACATGACTACATTGGTATAAGGCCTCCTCTAGAAATGGGTAGCTTTAGATTGAGAGCATAGACCTAGATTATCGATGCATATGTGGTAATTGTGTGGTAGGTGATAGATGTAACACAAATACACCGAGAGAAGAGGGAGATTTTATAGGGGCTTGGTCCATAACCACATCCTTCACAATCCTAATGTGCTATTTAGTCAAGCACCATCAACTCAAAGTATAAAATGACCTCTAGATGAGGGAGGAAATGTTTGAGTGATGGATATGTACCATTATGTAATTTTGTGAAATATGTTATATCATGATTATATATAAAATGATTCATTTTGAAATATATATGAGATAATATTTTTGTGTTGATAATATGTGTATACATTTTTTTATATTAATGTATGATTACTTTTATGATTCCATTTTCTCATTTGTATGCAAATGTATGAACACATATGGCTAAGAGAAATGAGAAAATAAAAGGATTTCTATGATGATAATAAAGTAGGCGGTGTGTGTTGTAAGGTAAGAAGTGTTAGAATAATGGCATGAGAGTCAATCAAAGGGCTTACCCAAACAATGAAAGATAAAACCAAGTTGGAGGATAGATGAACAAAGTATCCAAGTTAAGAAATGATGGTTGTAGAGACTTAAGTGGGAATGATAAAACCAAATGGGGAGGAAAACCACAAGTAGGAAAGATAAATCCAAGTGGGAGAGGATAAACCCTAAAAAGAGAGATAAACCCAAGTAGGAGAGATAAACTAAGAGGGATGAAACATGGAGAGATGAGTCAAAGTTAAATGAATCAATGGTAGTGTGCAAAATATTGAAAGGAATTAGTTATGATGTCATTTACTTGATCTAGATATTTGTGTCGAGTATAAATCATTTGGTCTTCTAGATTTTCCTGAATAGTATTGATATTTTGATGAACTGTTGGTGCTCGGTTTTAACCTCGCCCCTTTCGGACCAGTTAGTATTTTCAATCTGCGTGGTTTGAAGTCTTTCTATCTCCCTGTGTGGATGCATGAAGTATTATCTTTATCAGGTTGTTGTCATCAAATCCTTTTCTATGGTCGTGGATCATGTCATGCCTGGTATTGTTTACTGGTTTCTTTCCGCGAGACCAGTTTGTAATTTGGGAGTGAATGCTGGAGTTTCCCCTTCTTTTTATTTTTCCACGGTTGTGTTTTCCCTGTCAAAATTTTGTCCCAACATCCGCAGATACGTGTTCATCTCTAATTGGACATGGCATGGTGGGTCTATTTGGTGAACTTGTCACTTTTGTTACATTTGTAAAAAATGCCCAATTGGTCCCATGGCTCGATGAATTCTAATTGGCTACTCAACGATATGAAGTGGTAGAGAAATTTCTTACTTTGGCCCCGAAAAGTGTACATGTGTCATAAGTTGAGCCGTTGTGGGAAGGTGGGCCCTTTTGGAATTTTGAGGCATTATGATGAAAGGTGTAAAAGGAATGCCTAGAGCCCATAAATGGACACGTGGCCATTTTTTAAGTTAAAAGCGGGAGGTGGGTCACCTGGAAGACTTTGGAACTTTTAGCCTTGTTTTGAAAAAGGGAGTAAGGTATAAAAGTGAAGCGCGACCCCACAAGTGCCTAGATAAAGCCACGTGTTGAGTTTACATCAAAGACAGGAAGGCAGGTCACTAGAGGTATTCTAGAATTTTTGGCTTTGTTTTGAAAAGGTAAAAAGGTGTAAAAATAAGTTGCGACTCCGCCAATGCCCTAGGAAAGCCACGTGTTAAACCTATATTGAAATTAGGTGGCGAGCAGAATGTTTAAAAGCACATAATTCTTCTGAGTGGCATAAAATGAAAAAGGCCCCCAAGCCCACCTCAACTAAGATCTTTTCCACATGGAGGGCCTACACCTATTTGGGGACCTGCCCCGAATTTTACTTTTGAAAGAGTGCCGAAGAGACACGTGGAGGTTTCTTTGGATCTTCCCATACTTAGAATTTTCAAGCGTCCGATGAAAATTTCTCAGACCCTAGGCACGTGGCACCTTCTACTAGTTCTTAAACTTTTTCAATAAATGGTACAAATTTTTGGGGCCGAGACACGTGGAGATCCCGCGCTTGTTTGGGGTCTCCACTTTTGGGCACCATATCAAAAGTGCGCCGAAGAGACACATGGAGGCTTTGGCTCCTCTTTATACTAATACTTTTTCTATGGTGAGGCAACTTTCTTGGGCCTAGGGCATGTGGAGAGCCTGTGCTCATTTGAGGTCCCGCCTCTAGACTTCATATTTGAAGTTACACTAAATAGACATGTGGAAGCTTCCACTGGACCTTCCCATGCTCGAATTTTCAGCAATCGATGCAACTCTCTCGGGTTATGAACATGTGGAGGGCCCGCGCTCATTTGGGAACCTACCTCTAGACTTCACCTTTGTAGTTGCACCAAGGAGACACGTGGAGGCTTCGCTCCTCTTTACACTTGGCCGAATTAGACTCGCAACATAGATATGTGGTATAATCCATGTGAGGAAACTCATTTATGAGAGGCATGAATACATGTATCTATTCCTCAAGGTGTATTCTCAAAGGTGAAAAGGATTGCTTGTCAGATCAAGCCATATGGAACCACCTGAGAATTATTAAAAAAGGGATTTCTTGCATGAAAAAATAAAAGAATGATTAAAAATACTGTCAAAAGTTATGACATGGCATCCAATCATAGTTGAGGAACTAAGAAATGTGATTAGTTCATGATTTATCCACCTAGAAACAGAAAGTAAGATATTTTCAAGGGAATAAACATGATTAAACAAGTAATTTTTAAAGGGGATATTCCTTGAAGATTTAGACTTTGGGGAGGGAATTTGGGATGAGTGAGCGAGTAAAATTGTATAAATGTAATGAGAATACTCTTGCATAAAGGGGGTTAATTTTTCTGAGAAATTTTGAGAAAAACCATTTTCCTGAGAGACCATATGAGAAACTTGTTTATTTCCTATGTTTGTAGATTTAGTCATGTCAAGATGGTTGCAAGTGTACAACCATTGACAAGCTCTGAGATTGTTGAAGAAACTCTCCCCTGCTGATGAATCTAGTGAACCTTGAATGAATTTGTGTTGATCATGAGCATAATTGTGTTTGCTTTTATTTCAAAATGTTTTCAAATAGTTTTTCATGTTCCTGTTGCAATATTATGTTAAAATCCCTCTGAATCACACAAGATCTTATCCACGTGGTAGTATTGTGGCATTTGCAATTTCATTGTGAGGAGAGATTTCATCTTGTAATGAAATAAACAATTTAAAATCATTTTACTTCCACTTGTGTTGACAAAGATTGTTTATTAGCCTATGAGTGTATCTTAGGCATGACTAGAAGGGATTTATAATGTTTAATTGAGTCTTTAACATGAGCCTTTGTGTTGAATTATTGAAGAGTGTATGAAATCGTGCATCTCTGGGCCTCCATTGATACACACCTTCTGGTTGAAGGAATATTTTGGCTATTTTGAAGCATTTTGTCTATGAGTGTTCTAATATTTGTAAAGGCTCTCAAATATTTGGTATAATCAACTTTATCTTGCTTAACTTCCCACCAAAAACTTCTCAAATGATAAATCCTACATGAACTACCCCTGTTTGTATTGTGTATCCATAAATATTTAACAAATTTTATAGCCAAAATATGCAGAGACAATCAGGTTTCAATTATTGTCTTTAGTAACCCGAACCTTGTCCAAGAAACATCTCCACTCTCTAGTGTGACAACTTGTGAGAGTTAGATTGTGTTGTATTGATCATATTTTCTCAAGGTTTTCATGAAAATTGTGCAAAGAAGGATCTCTTGATATCCTTCACCAACATGGGTTACAGAACGGGTCCTCTCACCCTGGTTGAAGGCACAACCTAAAGTAGTGAGGGTAGATCAAACCCTTAGTAAGGTGATATCCATTTCTCTAACACCTGAGTGACAAAGAGTCAGTTGAATCCTCCCGGCTAAAAAATGACTTATATCATGATTTGTCTGTCTCTAAGCATCCCGACAGTTTTCATGATGTCTTTCACCACCTCGCAGGAGAATCAATTTGGATACCAACAAAACCTATAATCATGTTATAAATAGAGAATCATCAATTATTTTAAATTTTCAAGTGAGAATGTTACAACATATATCATTATGGGAGATATGAGGGGGATGTGTATGTTGAGTGCTAGATGATGGAATAGAAGGAGGTTTTTATGATGGGTGATAATGGTCCCTTTTCTTGGACACATGAGGATAAGGCTCTCAAACTCTACTCATGTGGTTGATAACCCAACAAGTGTCATTGGTAAGAAAAAAATCCATGAAGAGAGAAATAGAGTAGCATAGAAGAAGAAGGTCATGTGGCTTTCCTTTTTGATCTCAACTAAATTCCACTTATAGTTACTTCATATATCATTGATAAGCTCTATAATATGAAAAATCATGCTTTGGGGATTCATGCCATGTATAGTATGGCTCAACCTTGAGTGGGGAAGATCCATAATGAAAAGAATATTCATAGGTGAAATCATGAAAGGTAATTTTGTAATAATATGTGGATAAAAGGGGATAATATGAGGAGATGTCATATGATGTGATAAGGTAGTAACAAAGCTAACGAGAGGGAAAAATATGAGGCTCAAACATCAGGTCACTTATCAAAGGAGCGTAATTCATTAGTACATCCTTAAATTCAAAGTCAAAGTAAACATCCTAATCATCCATCAAATTTTCTTATTCAAGGTCAAAGTAAGTAGTTGTGTCTCTTAAGGAGATAGTGATGGTGTTAATTATCGATTAATATTGGATTGTAATGATTCATGATAGTGAGGAATCTTTGAATTCTTGTTCTAGATGTATCCTATTAAGAAAGGGTCATCGAGGTATAACCATAATCATAGTTAGGTGTAGTAATGTCAATATCGATTAAGAAAATATAGAATTTATAGATGCCTAATTCTGATTGCAATGTAGTAGTAAATGAATATGTAAATAATCACATAATAGACCTAAACAAGTAAGCAATTAAGATTTAAAACCCTAAGTGTAAAGAGGAGATAAAATGAATTAGTTTTTTTGTAATAAATCCTGGGTTATGTCAAAGTGAAAAACTAAGAAATATGGAGTGTATACTCTAGCAATAAAACCCATAAAGTTGCAGATGTGGAGGAATACATTAGATTGGGGCACTGGAATGGGTCGGGGCACTTGGGAGCTATAGAATAGTACTAGGAACTTGTGACTACCAAAAATCTCATAAAACCATCTTTGATTGGTTTAAGGTGTTCATTATCTTTTCTTATTGTCATTAGTGGGCACGCATGATGATCATTGATGTCACCGATAACCCGCAATAAATATTTCACTTGAAAAAATCTCACAAGTGCATCAAATCCTAAAATTAAAATAATGCAAATGAGGTCAGGTTGTCCTCCATTGTCAAACAAGTGATCTTACAACTAAGTGATGTACTACATTTCAGACCCAATGTAGTTCTATGTGTGTGTGTGTGAAGAATCATGCCTTAGGTGGCTCTTGTGCGTGTCACACTTGATAGTGAGAAAATAGCTAGATGTAGAAGATGTAAGTAGATTTGTACATGGAATAGAATGAAATTCCTCCTATGAAGTGTATGTAGAAGAATGTAGTCCCTTGCCCTTGAATGGATGCTAGAATGGATGCTTGAATTCTCTTGAATAGCCTTTGGATACAACCTTAGGTGGTGATAGCTAATGCTTAGTGTTTGGTCCTTTATTATGGTCACATAGCTTTATATTTATATGATTCCCTTGCTTGAATTTTGTAATTAACCTGAAAAGGATGACTACCAAAAAGATAAGATGCCCAAATGACTAGAAATAACCCAAAAGATGTGAGTAAAGTACAAATAGGTTAGGGGCACCCATAGGGGATGGGGGTGCTTGACGTTGGCATCTTGGATAAGTATTGGTGTCTAGACCTAGAGAAAATGAAAGGTTGGAGGTCGAACTAGCACAAAAGTGTGTAAAATAAAAGTAACAATAGAAATCAAACAAATATGGCCAAAGACATGGGTTGATTAATACTTTTTTTACTTAGGAATCATATGAACAAAAGTATGTGATTAGGACTAGATATATACCCAAAGTGCATGATTTTGTGTCTACATTTTCCCCACTTTATGTTGTTGAGAAAAACTTGAAAACATAAAGTAGATAGAATATGCATACCTAATAACCATGTAGATCGGATCTATGAAAAAAGTGTGCCGAGAGACAAGAAAAAGCGTAGAGTGATAAAAATGTGAAGTGTGGAAACTAAAGAAGAGGAAGTGTAAAAAGTGATGAAGATAATGACCCTAGGGTGAGGGCGTATGTGTCGATATCATGATTTTTCCGTTGTTGATGTTGATTATTGATTGTAATTGATGTTGTGTGATGATGTGACTACCGCTTCCCATAGGACAGAGACCTATAAAAGATAAGAACAAACAAGTAGTCAAATATGTGTGTATATGATCAAAATGAGTAAAAAACATGTAAAAAGTATGTAAAATGTGAAAAAGGAACATGTGCACCTGATATGTGATGAGTGAAAAGTGTAGAAAGGATCTTGATGATGATGTAGAAGAACAAGTTTTTTGGGTGATCTCACGCCAATTGCACTACTGCAAAGTTTTTGGGAAATCACATGCCAATAAGAACAAGAAGTGTAGTAATAAAATTATAGTGTCATCCTCCAAACCTTTAACGCTTCCTAAATGTAGAACACCACTGCAGATGGTGTGTAAAAATTTGACCCAATTTAAAATAGCTTTGATCTAACGCAAAAGTATAAAATGTTGTGTAGTTCATGTATGCCGAGTGCTAAGGATTGTGTGCCTAATAAAAGTGATTATGTGAAATGTTGAAGACTATTTTGAATTGAAAAAATATTGTATGCGCCTTTGGTTATAGGCATTTAGGAAGGGTCAGGTTCCCACCACTACTATCCTGGTCTAGGCACTAGTGTTTGTGTTGTACTAAGGACCTAAGTCAAATTTTGAGCCCTATCTC
Source organism: Taxus wallichiana var. yunnanensis (assembly GCA_018340775.1). Taxonomy (NCBI): domain Eukaryota; kingdom Viridiplantae; phylum Streptophyta; class Pinopsida; order Cupressales; family Taxaceae; genus Taxus; species Taxus wallichiana. The sequence goes on from CM031235.1 coordinate 684,605,880, forward strand.
GAGACCGATGACTGTTTGTACCAGTTCTAAACTATGCTTTTTGATGACCGTAGAATTCTACATGGGGTGAATGATTCACCCAAATGATGCCCCACTTGTTTGGGGTGCATGCGAAATCATTGATGAGTACACGGCCCAAAGGAGGACTAAATGTTGTGCTGAAAGCTGTGCCCTGTAGGAGGAGGGAGTGTGTTTGGTAAAAACCAAAGCGCACACAAAAAAAGTGTCTAGGAGACAAGAATTAGTACAAGCAAAGAAAAACACACATGTAGAAGATGAAGTGTAAGCTAATAAGCAAGCAAACAATATGTAGTATAAGATGCAAGAAGACAATGTAGACCAAAAAAAGTGGGTTTCAAACATGGGACATCACTCACAATGTCACAATATAATCAAGGCCGTAGTGGCCATAAACATACATACAATCAAAGAGAAATGGAAAGACATAGGGTAGATCCCATAAACAATAACAAACAAGAGCAAGAAATATAAGAGACAACCATGGAAGCATATAGACTGTAAAGAAAATGTTGCACATGAAGCACCTATTAGCATGTTAGAAAGATAGAAAGTATGTCAAAGTGTGTATGATCTGATATAATAATGTGCTATGAAAAATGAAACAATAACACATGTAGTTTACAAAGGTGGATGCCCTAGGATCTATTTTGGGATTGGTAATATCTACTATGCCAAACATCCATGTTGCGTGTGTGGATTTGTAGAATCATGTGATCACAACTAGAAAATAAGTGAATGCACATGTATGTATATGATAAAAATAATGACATACAAAATATTTGACTAGCATGTGTAATAAAGTGTGCATGTAATAAGTAAATGCAAGAAAGACTAAATGTGAACAAAATATTTAGTATGCAAAGTGGATTAGATGGAATGGAATACAAAGTGAATAATAGGAGTAGTGTGCCTCCCAAGTGGATGTGTATGTATGAGATGAGGTTCATTTATACATTCCTCCTTATTAGTCAAGAATGAACCGTAGAACAAGAGTGTGTCATCGGGAAATGGTCTGAATTGTGCATGCTAGAAAGATATGAGCGATAAAGCATAAAGAATAATGAGTGAGTGAGTGAGTGAACACGTGAGTGTGGTGAGGTCCATTTTAGATGTATACCCTCAATAGTCAAGTATAGACTATGGAACTAGAGTGCGTCATAGGGTAATGACCATGTGTAGAAGTAGATGCTGTGCAAAATATATGTCGTGAATGTGTAGAGTAGATGTTGTGTAGAGAGAGATGAATGCATGAAATGTGAAGTGTGTAGTGTGTAATGTGTAGTATGTAACATGTAGTGTAGTGTGTAGTGTGTGAGGTTCATGTGTATAGGATTCCCTCAACAGTCAAGTGTGAACTGTAACACGAGAGTGTGTCATCGGGTAATGACGATAATAATGTATCAAGATGTGTATGATGTGTATAATGTATATGAGAGACTAAATGTGAAGTGTAGAGTATGTGAGACACCTAAGAATGTTAGATGTGGGAGGGGAATAAGTATTATGATCCTCCCAAGTATGAAAAGATGTAAATAATCAAGTGATACTATCTAAGAGATCATCATTGTCTTGATCGAATCCAAATGGAGATGCATCAGAAACTTGATAGGTGATTGAATGTGGGGAATCATATAAAGAGCCATTGTGGCATAAGTTATACATGGTCATTGCGTATTCTTCATTGGTGAAAGTTTTTGGTGGACACCCATGTGCATACTAATGAGTAAGATTTTGTGAATAGTCATGAGATGAGTAATTATAGATAGAAACACGACCAAATGAAATAGGTATCGTGATATTAGTATGACTAGGGTCCAAATTGCCCCCTGATATAATTAAGCCAAGATTGGCCAAGTGTCAATGGAGAAATTTGAGGGGCATATGCAACAAGTATTGTTACATGGAAGACACAAGGAACATAAGTGGTTATGATATGAATACATCCATGATAGAGATCTTTGTGAGTGAGGTGGTGGTAAGATATCATTGAGCATCAAGCCAAGCTTGGTCAAACCATCATTGGTGTAAAGAGTATTAGCACAAGTAAGATCCAATGAATATGATACCAATAATAATTATTCATGAAAAGTGAGCTTGTGAAAGGAAGAGATGTGAATGTAGATTGTAAATGAGAAGATGAAACGACGTCCAAAGTATAAACATAACCCTAATAAAGTACCATAGCATTAGTAGAAGGAGGGGTGTTTTGAATTGGTATTCACCAGGGCCTACAACGATGAAAGTATCATTGAAATATGAATCATTTACCCAAAGAGAAGTAAAGTTTAGTTTACTCAAGTTGTCATCAATAAGTTCAATGGTATCGACCTTGTCATAAGAATTATCAGTGCTAGCATTTTCATCTTTGGATAATGATATCTAGATTATTGGGAAGAGGTGCACTAGATGTAGGAGTGAGAGGATCCTGAACGAGTGGAGTGGTAGTGTTGATAGGAGTATACATTGTAGGTGAAATGATAACAATGGTATGAGTGGAAACAAATGGAGTGCTTGGATCGAGTGGAGGAGGAATGTGACACACTAGATTGGTTGATATCATATGTATCAATATTACTACATGGAATAGGATGCGATAGAGGAATATGCATATTAGTAACTAAATTTATGCGAAAAAATTTAAATTTACTCGGGGTATTCAAAGTAATGGTATGTTCATAACCATCATGTAGGAATTTAACACATTGATGAACAATGGATGGGACAATGTGCATTGCATGAATCCGTGGTCTACCTAGAAACAAATTGAAATAAAATGAGGTATTGATAATGATTTGTAGGGACTGTCTTAGGGCCGACCTTGATATGTAATGTGATATTTCCCAAGCATGTGCGAGTAGTTGAATCATAGCCATGAATAAGAGTAGAATTCTTATAAATGAGATTGTTTGTGATGTCAATTTGTTTTAAAAGAGAATGATCACATAAATTAATAGCATATCCATTGTCAATGAGTACATGCTTGATACAAATGGTGCCAATGATAAGCAGTGATAAGCAAAGGTGCACATGGATTGTCAATAGTAGATGGTGATATGTCCTCATCAGTAAATGATATAACACACAATTTTTTTGAGGGAATGAATGAGGTGTGTGAATGCCACCGAATAATTATCACTCTTAATATGAATAGAACAAAAGGGCGACCTCTAATGTTTGACAAAAATCAAGCACGGTGCATGCAGATAAGTCATAGAGGGATATTTTAGCCAGTGTATTATTAAGTTGTTCAATGATATCATAGCCCTTAGAAGTAGCAGGAGGAGCCATAGAATTTATATGTGGTGGGATAGAAATGAGTTGAGCCATAGGAGGATGGGTGTAGAGAGTAGTTACTTACTTTGTAGACACCTAAATTCCACTTTTGCAGTCTTATTGCTCAAAGCACACTAATTACCCTCATTCTTACCATTTCTATTATAATTAGTGATTTCACTAATTAACTAATGTTTTCCTCTATTTTGGTTAATTAACGATGCTTTGTTGATTAACTAACCTCTATCACATTTCGAGATGCCAATTGACAACACATCATTAGTTATAATCCTCTTCTAAGAAAAAAATTAGCGATTATTAGCTAATTAGGCCTATTTACCCTTGTTTTGATCAATAAACCCTATTATTGGTTAATACCCCTCTTCTAACTATTCAAAATCACCCTTTCCCTCCAAGACATTCCAAAAGTCTTCAAAAGCTTATCTTAGCCTCTTAATTGATCCTAATTGGTTAATTAAGGCTCCTCACATGCTAATCACTTGTTAATTCACTAATCATGATTATCAAACCTTAATCTACTTTATGCTTTTAGTCCCACATGCACCAAGATGCAAGTTTTCCTCAAATAGAAAACTACAAAAAGGACCAAGCTCCAACCTTAAAACTTTACACCATACTTTTATTAGTATATCATATAACAAATATGATTAAGAGCCTTACTTCCTTCTTGGATTAGCTTGCTCAATATTTGCATCCAATCTTCATGTTGGTTAGTAGAGGGATATCTAATATGGCCTTGTATCCATTGTTAGAGAGATCCTCTCACCATTTGTGGAGTAGAAACAACCATAATTTGATTTCCCTTAGATCTAATTAGGTCTATGTTAATTAGTAATCATCTCACATAGTAAGGATGCTTGTAGATTAGATGTTTGATTTCATTTAGTTTCCATTAATGCATATTTTTAATATTTGATCATGATGTTTCATTCTTAAGCTTAAGCTTGGCTCTAGGCTATTATGGTGTTAGCCTTTACTAGTTAGTCATATTGCAAAAGTTTTGGGTGATGATAACTACATTGATAGTAGGATTAGTCACACACGTAATAAAGTGAGGAGGATGTTGAGTATGAAATTGCATGAAATCAACAACAGTAGTAACCATTTCAAAGACCTTAGTTAGAGTTAAAGAAGGATAAGAATATTGATCCATGACTCGATAAGATGAAGATATATCAAAAGGAAGATGTTGAACTGTTGGGTTCACCAAAATGATTGGGTTCACCAATATAGAATTTATAGATGCCTAATTTTGCTTGCAATGTAATAACATGTAAATGAATATGTAAATAAGTACAAGATAGACCCAAGCAAGTAATCAATTAAGATTTAAAACCCTAAGTGCAAAGAGGAGATAAAATTACTTGGATATTTTCTAATTAATCCTAGGTTGTCAGGTCAAGTGACGAATCGAGAAATATGAAGTGAAAATTGTAGAGAAATAAAACTCAAAAATTTACGGATGTTGAGGAATATACTAGACAAGGGCACCTAGAATGGGTGAAGGGAGACTCATGCGGGAACTACAAACTAGTACTAGGCTCCTATGACTGCCAAAAAGCTCACAAAACCATAGTTAATTGGTCACAAGGTGTTTGTTGTCCTTCGCTTCTTGTCACTAGTAGGTCGCACGATGATCACCAACGTCGTTGATAACCTACAATAAATATTCCACCTACAAAACCCTCTGAAGTGAATCAAATCCCAAAAAGAACATAATTCAAATGAGGGGTCAAAATGTCCCTCGCTATCAAACAAGTGATCTTATGACTGAGCGTTGCACTACATTTTAGACCCAATGTAGTTCTATGTGTGTGTGTGAAGAATCATGCCCTAGGTGGATCTTATGCATGTTGCACTTGATAGTGAGAAAATAGCTAGATGTAGAAGATATAAGTAGATGTGTGCATGGAATAGAATGAACTTCCCCTCCTATGAAGTGTATGCAGAAGAATACAGTCCCTTACCCTTGAATGGATGCTAGAATGGATTCTTGAATAACCTCGGATGCAACCTTAGGTGGTGATAGCTAATGCTTAGTGCTTGGTCCTTTATTATGGTCACATAACTTTATATTTATATGATTCCCTTGCTTGAATTTTGTAATTAACCCCAAAATGCCGACTACCAAAAAGATAAGATGCCCAAACAGCTAGAAAGGACCCAAAAGATGTGAGTAAAGTACAAATAGGTCGGGGCACCCAGAGAGTACGAGGGCACTGACATTGACGTCCTAAATGGGTGCTAGTGTCCAAAATTAGAGAAATTGAAAGGTCGAATGTTAGACTGGGAAAAAGGTGTCCGAAATCAAAAGTAACAATAAAAAAATAAAGATGGCCAAAGACATGGGTTAATTAATACTTTTCTTACTTAGGAATCATATGACTAGTAGGATTTAATAAGGACTAGATAGATACCCAAAGTGCGTGATTTTGTGTCTACAATATCACATGACTCAACAATAGTCTCGATTTAAACTAGATTCTCTATGGGAGGATTCTTAGTGTGAGAAATAATGATGGGCACTCGATTGACATCTTCTTACGAGAGTATGGTCATAGGGAAGAAGGTAACGATGAGATAACATTAGGGGATCATAATTCTTAATACCAATGTTAATCTCATTAATCTCATTATCATCTCGAGTCAAGAAATTTAGGAAGAGTACAATCCATGACCTCAGGATGACCACTATAGCCACAAAGGGAATCTACTAGATAGAATAAATTGTTGATATTCATGGAATGGAATAGTAGAAAGATTATTCATAGTGGGAATCATGAATGTCCCATGTTGTTGAAAGAGGTCAAAGTTCCAAGGATTAGTGTCACCTTGTACTTTATAGATAGCTCCTAAATGTGTGAGCTTAACACATGAGGTGGATGATGTGACTAAACACGTGTAGTAGCTCCATGGTCGACCTAGAGGATATTATAAGATAAGAAAATTTAAAGATCAAAGTTGATTCAGACTATATGAGAAGGCATGGTGATAGATAGAAAAATGCACCCCATAAGGGGCATCTATTGGCATTCATAACCTTGACATGTGTTCCTTGTGGATTTGAGATTGTCGATGGAGTAGCCAAGTGTTTTAATGAAACCAAGGAAAGCAACATTAGTTCTATAATCTTCATCTATGAGATATCTCTTAAGTATAGTGTGACTAATCTAAACTAGGATAAAGAGGGGAGGATTGTCTCGTATGAAATAGAAGTTCATTAGGAATCATATAATCAAAAGGGAAGAAGAAAAGACATGAAGAATTTTCAATAGTAAGGTTAGTTTGAATGGAAAAATCTTCACATTGGCATAAGATACTCTCCTTAGAACCATGTAGGGTAGGTTATTTCCTAAATTTAGTGGAAGAGTAATATTCATAGTAAAAGAAGGATGACATAAGATGCTTGTGATGCTTAAGTGAGGTGTGAACAAGCTTTGGAAATGAGATTTGGATTGGAATTCTAGAGAGTTCTACGAGGAGTTCCCAATCTTCGTGGTTGAATGTGTATCATTTTGAACATGTGGGTGTTCATGTTGAAGAGGTTTTGAAGGTATGGGGCTTACAATGTGCTTTAAATTTTTATTTTTTCCACTATATCTATAGGATCAAACATGGTAGAAATATATCCAAAAGGGCCGATGGTGTAGGGAAGACAATGAGTAAGATCAAATAGGATCAATCATGCATGTATATGGGGCCTGATGGTTTTCGAGGATGATGAATAAGATACTTTTGATATCGGACATGTAAAGGAATTCACACAATGGTTGATGTCATTTATTTAGATTGTAGAATTAGGTTTTGAGGTTTATTTAGTGAATATTTATCTTAGAGAACATGGATAGATGGTTATATAAGTTTTGAGATGAGTAAAATAAGGGTATGTAGTTTTAATTAAAGAAATTATATGCTTAACACCTTGTATGTTAATTGTGTTTTAAAAATATGTACTAATGAAGGATATGAAATACCAATAGTGCTAGTGGAAGATTTACTATTTTTTGTAGGACCTAAAGTAGGTTGGTTAGATTTGGAGTGATCAAGAAATGAGTCATTATATACTTTAAGAAATTTATTGGATTGATAAACCACCCCATGTTAATCACATTGATGGGATTTATCACGTGCCTTGATATATTCATCTGATTTTTCATGAGTGATGGCTTCATGATCAAATTTACTATCAAGGAGGAAGGTATATGCAAAATATTGAATGGTGTGACAAATTTTGTAAGAATGACCCCATTTGGCATGTCACCAATTTTTTTTTCTTTCATCATGCCATTGAGGAAGAGGTTGAGAAGGGTCTATAACCATGGTGAATGGATGAGGTAGAAGTTATAGGAAGAACAATGAGTGTGAGAACCTCTTGTGGTTGATTTAATTTAAATTGAATTAAATCTTTAAGATAAGAGAAAATACTATAAATAATGATATACATATGATATAATACATTAAATGGACAAGAAAAAAGCAAAAATAATATGAAACCCTAAGAAAGTGAGAGAGATAGATGACTTAGTTGATTTTCTAATGATCCGGGTTGAGGAGTTATCGGGACATACTAGAAGAGTTTCATCAAGGCTCACTAGAGGTTCTAGAACTCAGAGATGTGTAGGAAAGAAGCACCCACTAGAGTACAGGAGTGCCTTAATGTTATTGACTATTCTCGGGCGTGAGTTTCTACCCAGATGTCCAGTGTTTCGATATTTTCTGTAAGAGGATATTTGATATTGATTTCCTTTTGCTTTGGTTTCACTCCAATGTCATTGCTCATGCCTCGTAACTCTGGAAATTAGATGGCTAGATACATATACCCATAAACCACATCAAACCTAATAAATAAGATGGAAAATGGGGAGAAAAATTCAAAATGTGCAATGGTCACCGGCCTCCCCCAAAGTTTTTGTGAAAAGTGCTTCATGCGGGCCATGGTTTGTTGGCCGCACTACATAATCACCTTGGGCCTAGAGTAATAGAGGATCTTCACGCTCCCAATGCTAACCCTTGAGCGATTCACCCACCAAGATTCTCGTTTAGATAGATTCTATCTTCGTCTCTTTGGTGGATTCGACCGAATTGGCTGCCCAACTTTCCATTCTCGGCGATGTGGCTATTTTTGAGAAATTCGTGGGCAACCGTCTCTCAATTAAAGGTATCCGTAGCTGGTGCGACACTCAGTGGGGTAGTGGTCTCCACATTCATTTCCTCAAGAAGGGTTTTTTTCTCATTATCCTTCGTAGTTCAGCACAGAGGGACGACACATTGGAGAGGAAAGGCTCGCTCTTCTCTGATTTAGGTTTGCATATTCGTGAGTGGTTGCTCACTTTAATTTGGCTCAAGTGGAAATGGATGGACTTCATGTTTGGATCAGACCGTATTCTCTACCTTATGAATTTTGGTCCTCCTCCATTCTCTCCAAAATATGCTCCAGCTTAGGTTGTGTTGTGCAGTGATAGACCTGTTACTTTGGAAGGTACTCTCTCTTCCTTTGCCAGGATATGCATCTCTATTGATCCCTCCATTAAACTAAAGGAATTCATAGTCATTTCCACCCCCATGGGTCGTTGGGTTCAAAAAGTGGACTATGAGGTTATTTCCGATAGCCGCTTTAAATGCAAATAGTCCTGGGCATTCACATAAATCCTATAAAAATCCACCCATTTCCAGCGTTGTTGCCTTGAGGAAAAAGATTTCTCCATCTTCGACTCCATCCTGGCTGGTCCTCCACCTGGTTCCGATCCCATTTCGGCACCTGACCCCGGTCCTACTCATGTGTTCCGAGCCTCTCATGCTCGAACCCGAGCACTATCTCTCCTTGGTAAAAGAAACTACGCCTCGTAGTTCAAGATTCTACTAGAATTCTATCTCTTTTCCAGGAAGGTATCACGCTGGGCCTCGGTGCTGATGCTACCTCCCTAGAAAAATGGGTAAATGAGAAGGACAAGGTGCTTCTTTCTATCAATGGTTCTTCTGAGGATTTCTCTTCTAGCCTAGACAATGCTCTCATCAATCCCTCTCTCGGCTAACTTGCAACACAATTCAATCCTACCGACTCCAGCCATTCTAAACATGGATGGGGACCGAAAGCTCATCCTGGTCGACCCTCCAGAAACACCCTTTCTCTCAAAGACATTGCAGCAGGTAAGCAACTTCAGCTTCGTTCCTTTTTTCCATCCTCAAGTAGGAGAGGCGGGTCCTCTCCAAGATCCAGCCGATCCTTTTTCTTGGAATGTTAGGGGTCTTAATGCCCCTAACAAATAGCATCTGCTGAGACGTTATGCTCTTAATTCTAAAGCTTTCTTATGTCTTATTCAAGAAACTAAGATGTCCTCCAAGGATTGTTTGTCTGATTGATTTTGTAAGTGGAAAGGTTGGGAAGGTTGCTTCTCGAACTCTCTTGGTGCCTCTGGCGGCTCTGGGAGTTCTCTAGAATTCCAATTTTTTTTGTCTTGAGCCTTTATTGGTAGACCCCAATTTCATTTGGTGTAAATTTTTCATCAAACATTTTGATGTGTCCTTCTTTCTTTGTAATATCTATGGTCCTAACTCTTCGTTAAAAAAATAGAGCTTTGGTCAAAGATTCAGACAATTCTTGATCCAATACAAAATTTCAAGACTATAGTGGCTGGGGATTTCAATGCTACCCTCTCCGACAAAGATAAAAGAGGGGGAATTCAATGGCAGCCTCATTCTCAAGTGGATTTCACCTCCTTTGTTACTCGCCAAGTTAATCGATTTGAACCCAGCTCAGGGTGGTTTACCTGGAACAATCGACGTATTGGGTTTAGCTCTATGGTGGTTCGTTTGGATCATTTTTTGGTCTCCGAAGATTGGCTTCAACACAACTTTCTCATCAAATGCTCTGTTCTTCCTCTCTCTAGATCTGATCACTTTCCTGTCTCTCTCAACATTTCTTTTGACATCCCGCCGCATCGCTCTCCTTTCAAATTTGAGTCCATGTGGTTGCAGGATCCTTCTCTCAAGCCTCTTATTCACTCTTGGTGGGATTCCTTTGAGGTGGAAGGGACGTGGATGTTCAAACTTTCTAAGAAGCTTTCTCTGTTAAAAGACAAATTGCTAGAATGGAATGTTTCTTGTTTCAAAAATATTTTTCAAGAAAAATAGAGAGTTGAGAATGCTTTGCGCCTTCTAAATGAATCGGTTTTCTCCAGAGGTATGTTTCAGGAAGATTTCATCAATGAAAAATCTCTTCTTAGTGAGCTTGGTGATCTTCTTCTTAAAGAAGAAATTCATTGGAGATAGAAATCTCATGAAATTTGGCTAGCCGATGGGGACAAAAATACCAAATTCTTCCATGCTTCTGTCAAAGCTAGAAGAAATGTCAATTATATCTCCTCACTAAAGTTAGATGATGATTCAATGTTGTCTTCTCAATCTCTGATTAAATCAGAGATGGTGATGTTTTTTCAAAAGCTTCTGAATGGTGATGAGGCCTCTCCTTTGGTGGAACAACGTTATTTCCTTGATCGATTTCTTGTTTAGTAGATGACAAAGTGATAACATCAAACTTCTCTCTCCTTTTTCTAAGGATGAAGTTCGCAGGATTGTTTTCTCTATGCAAAGGGATAAAGCACCCGGTCCAGATGGTTTTCCTGCCTCATTTTTCCAAGACTTCTCGGGGACATCATGGGGACATCAGTATGGCATTCCATGGAGGAATCTAGATGTTCGGGAAAGCTCCTTGGTGCTCTCAATCACACTTTTATTTGTTTATTCCTAAAAAGGCACAAGTTGTCTCTCTCGATGATTTCAGCTGATCTCCCTTTGCAAGATTTACTATAAAATTATTTCAAAGGAAATAGTGTCAAGGTTGAGTGTTCTTTTGCATAAGCTCATTACACAGGAACAAAGCGGTTTCATCCCAGAAGATCTATTGCTGATGGTATAATCATTTCCCATGAAATGATTCACACTCTTCACTCTTCCAACCACTCTGGTATGATGATCAAATTGGATTTCAGAAAATCCTATGATCGTATTAATTGGAGATTACTTTATAAATCCCTTCAAGCTATGGGCTTTGACATTCACTTTTGTAATTGGATCTTCAATTGTATTTCTTCACCCCAGTTTTTAGTTCTGGTTAATGGTTTTGTTGAAGGTTTCTTCAAAGATTTATAGAGGCTCGAGGCAAGGTGATCCTCTGTCCTCCTTCCTTTTCATCCTGGTTTCGAGGCTCTTAGTCAAAGTATTAAAGTTGCTCTTCAGGTTGGGGAGCTCAAGGGATTTAAGATGACCACCAATCTTCCCCCTTTCGCACCAACAGTTCGCCGATGATACTTTCCTTTTTGGTCAAGCGTCCATTCCGGAAGCCCGTTGCCTTTCCTTTTACTGGAATCCTATTCGATGGCCTCTAGTCAAGTAATCAACTATCACAAATCTGTTATTTTCTTCTTCAATGTCGCTCCCAGGTTTCAGGGCAGGATTAAGGCAATTTTAGGCTTTGCGGTGGGTTCCCTCCCCCATAAATATTTGGGGATCCCTCTCTTTTCTAGTAATGGTAAAGTGAATCTTTGGGACGGGCTTCTCAACTCTTTGTCGGCTAAAGATTACTTTCGTGGAAAGGAAAATGGTTGTCCTTGGCTGGTCGTGCTCTCCTGATCAACTCTGTCCTCCTAGCCCTTCCGATTTATATGTTGTCAGTCTTGATGATTCCCAAGACTGTTTTGCACAAAATTGAGAAATTAGTCAGAACCTTCCTTTGGCAAGGGAATAATGAAGAGAGAAAATTTCATTTGGTGAAGTGGGAGACTGTCAAGCTCCCCAAATCTCTTGGTGGCCTGGGCATTTTAGATTTGGCTCTTCAGAATCGCCTGGTGCCAAACTTGTTTGGAATTTTATCACCAATTCTAAACGGCTGGCTTTTTAGGTTCTTTCACATAAATATCTTGAGGTGGGTCATCCTGAGCTCCTACTCTCCAACATTGAGCTTCCCAAAGGCTCTCATATTTGGAACTTTTTTTGCAATTGCAAATCCTTGATCGCAGACTCTGTCTCCTGGAAAATCAACAATGGTCAATTAGCCACCTTTTGGGAGGACAATTGGAATGGGTCTCACCCACTTAACCTTATTCCCAATCTCAACAGAGTTATGAATGCTACCAGTGTCACTTGGGGCACTAAAGTAGCTGATTTTGGTCATCAACATCCAAATGGCTCTCCATCCGGGAATGGAAAAATCTTTCGTCCATCGGGGCTTCCCTTCAAGAATCTAATACTCTTTAAGCCCTTCAGGCAAGGCATGTTCATTTCAACACAGTGAGGACAACTGATTTGGGCCTGAAAACTCCGGGAATTATAAGGTGAAATCCAGTTATGCGCTTCTCATTTCTCAGTCAAGTTTGGGTTCTCCCAGCCCCTTGGGTTGTTGGCACCCCAGTATTTTTCCCAAGGTGGCCATCTTTAGCTAGGTTGGTTCTTAAAAAGAAATTTCTTACTCAGGCGAGGAGAAGAAATTGGGGCTATTTCGGTCCCTCTAAATGTGTGCTTTGTGGTGAAGCCGAGGAAGACTAGGACCATTTGTTCCTCTCTTGTTCTTTCTCCTCCAACCTGGCACACCGGCTTCTCTCCAAATTGAATCTTATCTGGGCTCCATGTAATAATATTGTTGATACGCTCCTTTCCTAGCCTAGGTGTGGTAAAGATAGTTCTCTCAGCTCCATTTGGTTCATAGCTCCTTTCTTCCTCATTTGGCACATTTGGTGGGAGTGAAATCTTCATTTTTTAGAGTAGTTTGCTCACGAGCTCCTTGCTTTTCTAAATAAGCTAGAAGTCACCATCTTTGAGAATGTCAAAGCAAAAATAGCCTCTCTAACCCCACTTTCTCCTCTAGTGATGTGACTATCGAAAATATTGGCCTCTCATCAAACTCCCTAGTCTTGGTTCAATCATAAAAAAGGTCTTTCCCAAGTTGAGAAATTAATTAGAAGAAAAAGGGTCAAATGGCACCCTCCCCCTATGGGCATGTGGAAACTAAACTTTGATGGGGCTTCTAGGGGTAACCTGTAAATCAGTGTTGATTGTATTATCGTGGAGTGATTCAGCACTCTCATTTCCACTAGTTCCTTCCCCTATCTTGGACTGTTCTCGCAATTTAGTCAAGCACAAGATCTTTTTAGAAGGTGTCAAATTGGCTGTCAATCTGGGGTGTAAAACTATTTTCATTGAAGGTGATTCCCAAATCATTATCCACGCAATCTCTCGTGGGTCTTCCCCCTCATGGAAATTAAATCCCTTCATCTCCAACATTCTTTTTGGCTTGGAAAATTACACACATGGCACATCAGTCAATTTTTGTGAAGCTAACCAAGCAAGATTTTCTCACCAACTATGCCATCGATTAACCTACCACCACTGTCATTTTGGGTCACGTGCAGCCCGGCTAGGCCTCTCCAACATCTTGTCACATGAATTGTAGGGTACTCGGTCTAAACATGGATTTTCTCTTCCGCGCGTGTAATACCTTTTTTAAGCGTGGTGCTGGATGGTGGTGGTTTATCACCCCGCTTTCTATCTTTTCTTACCGCTTGTTTATTCGCTTCATTCACCATGGCGTTCTTGGGTTTTCCATTTGTTTTCCTATAGAGCTCTATTCCATGATGAATCTTATACCCTTGATATTGATAGGGACCGAATCTCTGAAATCTTTCATTATTCCTCTCACGAGGAAGAAAAATCTATCGAAACTATCTTAGGTGATGCATACCACTTCGAGTCAGGAGTGCCTACTCCAATACGGAGATTACTTTGGCCTTTATTTGTTTCTCGCTTGCTATTGCATTGGGACACCGTTGTGGTTGAGTTCATTGTGAATGATGAGATTTATCCCGCATACAAAGTGTTGGTTTACATGATTAACTCGACTAATTTCTCCCTCACCGATCCCCTCCATGGGTTGATGAAATGGAAAATCTCACCATTAGTTACTGGATGCTACATTCAATGGCTTTCATGGGAAATATAGAGACCTCCTCCGCTACGCTCAACATGCACAATACTATTTTTGGCGGGTTGTCTCAATCACAGCTCCTTCCCGAAGTACATATCGATGAAGCTCAAGATCCAGCCAAGCCGTAATGAGAAATGGCGGTGGAACTTAAAGACATGTCACCGGAGCCTTCCATCTCCTTCTACGGGAGGTCAACAGGTGTGCGGGCACACGATTGGTTGATTTCTCGGATTTGGCCTTGTTTCCTAGTTCGTTGTGTTTTCCTCTGCTCTTTTTTGTGGTGCTTCCTTTCTCCTCTTCCTCCTGTTTCTTTCTATGTTTCTCTTCTTCCTTTCCCCTCCATTCTCCTTCTACTCCCCATCTTCCTTCCCTTCTTTTTTGGGTGGGGCCTAAACCCCTAGTTCAGAGCTCGGTCAAAAGCGTTGATTAATAAAAAAAAAAATGCAAAATGGGGAGTTTGACTAACCCGATGGTCACCCAAAGAGTGATCTTATGATTGAGTGTTACACTACATCTCAGACTCCATGTATTTCTATGTGTAAGTGTGTGTAATGATGCCCTAGCTTTTCTTATGCAAGTTACACTATGATAGTGGGATAGATCTAGAATGCTCCAAGTATGTAAATGTGTGAGATGGAATAAAATGAACTTCCCCTCCTATGTTTTGTATGCAGAGTGATGTGCCCTTATCCCTTATATGGATGTGCTAGATGGATGCTTTGTAATGATCTTGTGCCTTTGGATGCAAGCTTAGGTGATAATAGATAATGTTAGTGTTTGGCCCTTGATTTGAGAGAAATAACTAAGTATATATATGATTCCCTTGTTTAAATTTCGTAATTGACAACCTGGAAGGCTGACCCAAAGTACTAAAATATGCCCAAAAATTAAAAGAGACCCAAAAGGGTGAGAAAAGGATAGAGAGGGTCAGGAGCACCCATGAGGGATAGGAGCACTGAGCGCTTGTGTCCTAACTGGGTGCTAGTGTTTGAGGCCATAAAATATAAATAAGTTAAGTTCTAGTAGGGTTGTAAGATGTGTAAGACCAAAAATAAGATAAGAGATAAAGCAAAAATGAAAAAAGGAGTTGTCAACCACTAGTTTTCTTGCTTAGGAATCATGTATACATTAGTATGCTTTAGGACCTAGAAATGTACCCAAGTGCATAGATTTTGTGTCTACATTTTCCCCACTTTATGTTGTTAAGTGAATACTTAATAACATAAAGTAGATAGAATATGTGTACCTTGTAATCCTATAGAGAAGAGTGTGTCCAATGTTCCGAGTGGACAAGTGAAGCGTGAAGTGATCATAGTGTGAAGTGTGAAAACTAGGAAAGGGAAGTGGACCTTAGGGTGAAGTGTATGTGTAGTAGTGTGTCATTGGAGCTTGTATTTTTGATGTGAGTTGATTATTGTTCCATGTAAGGAAGGACCTACAAAAGAAGAGTGAGAGAGTATTCAAAGTCTTGTATATGAAAAATCATAGTAATGTATGTATAAGTAAGTAAAAGTGTGTAAAAGGAAAGTGTGCACTGATGTATAAGAGAGTAAAAGATATAAAATTTTCCTTTTTTTCTTGGAGATGTTGGATTTGGATGCCTTCTTAGTGATGGTGATATTTTTGCACGATCTCATGCCAAGAGTGAGTTTTTGGTGATCTCATGCCAAGAGTGATTTTTTGAGAGATCTCATGCCAAGAGTGAGTTTTTTGAATGATCTCACGCCAAGAGCAAGTTTTTTTTGGGTGATCTCACACCAAGAGAAGAGTGTTAGGGAGAGAGGTATAGTTTTTCTCTCCTTCCATGATGCTTCCCAATAAGCACCACTACTAGATGGTGCATCCCTAATTTATAACCTATCGCTCCTATCATTGTAGCTGATAGAATGCATTTTGTATCAAGAGGTAAGTGCACTGATACTAGAGAATTGTACTATAAAATATTAGAGATTTTGTTGAACTGATAAATTTACTATTTTTTCCCCAAGAAACAAGCACCTAGTGAGTGGACACAAATGCTCACCGCTATCTTGTCTCCTATTAGGTGTTAGTGTCTACTCTATATCTATGATCCAATTATGATTTTGTATCAATATGTATTTGTGTGACTTTGTTGATTCTATATTGTGTTGTGCTATTTTGGAGCTCGAGTTGTTGCAGGGTTATTTGTTCACCCAATTGATGCCCCCTCATTTGGGGTGCATGTGACAATGTAGGAAAATGTGGCCTAAAGGAGAGGACCGATACATCGAGTCAAGTGGATACCTGTAAGGGGTAGGGGGTGTACATGGTATAAATCAATGCACATGCAAACAAGATGGACTAGTAAACAAGTGTTAGTGAAAATGAGCTAACATGTAATAGAAGAAAATGTAACAAGCAACTAGGAAGACAAGATGGAACGTGAAAATTGGGTTTCATACAACATCACTCATAATGTTATAAGACAATCAGGGATGAAGAAAGCCAAAAGCATACAATGATCAAATAAGACATAAGGATAACCCACAAACAATAAAAACAATAGGAATAAGAAGTGATATTTATGATTTAGATGCCTTGTTATTGATGCCGAGGTTTTGGGCAATCTCATGCTAAAAGAGATTTTTTTGGGTGATCTCACACCAAGTGTGAGTTTTTTTGGTGATCTCATGCCAAGAGAAAAGTGTTGGGGAGAGAGGTCTAATTTTTCTCTCCTTCTATGATTCTTCCCAATAAGCACCACTACAGATGGTACATCCCTAATTTTGTAACCTATTGTTCATGTCAGAATCGATTATAACAAATTATAACTAATAGAATACATTCTATAACTAGAGGTAAGTGCTTGATACTAGAGAATTGTACAAGAAACTATGGATATTATGTCAAGTGATAAATTGACTATTTTTACCCCCAAGACACAAGTGCTAGGGGGTGGACACAAATGCCCACCACTACATGTCCGAGTTCTATATCTATGATATAAGTCCCGATTCTGCATCTTGATATGTATATGTGAATTTTTGATTCTCAGTATTGTGTTGTGTTATTCTGGAGCTCAGAGTTGTTATAGGGATGAATTTTTCACCCAATATATGCCACCCCTTATTTAGAGTGCATATGAAAACTATAGGAGAATGCAGCTCAAAGGAGAGGACCCGATATTGAGCTAAAGTGGATACCCGCAAGGGGTAGGTGTGTGCATGGTAGTAAAATCAACACATATATAAAAATATGGAATAGTAAACACGTGTTAGTGAAAATGAGCTAGCATGTAATATAATACAATGTAAAAAGAAACGAGGAAGACAAGATGGAACATGAAAAGTGGGTTTCATACATGGGACATCGCTCACATGTCACAAGACAATCAGGGCTGAAGTAGCCAAAAGCATACAATGATCAAACAAGACATAGGGCATAGCCCACAAACAATAGCAAATAATAGGAATAAGAAGTGACATATATCTATGGTTGTATATATCTTTCAAGGTAGATGCTACATATGAAACACCCATTAACATGTTAGATAGATAAGTAGTTTCTTAGAGCATGTATAAATAAGTGAAAAGTAAGTGGTAGAAAGCAAGAAATAATGAATAATGGAACAATATAACTTGTAATATGTGGAGTGTGAGAGTATAAAGGTAGATACCCCCAGGATCCTTGATGGGACTGGGAAATATTAGTGTTGAGCATCATGCATCATGTAATAAAATAAGTCTCACATTCACCTAAAGATTCCTTATGAACACGCATGTGTATATAGAAAAATATGATGACATACTAAGTATCCAACTAGCATAAGAAACAAAGTGTAACATGTAAGTAGAATAAGCTAACAAGAGTAAATGTAACCAAGATATGTAAATGTTTTGTGAGTGTGTAAGATGTGAAGAGAGGAGGAGCCATGTTTCCCCCAATGGATGTGTATGAGATGAGGTTCATTTAGAAATTCTCCCTCAATAGTCAAGAATGAACCATAGAACAAGAGTGTGTCATCGGGAAATGAGTGTGTTGTATGTTCTTAAGAGTAGATGTTATGAAAGATGTATCATGAAGCATTGAGTGTGAAGTGTAGATGATGTGAGGTTCATTTAAGAATTGGACCCTCAATAGTTGAGTATGAACCGTGGAACTAGAGTGCATCATCAAGTAATGAAGATGAAGTATGTGAACCAACGATGTGGTGATTCTCAGAAAGATAGTCATGAAGCATGGAGTGAGAGAGAGTAGTAGATGCTATGAAAGATGTATTGTGAAGCACTGAGCATGAAGTGTAGTAAGAGTAGATGATGTGAGGTTCATTGATGAAGTATGCCCTCAACAATCAAGTGTGAACCATAGCACTAGAGTGCGTCATTAGGTAATGAAGGTTTTGTATGTGTACTATAGATGTAGTAATGCTCGTAAAGATAGACTAAAGTATAGAGAATGAGTAGCAAAGATGTGATAAGTGGGGTTCATGGAAGAATTGCACCCTCAGCGGTAAGAAAGCAGAACCATAGAACAAGAGTGCGTCATTGGGTAATGAAGGATAATATATGTGAACTAATGATGTGGTGATGCTTGGAAAGATAGACATGAATCATGGAGCATGAGAGAGTAGTATATGCTAAGAAAGATGTATCGTGAAGCTGCTAGAAAATACATGTAATCATTGTGAGCAAGAATAGCCAAAGTATTTATAGTACACCATATATATGAAGTAGTATTTGTACCATGAATGGAAGGATCCATAAGTAAGAATGAGTAATAAAACACGTATGGAGTAGTAGAGAGATGTAACAAGGTGTAACCATATTGTAGATATGAGAAAGTTCGCTAGAAATATTTACGTGAAAAGAAAAAGTAATGTATAGATGTGTAGGTGAATAGTATGAATAGGAAATTGTTGATTAGAACATGTGACTATTAGGGGGGAGAGTTCTATGCCCCCCAAGTGTGTAAGTGATGGATATCTATATGATGATGTGAGAGAGACCATGCCATGGTGGCAGAGTTTGAATGTGTCTTGGCCATCAATATAAGCATTAGCTTGAGTGAAAAAAGGAATGATGTATTTAATTAGAGGAGGTTGGTGAGGGATCTCGGCTTGTGGTGAGGGAATTGGTGGCTCTTCTTTGGATGGTGGTTGCTGATTTGGGATTGGTAACACTATAGATGACTTGACAAGAGGAGGTAATGGAGTAAGTATTTTTAAAGGTGGTATGGTACTAGTTTAGATAGGTGGATCTTGACTTACTAGAGAAGGAACATTAGTAATTATGGCATGATGCTCACTAGACATGGAGGGATCAAATTTGAGAGCCCATTGGGATTTAGAAATTGGAGATGAGTGTGAAATGAGACCCTTATGCTCAAGATGTTGAATTTTTATTCTAAAGCATAACAATTGTCATCACAATGTCCATTAATCCCATGGTAATTACAATATGGTCTACTTTTGTAACGAATGACTCAATGATGATGGTGGTAATGATTAGGTAAGAAAGTAATTAAGTGATTATTGAGTAGTGTGAATAATATATCATGTTTTCTAGCATTTTGATTGAACTAGAGAGGTGCTTGCTGTGGTAAGACCTTGACCTTGCTTGTATAAGCACATGTAGTTGACATGGGATTAGGATGAGGTGTAGAAGAAGAACTAGCATGTACATGAGAAGCATCCTTGAGATGTTGGATTTCAGTTGTGAAGGGTTAAATCATGGCTTCCATAGCTTGAAATTTATCTTGAAAAGCATGGTGTAAAGCTTAGATTGACTCTAAGACAACTTCATAAGATGTGTTATCAGGACTAATAGGTGGGTCTAAAATACGATTGAAAATGACACTTACTTGTGAAGGTGGCAAATCGTGAGGGAGGTGCATTGTGTGTATAGATTTTGTGAGAGAATATTTGCAAATGGAGTGTCTTTGAAGTAATTGATACAAGGAGAGTTAAGGAGCTTTAGGAGCCATGTTAGAACTAGGGTTTGGGTTTGGAGAAGAAAAAAACTAGTAGAGTATGCAAAATCAGGATCCGAGTGTTCGATCAAGAGGTTAGGTTCACCAAATGATTTAATTTAAATTGAATTAAATATTTAATTTTAGAGTAACTACTATAACTAATGATATAATACAATAAATGGAAAAGCAACAAGCAAGAAATAATATGAAACCCTAAGCAAGTGAGAGAGATAGATGACTTAGCTGATTTCGAGTGATTTGGAAGTGATATGGGATGAGGAACTACTAGGAAAAATCTGGGAAGAGTGTCATCAAGGATCATTAAAGGTTCCTGGAACTCATAGATGTGCAAGATAGAAGTTCCCACAAGAGGACAAGAGTACATGGGCACTAGTGACTATTTTGGGTGTTATTCTCCACCAGATATTTAGGTTATGATCTTTTTTGTGTAGGAGTATCTTTGTTATTGATTTCCTTTTATCACTCTGGTTTCACTCCAATTTTGTTGGTCATGCCTGTAACCTACAAAATAGATGGATAGATGAACTTACCCACAAACCACATCAAACATAGTAAATAATATGTAGAATAGGAGTCAAATTGACCCCGACGGTCGATCGAAGAGTGATCTTATAACCGAGCATCGCACTACATCTCGAGACTCCATGTAGTTCTATGTGTAATGATGCCCTAGGTTTCCTCAGTGCAAGTTGCATTATTATAGTGGGATAGATCTAGAATTCTCCAAGTATAAAAATGTGGGAGATGGAATAAAATGAACTTCCCCTCCTATGTTGTGTATGTAGAGTGATGTAACCCTTGTCCCTTGTATGGATGCTTTGTAGTGCTCTTTTTCCTTTAGATGCAAGCTTAGGTGATAGTAGATAATGATAGTGCTTGGCCCCTGATTTGAGAGCAATAAATAAGTATATATATGATTCCCTTGTTTGAATTTTGTAATTGACAATTGGAAGGCTGACCCAAAGTACTAAAATATGCCCAAAAAGTAAAAGAGACCCAAAAGGGTGAGAAAAGGATAGAGAGGGTTAGGAGTGCTTCAGACGGATGAAAATCAACACATGACCTTCAACCACAAGTTGACTCCCGAGGTCATGCCGAGGAAGCCCAGGCGGAAATGTGGATGGCTAACTATAGGAGAATCAATTACTAAGGTTTGGTAGTGTGAATTCCTTGTAGCTGAATCGGCAAAGGGGAAATTTAGTGGCTATGAACAGTAGTGTAAATTCCCTATGGCTTGATTAAACCTAAGTATGAAATTTCTTGTTTTGAAATAGTCCCTAGGGGTGCACATGGGGTAGCCTTTTATTTTACTAAAAATGGTATTTTTGCTTTTAGGGCTAAAGGGACGACTGGTGACGGTTTTTGATGGGATTGTTGCCTGCGCTGCAGTGGCGGTGGTTACAAGATTGCCACTTTGGCGTGAGTTAAAAATCCCATCTATCAAGGTGGTGGTTATAGAATCACTGCCCTAACAAGGTGGTGGTTACAAAATCACCACTTTGCATAGGGTGGTGGTTTTGTCATTTTTGGGACAACGAGTAGATTTAGCATGTTTAGACCAATTTTTTTGGATTTTGTTTTGTTTTGTAATGTTTTTATGAGCTTGCCTATGTTACTGACTCACTCTTTTGTTGTTTTATGAATGCAGAAGGAGGATTATGTCATTGGAGCCGAGAGAGAGAGAGAGTGTGTGTGTGTGTGTGTACTAGTTATACTACTTGACCAATTGACACAAGGTGAGATAGACATATTACACACCGGGGAAGGATTTGGAGGATTGCACGGGTGCCTCACATTACACCTCCTAGTCATATTTTGTGTGATTTATTCTCTTATTTGGGATGGACCAGAAACACTTCTAGTTTTAGGGGTTAGAGGAGAGTGGACCATCACTCTCGAGGATGTATACAAGATACTCGATGTTCCCATACTTGGCAGATGATTGACTCTTGAGACAACGGGATCACAACCATAGGCTAGACTTTGGGCCACTTACTTGGGAGATGATGGGGTGTCACCTAGGCACCAAACAGGGTATGAGGCTCCTTTCTATCCCCACCGCTCCTATCCCTACACTCTGTAAGGCCATCATGGTATTTTGGCTTCATGGTTGATAGGGGATAAGGGTGGGGATAAGTTGTTGTATTGTTGGGCCCGATAGTGATGCGAGATGAGCAAGCGTATGGGGAAGACTTATGCCAGGAGAAATATATTTGGCCACTACATACCATGATTTATATTGGGTGGTCAGATTATAGGGACAGTCACTTAGTCATCCCACACTCGTGATGAGTTGGGTTTATGAGAGGATCATCCCCTATCAAGAGGGGAGTATGGGTACATGATCTAGGGGCCATCAGGGCCATGAGGTGGACCAGGATGTTAGTGCTTAGGGTACCACACAGCCAAGTGGCTACCTTGACTATGGATGAATTTATTGTTATGCCCTACCAGGATATGGTAGGGATTGTGGGGACCGGATGGGAACACAATGATAGCTTGTGCCACCACGGTCAGTTAGTTGATCAGATTGGGGAAGGTGGAGACTCATCCATTTGGTGGAAGAGTCCCCAGCATAGTTTGGACTACCATACATTGATATTCTTCCTCCTGTGTGGTTGTTTATAGGAGTGTTAGGGAGTCTTAAGGTGGTCCTACAGGTGATCATGGTTGGACCATTGTGACACTAGGAGTTCCTATTGTCAGTGAGATGGGTTGTCCATGCTCATCGAGCAGCTAGGCCCACACCACTTCTCTTGATCGAGGTCGCACACTACTCACTCATTGGGGGGAGGAGGAGGGAGTACCTATTGATATAGACTACGAGACCGAGGTGGAGATGGGGAGGGAGGAGCTGATGAGGAGGAGGTAGGTGAGGAGGCCCATGAGAGAGGGGGATGATGAGGAGGATAGTGACATTGAGTGGCATGATACTCAAGAGATATCCATGGCTGAGTGAGAGGAGGTAGATGTAGAGATGGAGACATTGGTTTTGAGGATCCACTTCCTCATGAGGGAGGTGGAGATGAGGAGTCTATCATGGGACAACATGTTGCCTCGGGAGGGGAGAGGCACAACATGAGGCCCTCACTGCACGCACACCACTACACCAGTAGCGTGACCCTACATGGATGCCTAGAGATCTGAGTATGTGATACTCTTTTCAACTTTGTTAGATAGAAATGTTAATCACTATATGTACCATGCTTTTTTTTTTTGGTTTTTATGGTTTTCTAACTCATTGTTTTTTTTGTTTTTAAATGACTGCTCAAGAATGGTGAGATCTTATTCATTGGGTCTGCATGGATACCTTGTTACTCCCTATGGGGAAGACCTAAAAGAGTTATTGGAGGATGTGGGAAAACCTTTGTGCTTTGCCACATCGACATCTTTTGCCTCTTTGGAAGGAAGGAGACCATTCTTTCTCAAAACATGAGGATCACAAGGGTATGAGGCAAGCTGAGAGAGATTGATGAGGTGGATCCATTCACGTAGTGAGACCACACTAGTGGTCATACTCACGGTCACTCACACCACTTGGTGCACTCATGATGCTAGAGCCATAGCAAGAGTCCTGGAGTCAGGTGTGCACCTTCTCAGGGATCCCATAGGGATTGATAGGCCATTGAGCCTTTATTGCTTTGTTTGCCATTTTGTGAGGCAAATATATGATTTTTTTTTTTGTATTTTGGGCTCATTGTGAGCATTTTGACCATGCCTAGTGCATGATGGCATTGTACTAAAACTTTATTATATATATATATATATATATATATATATACTTTTTTTGGTTTGGCTATCCTTTGCATTAGAGTTGACTTCTTTTGTGGTTTTCTTCGCATGTGTACTCTAGATGTTTAGAACTTCTGATTTTGAATGATTTTCAGAATATATGCAATGGATGATGTATGCTAACAAAATGATTTCTTTTTTGTTGTTTTTGTAATGCTGATATGAGATGATTATGTAACACATTGTAATGTTGAACTTTATATTTTCAAGTAATGTTTGGTACTTCTCTTTTGTTTTGGCAATGTGTGATGAATAATGATATGATAATAAAATGAATTCACTCCACTCCTAACCCCACACAACTAGTAAGATGTGAGGGCTCAACACCGAGATCCAGGAGGGATGTGAATTGTATGGTTTTGATAGAGATGGAAATGGTGAGAGAAAGACAAGATTTTGACATAAACCCAATTAGGAACCTACAACTTAACTAACTTTGCATACAATTTACTACACAACCTAGAATGTGATTTCTTACAATTTTATCTAGACTTAGATCCATAGATGGCCTCTTGATTGACAAAATCTGGTTTTAAGGTTTTGACTCTCTTTTGGAACATGCACATCTAATTCATTTTTCTTGGGATTTTAAGATTTTCAAAGCACTTTTATTGAATGAAATTGCTTTTAATTTATTAATTTATTTGTAGAGACCCCTACACCTTGCCCCATGCTACCAGTAGGAAGCATGGGCTCATCACCAAGGACAAGGCATAGGTGAGTAAGGGCACTCCCTCCTTTCCCAACCTCACGCCACTCGTAAGAGGCGTGGGCTCAACACGAAGGTTGGTGGGGAAAAGAAGTGTGTAAATGAAAATTTTGATTGATTTTGATTTGAGATATATTTTTTTTTTTTTTGAAATTTAATTTGTGCTTTTGGGAAGGAAAGCTTTCCCCTAGCCTCAACCCCATGCAACCAAGTAAGATGAGGGCTCAACACCGAAGGTTGAGATAGGTGAACAAGCATCCAGGTGAAAATGTTTAGAATGTTTTTGTACCAAAGAGGTTTTTTAGGGAAGATATGACATCATGAAGCTTCTAGAACTGACTATGGGAAAATACAACTATGCTAGAAGAAAGCTATAGGTAGAACCAAGTATGTAGGCCTTGGTAGGATTAGTGTCAAAATTTTGTCTTGTCTTGTTGAACTGATGAAGTGATAAGAAAATTGTTGATAATAATGTTTGAAGAGATATGATTTGAATAATTTCCAATGTTTTGTAGAATTTTTTGAGAGTTACTTGAAAATAAGTTCCTTGATTACAAATTTTACATGAGAATGAGCTGACAAATGATAATGCAATGAGAATGAATGCAATAGTGTACATATGGAAATGTTGATGGACTACATGATGGAAATGTCTAAGGTGAAGAGAGTTGAAGGATGTCAAACTCCTCACCCCCAAGAGCACATAGTGAAGAAACATGATTTTGAAATTTTCCATTCTCTTGAAAAGGACTTACTATCTAGGTTTAAACTTACAACCCCTACCCATGATTGTGTATATATATGTTTATCCAATTTGTTTATTTGAAGGAGGTATTTGAGAACCTCTCTGTCACACATTTTGACATATCATGTTTAGGTGAGCATGACTATGCTTTGCTCAATTTCATATTTTGTGTGAAGAATATAGTGATTTTTGTGTTTTTTTTGCTATATGGGATCACATCCCATGGAGATGACATACTTGACTTGGTTTCGATATGTTTGTATTAAGACCAAGGTTTGGGAATAGAACAAGCCCTAGAGATGGATTTGATGGGTACCATTTCATTTCATCCCTCTCTTCTTTTATTAATTCTATCATGTTTATACCTAGGCCAAGACCATCGACAGGAAGAGAGGTCATGCAAGAAGGCTACCCATTCCTTGTGGTTCAAATGGGAGGAAGATCGGTTCATCACTCTCTAAGAGTTTCATGATCTCCATTGTTGTTTTGGTGGACACAATTTCCACAGATATTGATTTTCCTTATTATTTTTTGGCCACCTCAAATGTTTTTGGATCAACAACTTCAGCCTTTGGAATGCTGGGGTGGTCATGACCAATTGGTTTGATGGAGGTGGCTTGTTTAATTGGTTTGTAGGGAGTTCATATTCAAATGGACTCCTCTTTTCTTCTTGAGGTTTTCTAAGTGTATATCGAAGGGCTTAGGATCCCCTTGGGTGATGAAGACTTTTCCCAAATGGAGGAATCTAACTTCTTAGAACAAAGTAGAAGGAATAGCCTTCATTGATGAATCCAAGGTCTCCAAGGATCATGTTATAATTTTTTCCCTATCGATAATGTAAAACTCATCAAGATGGTTTTTGGCCCAAGGGTGTGATAGAAGAACTATGGTTCCGATTGAAGTAGCCTTAAGACTATCATACCCTCACAATGTGTTTCTTGTAGAGGAGAAATTAGTCTCTCCATATCCTAACTTATGCAAGAAAGAGAAGGGAACCACATTTACAACAGCCCCATCATCGATCATGGCTCTCTTAATGCAATTTTGTAAACCCAGACCTGTAAATATAAGGTAGGATCACCTCTTTGGGCTATTTCAACATCAGATGGCATCTTGTCTATATCAAAAACAAACCCAATATCCCTATCACTCTATCCCGGAGGATGTATGTCAAAGTCAATATGATTTATTTGAGCACTAGGAGGAGGCATAACATGGATTAGATGACCAAGACCTAGTGCATCAAGAAATGCAAAATGATGCATAGGGGAATTCTTCAACAAATCTAGGAATGAGATGTGAGAGAAGGTCTTGTTCAAATCTGATATTAAATCATAGGCTCCTACTAGTTTTGAGATTGTAGGAACATCATCCTGTGAGAAGGAAAGAGTGGGTAGGGTTTGTGGAAGGTATTCCTTTCACCTGAGTTGTTGCATTAATTTTTGGTTCAACTTCTAGCTCAACTAATCCCATGATATTTGTATTGTCATTTAAACCAAGGTTGGGGAGAAACTCGAGAGTTATCAGAAGTTGAGGCTTCATGGTCATTGTTCCTAATAGGAATGCCTTTGTTTATGTTTGAGGATTCACCTTGACATTTTAGGATGTGTAGGGAGTGGATCCAAAAATATCTCACATTAGCATTTTTGAGGAGCTATGGGTCTGTATAGTTAGATTATGGTTTTTTCAGGGATTTTCTAAGAACATGTCTATAAAGAGTTGCCTTTGGTTTTGGGAAGTCTTTGTAGAAACTTGTTGCAATCATGGAAAATTTATATCATCATGACCTCAAACCTTATGGAAACCACAATATAGGTTAGGATCATAATTTCTTGGCCTTTGATAAGTGTTCTTGTTGTTGTTGATTATAACCTCGATTGTAGTTTTGAAATTGATTGTTATAACCATGATTTGTTGCCCCTTGGGCTAGAGTTTTAATGTTGGTTTGGGCCTTGGGTTTGATTTTCTTTTGAGGGGGATGGTTCACATCAACCATGTTGATTGAGTTAGGAATGTTAGGGCCTCTTTGATTTACCATTATTTATTATTATTATTTTTTTGTTAGTTTTTAAAACTAGCATTCTTGCTTCTTGATCGGTAACACCATTCATGGTTGTAACACCATGATTCTTGATTCACACCTTAGGTCCTTGGTTTTTTGGAACCATTTTTTGGTAATTTTGAAGGATACCAATTTCCCATTGAGACCATAAGTCTTATGCCCACTATCAATAGTGGCTTGGTCAATTGAAGTGCACCTTCCAATACTTCCTCATAACTATGGAAAGGAAACTTTTGGACTTCTTCTTTAGTCTCTCGATTGAGCGAGTGAAGGAAATAGATCACAAAGTTCCATTTGGTCCATGTTGGGTGCACTTGCAGAGAGTAAAGAACTTGACACCATCTCTGGATGAAATGGGTGGCAGATTCATTTTTTTTCTCTCGTCTAATATATGAAAAACCCTAATCCCTATACGTAACAACTTGTTCATGTCAAATGCTCTAATGAATTCGGAAACAAGTTGTTTAAAGGAATGTATGGAGGCTTCTAGAATATGATAATACCAATCTAATGCAATTCCCTTGAGAGTTTTTGGAAATATTTTAGCTACTACAACATCCCAAGGAAGCAATTCCCTAATAATAGTAGCATAAGCCTTGATATGAGCATTTGGGTCTCCTTCTCCCTTAAATTTAGGAAGATTAGGAAATGGGCGTGGAAGCATGACACCATGTATAGTGAAGTCAAGGGTTCCTTTAAGTACTCAAGCATAAGTACCCATTGCGTAAGATTCCACCATTGAAGATCTTGATGAGGAGGTGGAGGAGGAGGAGTTGGATAAGTTGCATTATAGGCATTGATCGGAATATATGGAGCTCCTTGATATGGTGCATAAGGAGTAGGGATGACATATGGGTCCATTTGGGGGACTTGAATACATATGCAAGTAAGGTGGGGATGATACCAGGATATGGACTAGTGGGCGTAAAACCAAGGAACATCACATTTCTGATGGAGTGGCATTCGAGAATGCACTTCCGAGCTAGCCCTTGCATAGGATAAGCTTGAGAAGGATGAGGACCCATCCCTAGTGTGTCAAATCTCTGTGAGAAGATCACCAGATTTTTATGAATTAGATAACCTTGTTGTATAGGATGTTGCATTGGTTGTTCATTGGTAGGAATGTATCCCTTGTTATCAACTAGATATCCCATGTTCTTCCCTACTACATGAGTTGGTTGTGATGGTTGGGCACTCTCTAGTTCTCTAATCCTCCCTACTAAAGTAGAAATGACATCATTGGGAGAGGATTGAGTCCCTTTGTTGGGGTGCTGTGGTATAGGGTTTGATTGAGAAGGCTCATGATACCCTATTATGAATTGTTCAGTGTTATAATTCTTGTCTTCCTTAGAAATAGGAATCTTAGGATAGGCATTTGACATCTCAAAGGTTGTAACCTTCATTCTATCCAAAGACTCATCTATTTGATGAAGAGGATTAGCTATTCATGCAAATATGTCATCTTTTGTTGATTGCATGGCAATGTGAGGTTTTGACAAGACTCTATGGTAAGAACTATGTTCCATTTGTGATAACAATGTGGTTTGCATTGGGTTGATCATATTGCATGTTAACGGTTGATCAACCTCCTCCATCCTTACATAGCTAATGGGGTTTGAAGTGTAACTAGGGAGGTTTCACATTTTTGTGTAATTTTCATCCCATCCGGAAAGGGAAGGGGATTGTTGTGGTTAAACGTTGGTGTAATATCTATCAGAGCCAAATGGCCCACCAAACTCTCTTCCAGACATATTTTAGAAAGTATAAAATACCTACCAAAATAGGGGAAGAAATGGAAAGGTGAGGTAATACAATGAAAGAAAAGGAAAAAGAAGGAATTAATCCTTCACATTGGGTTCACCAATTTGTACGGATGAAAATGACACGCGACCTTCAATCGCACTTGACTCCCCGAGGTCATGTGCTAAGGAAGCCGATGTGGAAATGTGGATGGCTAACTATAGGAGAATCAATGACTAAGATCTGGTAGTGTGAATTCCTAGTAGTTGAATTGGAAAAGGGGAGATTTAGTGGCTATGAGCGGGTAGCATAAATTCCCTATGGCTTGATTGAACCTAAGTGTTAAACTACGTTGAAGTGTCCATTTTAACTAAAATGAAACTAACAATCTAATCTACTATTGAATAGGAAACTAATTAAACAAATCAACTAAACTAAATTATTACAAACACAAGACAACAAATTGCTTCTATTCTAAACAATTAAACTACTTCTACACTAAAACTAAACAAGTAAATAACCGGTGTAGTTATTCACCTATGTTGAGTGTATCTAGTCTATTTTAATTAATGAAAGCTTCACTAAATTATGGATGCAAATCTAACTTCCACTTTGCCTCAGAAGTAGGGGAAGAAATCAAAGCTTCTCAAAGATTTTTTTCCAACTTCCCTAACAAGTAAAGAAGACTTCTATTGAGGATTTCCTATTGAATTGATTTACTTGTAACTATTGAATGATTAAAACAATGGAAATGCTTCTTTTCTACTCTATTTGATAATGTGCATACAATTTAGAAATAAAAATTTGAAGAAATGAAGGAAATCAAATAACAACTCCAACTTGGAATACATAAATAATGGAAATCTGGTTGTGTGGTACTTGGTCCCCTCAGTTTATCTTTTCATTCTCTCATGTCCACGTGAGTCAGAGGTTGGGAATGCAATGAAAAATAATAGAGGGAAAGCATTGGAGCAATGGTAGCTTGAATTGGCAATCTGGAACAATGCAAGTGGAAGAAAGATAACACAATGGAACTAAGATTGGCTATGTAATTTCCAAAAGAAAGAAGGCAACTTAATAATTGCAAGAATACTCAAAATGATCTCTGACCATTTGCTTGAAAACAAGTGATCAATTTATAGAAAGTTAGTTGTAGAGTGCACAAGCACACTTGGCAGCAATGAGATGCCAAATCATCACATGAAGAGGTAGTTAACTATGCAATCAACAATCACAAGTGAAAGAGGAGTTAAGCATGAACAAATCAAGCCTAAATTTAGGAAATTTAGAAACAGTAAAAACTAAAAACTAACTAGAGTTGAGTTACACGTGTAAAAAAAGCATGAGTGAACATTCTAGAAAATGCACACAAGGAATTGCCTTGCAGAGTGGTGATTACAGGACCGCTTACCCTACTTGAGCAACGAGTGGGGTTTAAAACCGCCACTACTAGGAAGGTGGTGGTTTTGACACTAAAGGTCAAAACTAGCCTAAAACAAAGTGAGAAGCTAGGAAAAAGCATGCAAAGGCTAAATAAGGAAATCTAGGCTACAAATATAAGCTGCAAGTGGGTTTAGGAGCTCAAACACCTTCTGAAAAGATATGAATCATCATTGTGGTTTAGGAGTATAATTATAAATGTTATGGATAGTCCTATTAGAAGAGATGCCTTGAGGAAAAGTATCAATGACTTGAAAATCGGTGGAATTATCATTTCCGGGATGCATGAGAACATGAAAATTCTTAGATGGTTATTTCTTGGGGAAGGATTATTTGAATTTATTCATGAGACAATCTTGGAATTTTAATTTTTCTAATGATTCTTTCAATATAGTAAGGAGAAGGATCATAATTTATATTGAAGGAAAGGCTCAAGATCTCTAAGAAATAATTAGAATAGACTTTCATTGGGCATGTTTTTAGATTCAAAATCACGCACTTTGGGTAATTATTTAGTCCTGATTACATACTACTATTTACATGATTCCTAAGTATGAAAAGTAATGATTAACCCATGTCTTTGGCCACCTTTCTTTGCTTTATGCTTCTACTTTTAGTCTTGCACTCTTACTTTCTTATTTTTTCTTTTCACCTTTCGACATTTTTCATTCTAGACATATAGTGTCTAGCCAGACGCCAAAGCACTGTGAACCCCATCCCCTTTGGGTGCCCTTGTCCTCTTTGTACTTTGGTCATAATTTTTAGGTCCTTTATAGTCATTTGAGCATCTTATATTTTTGGTAGTTAGCCTTTTAGGGTTAATTATGAAATTCAAGCAAAGGAATCATATAAATATAAAGTTATGTGATCATAATAAAGGACCAAGAACTAAGCACTACTTATCACCACCTAAGGTTGCATCCATCAAGGCATCTATAGCTCCATTTGCATCCATCTAGCTCCATCACAAGGGACAAAGGTTGGTTCATCTGCATCACACTTCATAGGAGGGGAGTCTATTGTTTCCATGCACACATTATTTACATTCTACATATATCTACGTGTTCATTACTTCAAGTATGACATGCACAAGAGAAACCTAGGACACAATTCTATGCACACACACACACTGAACTATATTGGATCTGAGATGTAGTGTAACACTTAGTTATATTTCCACCATTGTGGCGGCTGAGGATAGTCTGATCCCTCATTGTTCATATTTATTTTTTAGGATTTGATGTTTATTTGAGGGTTTTGTAGGTGCTTTCTTCATTGCAGGTTTGCGACAACCGATGATCCAAGTGCAACATAAAGGAAATAAAAAGGTGAACAAGTGTGAACCTCTTGCGACACCTCAGAGGAGGTTTTCGAGAATCTATAGACCGTGGTGCCTAGAAACAATACTAGAGCACCTGGGTGCCCCCATCACTCTCAGTGCCCCATTCTAGTCAAATCCTCAAGATCTGTAATTTTCAGGCTTATGTGTGACGGTTTTCCATCATTGTTCAGCTAGTCACCACATGTGACATCCCAAAACCTCTGTGAATAAGCTAAGGCTCTTCTAACCCTCTTTGTAATTAGGGTTTCATATTTTTATTGCTTAGTTGCTTGGGTATTATTTTTGTATTTTATTATTCATTTATTTACTATTGCTATAACATCTAGATTAGGATATAATTTTACATTTTAGCTTAATCATTTTGGTGAACCTAAATATTTCATGCTTAGGATCCTCATTTTTCCTCTATCATGGGTTGTAAAATTCCTCAAATTTCTTTGTCTGATTTACTTAAGATGCATCCCAATTGCTAAGTTGTTCTGTAAAAAACCTTAGACACCATGTATCTTCCTCAAGATATGCCACCACACAAAATAAGTCCTATCTTTGATCATCTATCTAATGACCCTAGTCTTTATGATCCTCCATCTAATCAATCCATGTTAGACTCAATTCAAGATTTGCATTCTTTATTTCTAGACAAATTTCAAGTTATGGAATCCATGATCATATCTCTTAAATATGAAATCCAACAACTTAAGGATGCTTCTTAAGCTCATGTTTGTTCTCCTTCTACATCTCATCTTCATTCTATGTCTTCTACATGTGCTCATATCAATGAGCCTCAAGTATTACCATTATTGGATCCTCTCACGTTTGATCGCAATGCTAAAAACATGAAATTCTTATTGAGCTCCTTAGTCATCAATTGATCACTTTACCATCTACTCAAGGCTATCCTCCTTACCGACTTGCAAAATATCAAGGTTTTCCATATTGAAATTATCATCAAATCAATGGACATAATGAAAATTATTGCTATGGTTTACAACGAATAATAAAACATCTTGAGCATCAAGGTTTTATCTCATTCACTACACAACGTCATGTTACATCATCCTCTCCAATTGTTACATCTCAATGGGTTCCTAAATCTGATTCATCTATGTCTAATGAGCATCATGCCATTGTTACTCAAGTTCCTTCTATAATAATTCAAGCACCTCCTAAGAAACCACCTCTCAAAATCAGTCCTAATTTCTCCTATCAAGTCTTCTACAACGTCATCAATACCACCAAAGCAATCTACCACCATAGAAGGTTCCTCAACATCCTACTCCACTTTCGTTTCCTATTCATTTTTTTCAAGGAAATTACTCCTTATCTAACCGATGGTCAAGACACGTTTCAATTCCACCATTACATGGTCATGTTGTTACTTTTGCCACACATGCTTCCACCGCTTCATGTCAAACTTGGTCTTTGGTAGGTGACTCATGTCACCTTACCTTCTCGATGACACACTCATATTCTTATGGTTCTTATATGACTGTTGAGGGATCTCTTCTAATAAGAACCTCATTCCATCACATAATCACTCGCACATACATACATTTACAACCATGACACATACAACACAATTATCTATCATTTACCACACCACTCAATCAATCATTCATTACCTCTTACAATTTAGCACCATCACTCTTTTCCACTTAAACACATTGCATCTCATCCTTTACACTCATCATACATTCCCATCATCATTACCCGATGACACACTCTTGTGCTTCGGTTCACACTTGACTGTTGAGGGCATCCTATACACATGAATCTCACACTACACAATAGACACTACATTACACATATTCACACATTGTATGCATTAAACAAACTAATATCTATACATACATTTTACATCACACACACTTAATGTCACATCTCACATTTATATCATACTACATCATACACATTCATCACCACTACTATACATATTACACATCCTTTATCTACTTATCTACAACATGTTGCACTCACTACCCTATGATGCACTCTAGTATCACAGTCCATACTGGACTACAAAGCAGGTATACAAATCATAAATGGATCTCATCACATTCACACAATCAACCATTCAATCTTTTTCTCATGTGACATTCCTAGATTAGTGATATACGCTATAGGTTACATCATCACTTCCTCTAACATAATTAGTGATAGATGCTTTAGGCTAAATCATCACTTATTCTAGCATCCTTTAGTGATATACGCTATAGGCTACATCATCACTTCCTCTAGCATCATCTAGTGATATACACTTTAGGCTAAATCATCACTTCTTCTATTATTGTTGTGATATACGCTTTAGGATAAATCATCACACATTCTCACACCTCATCTCTATGTCGCATATCATCACTACATTACACATTTGTCACATCGCACTAAACATAATACATCATTTGAAACATTTCCCGATGATGCACTCTCATTTACGGTTCATTCTTGACTATTGAGGGGGCATAAAAAATGAACCTCACTACATGCTTGATTCCATTCACTCGGGGGGCATGCAGCTCTTATCATTCACTTGCATTCCATTCCATCCATCCACAATATTTGTATATCTTAGTTACATTTACTTTTCTTACATTTACTTGTACATGATCACTCTATTACACATGTTAGATATATATCTTGTATGTCATTATTCTTTATCATACACACATGCAAGTTCACCTACCTTTTAGTTGTGATCTCATATTATACGAGTCCATTACATGTAGCATAAATGTTTGGTACAATACCTAGTACCGAGTCCACAACATCTCCCTAGGGCATCCTCTTTCATACATTATAGGTGTTATTATTTCATTTTGTTTCATAACACACTACTTTATTAGATTATACATGCTATCAAACAATTTTTATCTTTCTAACATGCTTAAGTGGTGCTTTATGTGTAACATTTTTTTGTAGGACTATTTTCCACCATGGTTATCTATTATATTGCTTGTACTTACTTGTCATTGTATGCCATTTTTGGGTTTTTCCCTTTGTATTCTATGTGCACACTTTATTTTTGGAAACTATAGCCTTGAGTGTCTTGTGACATTGTGAGTGATGTCCCATGTTTGCAACCCACTTTTCATGGTCTACATTGTCTTCTTCTTGCATCTTAGCTTACAAATTATTCATTTATATTACACTTTGTATTATACATGCATGCTTTACTTTACTTGTACTAACACTTGTCTCCTAGCCACTTGTTTGCATGTGTCTTGGTTTCTACCAATCACATCCCTTTCCCCTTGCAGGGACACAATTTCAATGGTCGGTCCTCCTTTGGGTCACATTCTCCTCAACGATGTTGCATACACCCAAAATGAGGGGGCCATCATTTAGGTGAATCAGTCACCCCACAAAGTATAGACAACGTAACATAATACGTACAATACAATTTTAAGATTTTAGGGCTCAAAATCAAACTTGGGTCCATGACACAAAAACATTTCATATATTTCCATGAGACCAGGGGGTATATCACACAAATGAGAATTTCTTAGATTACCTAAGCCCAAGGGGCATATCACAAAGTGATTGGTAGTTCAATATAGTATACAAAACTCCATACACAGTGGATTTTAGAGGGCATAAAATCCTCAACTTTACTTACACACCATCTCTGATAATGGTGTTTTATACATACAGAAGTAGTTAAAGTTTGGAGGATGACACATCAAGACTTTATCCCTACACTTCTTCCATGACATTGGCGTGAGATCGCCCAAAAAACTCGTGCTCATCAACATCATGATTCATCTAAATTATCCTTTCTACACTCTTTCCTCATCACGGATCAAGTGCACATGTTCCTTTTTCACATTTTCAACATTTTCTTTTACATACTTCCTTACATGTTTTTTTACATATACATGTGTATTTGACTACTTGATCATCTTCTCTTTTATAGGTCCATCCGTATGGGAAGAAGGTAGTCAAAATCACTTGACATCACACACATCGACACCAACAACAGGTACAACACCACATTCACACATGTGTTTCCACCCTAGGTTCATTTTCATCACCTTTTTACACTTTTTCATCTTTAGTCTCCATGCTCCATCTTTTTATCACTCCACACTTTGTTTATTCCTCAACACACGTTTTCTATATCAATATACATGGATATCGGTATGCATCTCTATCTAATTTGTGTTACTTGAGTATTCTACTCACCAACATAAAGTGGGGGAAAATGTAGACACAAAATCACACACTTTGGGTAATTATTTAATCATGATTACATACTACTATTTACATGTTAAATGATTCCTAAGTACAAAAATAATGATTAACCTATGTCTTTGGCCAATTTTTTTTTTTTTTTCTCGCTTCTACTTTCAATCTTGCACTCATACTTGCTCAATTTATCATTTCACCTTTTGACATTTGTCATTTTGGACACCAACGCCTAGCCAGATGCCGGCGCCATACGACCCCATCCCCTATTGGCGCCTTTATCCTCTTTTTGTGCTTTGGTCACACTTTTTAGGTCCTTTCTAGCCGTTTGAGCATCTTATATTTTTGGTGGTCGGCCTTTTTGGAAGGGTTCATTTTAAGAGACCTCTTGGAAATTGGAGGTGGAAAATACTTGGTGAATATCCCCAGAACTAGTTTCACTGAAAGGTGAATTTACCAATTTTTCATAACTGAATTTTTGCCTACCTTTTTTTTTTTTGAGTTAGAGACTGTAGAGTCAGCAGAAGCCCGACTCGTGGTTGTTGCACATCACAAGGTTTTTGATGCGCGTCGATGAGATTTGTTGACGCACATCAAAAGCCTTGTTGACTTGTGTCAACAAATCTTGTTGACGCGTTAACGAGCTTTGTTGACACGCGTCAACAAACCTTGTTGATGCGTGTCAAAAAGCTCATTAACATGCGTCAATAATCCTTGTTGATGCATGTCAACAAAGCTTGTTGGCGTGCATCAACAAGGTTTGTTAATGTGCGGTAGAAGGCTTCTTGATGTGAGACAAAAACTTTGTTGATGCGCGTCAACAAACCTTTTGTGACGCTGCACAATAGGATTTTTGACACGTGTCAATGAGATTTGTTGATGCGCATCAAGAAGCCTTGAAACCCTAGTTTTGTCCTATAAATACCCTCCCACCGGTCATTTTCATGTTTACACTTTCTGGCTCTCAAATTTTCTTATATACAGGAATCCATTATCTAGGTTAGGTACAATCAAGCTCAAGGACAACTACAATGGCAACTACAAGTGCATCCCAAGCTCAAGACAAAAATCAAGAGGAAAATCTAGTCAACCCACAAGCCCTATCCATGGGCAAGATACTCTACAAGAACCCTTGTGCCCCCACATCTAGACTATTTTACAAATGAATTTGGAATACAAGGATTTGATTGATGCATGTGAGTTTGGTGGGCTCATTAAGATGCCCCATTTCGAAATAGACCATGATATTTTGAACTACCTTCTCTCCTCATACAACTGAGAGGATGGCACATTTAATGTTACTTGTGGACGATGGTCGAATGTTTCAATTAAGTATCGACTCGGCTGAAATTCATTGGTTTACAGGCCTCCCATTCAAAAATTTACCCATTGTTACAACAAAGGCAACACTCATCGAAGACGATAAGAAATATCTCGAATCGACTTTTGGTTTCCATGTTGATTGTAAGTGTAAACTATTTTCATTCGTCATTTTGTATTCAGTTTTTGATTTTGATACAATTCAAATTTATATTAATTCCAACGGTTTTTTGGCATTTGCAACTCATGTCAATAAATCCAGGGCGTAGTGTGGATACGCGAGGAATTTCACACCACTTTCTTACTGCTATGATTTCCTTCTTTCAATCAGAATAGTTTTGCAGGGTCAAAAACAGATATACCAAACTGGGCCATTGCATACATTCTTGCAACTATCACAAAGCAAAAATTTGATTGGTGCACCTTTTTATCAAAAAAATAAGAACTGACATTACAAATGCAAAGCTTTTGATAAACTAGTCATTCACACCACAAACTATCTCCTTGGCCTTTATTACGAGGATCTTCTTTTAAATTTAAAAGACAAACTAATTCCCACTTGATAGATGAGGTGTTAATGAATTTGTCAATTCCATTTCAAGAAAACAGTGTAAACCATAAATTTTGTATTTCAACATTAGACTGATAACATGTATTAACTATTTAATATTTACTTTTACGAGAGAAAATTTTTGGAGGCCCTTCCCCGAAAAAGGTGGCATCAAGAGGAAGAGGCCAACAACACGCTGAGGCGTCGGGAGATTCACAATCTGAAATGGAAGTTCACTCATCTCCGAACCGCCAACTGTTTGAATTCGTTAAACACCAGAGAAGTAATACCCTTACATGTATTATTTACAAATTCTAAATTTGTATTTTCATTTTTCCATTTAAATTTTACCATATTGAATTGACATACAATCGTATGTTGATGACATTATGAGGGGATTTGGACCATACGCGTGCTTCTCAAAGTTAACTGTCTTCCCCAACTCACTCAGTTCAGTTGCATGCATTTGTGTCTTCTCAAAAACTACCTTAGTAATCCCAGCAATAGAAAACTCAAAAAACACCAATTACTACTCCAAACATGGCCACCCAAGCACCACAACAAGCTACCCCTCAACAACAAGGTACACATTTTGAATAGTACTTTTTAATTTCATAGTTTTTCATAGTACAAGCTACCCTCAACAATTTTTCATATGATTTTTCTTGAAATTTTCAGCACATTGCAGTCCTTCGCCTTCTGTACAAATAAGCAGCACCGCCCCCTCCTCCACCAATAATATTCAAAATGCCAACCAGAGGATCAGGAAAAAAGAACATTGGTAAACACATGCCAATTCCTCGGCCCCTAGTGGGACACTAAACATTGCCTCGTTTCAAATTCCAACCCTTTCACTCTGTGGCTTACCCAACACAATGGGCATATCGGTTTTAAATAATATAAATTTAGATGAAGATTACTTGGGCATTGATAGCAATGACCCAACATGATTTTTCAATACACGTGAGATGATTCAAGGCCAGCAGGTATACTTCTATTTCAACATAATTTATTCAACTTTCATTACTTTTCACTTTAGATTTATTTGTTTGAATATTGATTTATTTTATCATAAATAGGATCGAGCCACCCAAAAGCGAGAAACAAGTAGCATTCGATCAACCCAAAGCCCCATACCTCTCCAAAGTGAGATCATCTTCTTGAGATACTGAGATGTGAATAGTTTATACCTTTTCCTTTAGAGAACTTAATTGGTTATGATTGTCAATCCCATGTCGATGATTTTAGTCTATCTCATTGATCAACTCATAGAATGAGAGAGAAGGGCTAAAGTACTAATCAATTATAAGTCGTTATGAAAATTATTGGCGAAAGGGATAGTTTATACGCTACGATCGAGAATCAACTTTGTGAAGATGGATTCCTTAATTACCTAAGTAAGAAGTGGGACATGTCACGTATAACAACAACTACAAAGATGAAATTTTGGATAAGACATTAAACAAATTGGAAACTATTAGTGTTGAGTTCTAGGAATATTTTAACAAATGGTCTAAGGACAAAGATCTGTAGCAGATTCAAATGCCGAGAGAGATAGAGTGGTTGTAAGTATTATCACTTTCAAACAATATTTTTGTCAACTTGAAGTTTTCTTATATTATTAATGTGTTTAATTGACATCACTTTTTTTGTGTAGTTGAAATATGAAAATTTGAAGAGTCAAGTAAAGGTTTTCCAAGTTCACTTGGAAACCATGAAAAAACGATTTATCTGATGAAGAATTTGAAGGAAAATATTGTTTTGGTTAACAAACAAAATAATACACTGAAGTGGATAATTAAAGAGCATGGCTTTGACCATGAAATTTTATTCAAAACCAAGGCAGCTATTGATCCAAGTTTGTTATCCCATGGAGATACGACAAAGTAAGAAGAAAGAATTGTAAATAATCTAGAAAGGTGTTATAGGATCTCATAAGTTCTCTGGGGATTATTCCTACCATTGGGGAAAGGATTACAGGAGTGGAAGCCATTCGGGAAAGGGATACAAAAAATTGAGGGTTAAAAAATTTCATTATTGAGGGTGGAAACTTGAAAAATAGAATCTATATTTGAAAATTTGAAACATTGAATGTGATGGTCATGGCATTTGAAATTTATTATCTGGATTTGAAATTTGAAACTTGAATGTGATAGCCTTTGAAAATTTGAAATACTATATAATCTTTAATTTTATAACTTCCTATATATTATGTATAGAATTTCTAGATTGTATATGGTGTTTATGTTTCTTCTCTACTTGTAATGATGATTGCATTAGATGTGGATGATGAAATTAGAATAGAATCATAGTCTCATAGATATGGATTAT
Source organism: Taxus wallichiana var. yunnanensis (assembly GCA_018340775.1). Classification (NCBI taxonomy): domain Eukaryota; kingdom Viridiplantae; phylum Streptophyta; class Pinopsida; order Cupressales; family Taxaceae; genus Taxus; species Taxus wallichiana. The sequence continues at coordinate 684,646,338 of CM031235.1, forward strand.
CATGAATTGTATGTGGACGTAGATTTAGCTTCAAGCACGATCATGGAATCTGGATGATGATAATGGATAATTGTTTTAAGAAAATTTGGAATGTAGTATGACAGAGACATTTAAACGTTCTCAAAATCTTCTTCTCTATACTTGTAATGATATGATGACATTAGAATGGATATAGATGATGATGAATGATGATAATGGATAATTGTTTTAAAAAATGGAATGTGTTAGGACAGAGATGTTTCTGCACATTTAAAATAGATAAATAATTGTTTTAATAATAATTGGAGTGTCAGGATTATGATAATGATATGATGACATTAGATGTGGATGATGACATTAAAATATATATGGATGATGATGAATTTTATGTGGACGTAGATTTAGCTTCAAGCACGATCATGGATGATGAATTGTATAATGGATCGTGGATTATGAATTGTATAATATGGAAAAATCTTCCTCTCTTTGTAAAATTCGATTGTGTGATTTTATCCCACAAAGTTTAAAAAATATATCAAAGCATTTTGCAAATATAAAAATAAATTAAACATAATTGTAAAAAATCAAGAAATGTCATATGATAGGGTTTAAGTTACCTCTTGTGTTTTAGATGGTTGTGAAATCATCCTTCGTAGTGTGCTAGATCTTTGATTTAAGAAAACTCAACACGAGAAATGGATTAATAGATAGATGGGTGAGTTTCTGACATTGTTAGTCCCAAGAAGTGTGAGCTTCCTTGGATGGATGTCAACCCATGTTTTCAAAAAAAAGATGAAATAATTGTATTTAAATAAATGTAAATATATATATGTAAAATCTTTAATGATAACAAGAGATGAAACAAAATTTAAGGTGAAAAACAATAAAAGTAAGGTGAAGGAGATACCTATTTAAAGTTGAAACAATCCATTATCAATAGCTTCTTCAAACTCAATGTTCTCTTTTGTAGAGTGTGACGATGCACCAATTCCACTCTCATCGTTGGGAACAGTTGTACTTGTAGCTGTATTATTCACACCTCTTCTTTCACAAAGGGAATTCCAATGTGTAATTATCTGTCGAAAGGAAAGGTTTCCATGGAGTAGCGAGAGATATATAACACCTCATGCAACTTTCCATATTTTTATCCAACCTGTTTCTAGTTTGATTTTATAAATGATAAAGCACTAAAAACCCTTTCATCCTCCACAGACCCCAAAATCATTATTTGGCATAACTCATATAATCTGAAATATTCACTGATGTCTTCTTGTAAGATAGAACTTTGATAGATTCTCGCCACATGAGCCTTGTAATAAAGCACCACTTTCAAAGGGTTCGTCTAAATTTTTATATTAATTCCTCATTGTTGTTCTAAAATTTGTTGATTGAAACTTTAATAAATCAAAGTATTCAAGATATACCTTTGATTTCCATACCCTTAAACTCTAAAGTCTTTGTGAAATGTTCCATTATTGTACCCATGGATTTATGGAAATACTTTTTACAAAGTCTCCATGACATTAACCTTCAAAGTATTCATAAAATTAGGATTCATCACACCCATTTCTTCAAGAATTTTATCTTTGGAGAAATGTTCTCTAATTTCGATGATAAGGATTCTGAATTTTTTAAAGCTTTATTCTTGTTTCAACTTGTAAGCAGGGAAAAATACACTACTAACAAGGAAGTAAAATACCAATAATCATACCTCCTCCTTCGCGTTCCGTAGAAAACCTTGGAATGGGCTAGGAAACTTGGATTGAGCCCTGATTGTGTGATATGTAGGTGTTTTTCTTCAAGACGGAGCAAGGCCTTCCTACAACAACGATCCTCTTACTTTGCACCAGATGGAAAAAAGGATTTTGAGGCTATTTGGGCATTAGGACGAGGTAAAAGGATGTTCTTTGCTCAAAGGATGCAAGAACTTAGATATGGCATTCAAGCTTATTCTCTATGTGTTTAGAGGGGAGGGTAAGGTTGTATTTATATAGCAGGGGAGTGATTAACTTAAATTAATTTAAGTAATCATGGTTTGAAAATGTGGGCAAGATTAAGTGAGTGGTTTGAAAATGTGGGCAAGATTAGGTGAGTGGTTTGAAAATGTGGGCAAGATTAGATGAGTGGGGGCCATGAAGAATGGGTGAGGATTTGAATTATATTTTTAATTCATAAGTGGGGATTTTAGGTGAGTGGGGACCACAAAGGGTGGGTGAGGATTTGAATTTGAAATTTTAATTCAATAGTAGAAAAACATGGAGAATAATGACATGTGGTGAGGATTGGGTTATTTTTTAGATTTTGAAATGGATAATTAATCAAATTATATTTGATTAATTCGAAGTGTATTTTTGTGGGAAATGAGGAAAGGGAATTAATTGATTTAGAATAGATGTGAAATTGGGGTGTCTACATTTGCCCCTCTTTGGAAGAGTACTATGAAAGTAGTGTCCTTTCAAAGAAAGTAGACAGATATGGAGGAATAATTCAATCTACTTTTTTAAAAGGTAGAAGCAAATAGAAAGTGGTGAGTGATGGATTTCATAGTATCCTCCAAGACAAAAATGTCATGAGAAGATGTGATTATGGATAGATGTGGTGATGCCCCCTCGAGAGGACCTGACGGGAATGAAATATATGACAGAACTCTCGAAAAAGAAGGAGATGGATTCGGCGGAGAAGAGGACAATAATGGAGTGGAAGAGACTAGAATGACCACACAACGTAAATGGAGAAAGGATTCAATCGACCTTGAATGCTAGGTGTGAGGGTGTGTGGGAAAAGAGAAAAGGGAATGGATAGGATTGGGGTTGATTACGAGAAGAGTAAGGGGAGATAGGGGAGAGGAAAAAAGGAATGAAAGAGGTAGAAATAAGAGAGAGGGATGATAGGGAAGAAGGGAATGATGAAGGACAAACAAGGAAAAAATAGGAAAATGACATAGTAGAGGTGAAGGGATGAAATAGAGATTTGCAAAATGAAGGAAGCAATAGAGATAGTAAAGAGGGATGCGTGGAAGTGAAATAAATGATAGAGTGAGAAAATAAGGAAATGGGAAAGGATAAATAAGAAGGAGAAAACGAGGTGGGAGTAGGGGTGAAATGGAGGAAAATGGAAAGAGGACGAAAAAAGAAGTAGTAACAAAGAAAAAAAAGAAACTATGAGGGGCGAGGAAAGTGTGAAAAAGAGGAGAGAAAGGAAGAGAAACAGATACAGAATGAACGAAAAGGTAGGGGTGGTAGAGAAAAGGAGAAGTGGTCAGAAGAAACATGAAAATTAGGGGAGAGGAAAGGAAGATAGAATGAATACAAGGAGAATATTGAAGGAATTGTGTCATTGCGAGGAAGACCAAGGCAAAGAATATGGAACAGACCATATGGAGATGCATGTGGAGGGTGGTATGATAAAAAAGACAGGACAACACTGAACAACTAGGTTATCGATGGGGAAGTAAGGAGGAAACGTGATGGAAAAAGGGGAAGAAGATGATACAGGGGAAGGGAAATAAGACGAGGGGTGGGAGAGAGAAGAGGATAACAAAGAAAATGATGTAGAAGGAAGGGAATATAGAAAGGGGTAATAAGTGGAAAGGGAACGGTATAAGGAATGTTCAAAGAAGAAAGAGGGGAGGAATGACATTGATTGGAAAAGATGTGGAGATGCATGAAATGAGGATACTAGGATGATGAGAAAATAGGAAAAGGATGTATGATGAAGACAGTAAAGATATTGAAGAGGGAAAAGAGGAGATGGAGAGATGGGTAAGAAGCGACAAGAAAGGGTGGGAGTGAGGGAAAAGAATAGGAGAGAAAAGAGAATGGGGGATAGAAGAGGCAATGCCAATGAAAGGATGTTAGGGAAATCCCTTTTACAATGAGTGGTGGGGAAGGGTGAGATAAAAATGAAGAAAATGAGAAAGCTAATGAGGATTGGAAAGGGTAATGCCAACAAATGGACGTTAGGGAAAACCATTTGATAAATGAGTGGTGGGCTTAGAGGAGGGGAAGGAAAATGTGGATTGATGATTTTGACAATTATTAGCTGCGGGAAGAGAAGATGATGATGAAAGAATGATATAGGAGTGTTAATAATAATGGTGAATGTGTGTGTAGGTAGAAATGTGGGTGGAATTTGAGAAGATGAAGTGGATGAGTTGGGACTAGGTGAAAGTGAGGAGAAGATGTGGGTGATGAGGATGAACAAAGTGAGGATGAAGAACCAAGACATGAAAAGAATGGGAAGAAATGGTATGAAGGATGATGGATCAAGAAGGGAAAATGGGGGAAAGAACGTGATTATAGGCGGAAGAGATTAGATGTATGTTGTAAGAGGATATGTGGAGAAAGGATAATAGTAGGAGGAAAAAGTGGGTAGTAGGAGATACCAGTGGAAGAAGCGATCAACAAAGTGAGCGAAGAATGAGGCGGGGAGAAGTTCATGATGATAAGTTGAGTGTAGGAGGACTCGACATAAGATTGTCATGTGATGGAAGTGGTTAAGTAAGATTGCCATGTGAGCAAAACTGGAGATGACAAATGGTCAAGCGAGAAGTGGTGTTTGCGAGAATCGAAAAGGAGGTGAAAGGATGTGATAATGGGGAATGCCGAGAAAAAATGAAGGGTGAAGGGTGTGTAGTGATGGGGAAAGGCAAGGAGACAGATCATCCTTAAGAGGGACTCTTAAGTGAGATCGCCATGCCGGGTGAGTGGTTAAGTAAGATTGCCAAGCAAGAGGAGGGTGATAGTGGTGGTAAAAATATGTGATGATGGGGAATGAAGAGAAAAGATGGATGGTGAGATTGTAGAGTGATGGGCGAGTGTAAGATGACATGTCATGCTTAAGAGAATCTCTTAAGTAAGATCGTCATACTACTAGAGAGAGGTTTCATAGGATCACCCAACCAGAGGGATGATATGCTGAGAGAAAGACAAGATGATATTGGGGATGGGGTGGAATTGTAGGTTGAAGAAGATGATGGCGATGAGAGGCGGGAGAAATAAGATGGGGAAATATGATGGGATGGGGAAGGCCATAGGGCGAGATCAACCTTAAGTGGAAGTCTTAAGTAGATTTTCATGCATTTGGAATGATTAAGTAAGATCCCCAAGTTTGAGGAAGAAGAAGGATGATGTTAGAGTTGGTGGGAATAGGGTATGACAAAATGGACTGAAGGGGAACCCTCAAGTGAATTTTCCATACTACGAAAGCATGTAAGTAGGATGACCAGGCATAAGATGGATTTAGGGAAGGATGAGAAAAGAGTGAGTGAGGTATGCTTGAGTGGTATATGATATGGGATGAGGTGATAATAAGGAAGAAAGGAAACAAAGGAGTGTAACATGAATGGATGAAGGAATATATGTAGTGGAGGGTGGAGAGTGTGAGGGAAATCCTTAATTGGGACACCGTGTGGTGAGAGTAATGATGTGAGAATGGGAAGTAGAAGAGGTGGAATGGGAATATGTGTTTGGTGGTGATGGTTGTTTGATGAGAGGCGGAGTGGTGAAGAAGCTTCTACAATGGGAAGATCTTAGGGAGAGGGTAAACCTCCATTGAGGATTCCATATAGAAGGGGTTATTAAGTAAGATTGTCAAGCGGGAAGCAAAAGGGTGAAAGGAAAGAATACAAATGGGTGAGAGGGGACAGGAATGGTGAGAAGGGTAATATGGGTATAACTGCGAAGGAGTAAAAATGAGGAGTGAGGATGAATGGATCAAATACATGGTGATCATGGTGGGGAGAAGGAGCTCTTTGGATAGTGAATGCTACTTGAGAAAGATCGTTAAGTAGGATTTGCAAACTAAAGCAGTGATCAAGTAGGATTCTCAAAGCTGGAGAATGTATTAGTATGGGTGAATGGATGGGGTGCAAAAGTAAGATGTTGATCATGTAGGAAGATACTCACGTGACGAAAAGCATCTTAATTTTAATATAGCACATAACAAGATGCATCGTGATATAAAAGATCAGGATGACTAGACTGTAATATGCATGATAACATAGAAAGGGGCCATAAAAAGGTTTGATGCCCGATACGATATGCAAATGAAAGAGAGCATAGATAGAGGCCATCAAGAAAGTATGATGTCCCAGTACGACATGCAATCAGATAACATAAGAATATTATAGAGAACACTAGGATACATAAAATCAAGATGCAACCCCTGTAATAACGTGTTCCACATTGAGGATTGATTGGATGTGCCCCAAGTAGGGGGTACGAGGACATAGTAAAGCATTGGGTCATTGTCCTCAAACAAGGAAACAATGAGAGCTGGATTTTTCCCAAGCGAGGATTCACACGAGGAGAAGTGGTTTGAATTTGGTAGTCATAAGGTGATTAGATCATTCGTTGGGGATAATAGTTCAAAGGTTAAATTGTGTTGGTTATTTTAGAGTTGTTTTTTTTTAGCGATTTTGTGGATTTTTTTTATTTTTATTTTTGTTTATTATATATATATACAGATTTTCTAATGTTTTTAGATTTTTGACGATTTTCAAATGTTTTGACTTTTTGACGATTTTCAAATGTTTTTAGATTTTTGGCGATTCTTGTTCATGGTTTTGGATTTTTGACGATTTTGTGTAATGTCTTTAGATTTTGACGAATATTTCTAATGTTTTTGGATTTTTTGCGACTTCTAATTTTTGTTGGATTTTGGATGATTGTTTCTAATGTTTTTGGGTTTTTGACAATTTTCAAATGCTTTTGAATTTTGGATTTTTACATTGTTTTTGGATTTTTGACGATTTTCAAATGTTTTTAGATTTTGGATTTTACATTGTTTTTGAATTTTTGACGATTTTCAAATGTTTTTAGATTTTTAGATTTTTTACTTTGTTTTTAGATTTTGTGATTTTCAAATGTTGGTAGATTTTACACTATGAGTGGCAATTTATGGACGAGTGTAGACTTATTTTGAGAGGCGATAAACATGGATATTATCCGTATGTCTTGTGTTCCATGTTGTAAATTATGCTCGAATAACACAAATTCTCTTTCCATTGGTAGGATATGGTGGTGATGATATGATGAAAAGAATTCGAGCTCCATTCTTGACTCCACACAACTAGTAAGATGTGTGGGCTCATCACCAAGAATCGAAGGACGCATGAGAGGTAGATAATGAATATAGAGACAAATGCTAACAACAATCCCTTTGGGAAATCGTGACTCCATTCTTCATAATGAGTATTGAACCAGTTTCAAAATGGCTTTCACTTTATGAGTCACGTGCTAGACTTAGACAATTTGTGGCTGCTTTGATTGGTAAGATATAAGGTTAAGAGATAGTTCTCTCTTCACTTAGGCATCTAAATTACGTGTTTGGGGATTCTATAATTTGTAAGCACTTTGTAAGATTTTGTATTTTTGAAATGACTCCTATGCCTTGCCCCATGCTGCTACTAGTGAGAAGCAAGGGCTCATCACCAAAAAGGTAAAATATAAAGCGAGTGAATTTCTTTTTTATCTTTTTTTTTTTTCTTGAATATTTTACAATGTTTTTATGCTTGTATGAGAATGACCCTCTACGATTTGCCCTATGCCATTGTAAGAGGCAAGGGTTTATCACCGAAGACAAGACGTAGATGAGTAAGGGCACCTTCCTCCATTCCTAGTCTCACACTACTAGTAAGAAGTGTGGGCTCAACACAAAAGACTATGAAGGATGAAAGATGTGACAATGAATTATTCATAAGTTATTGAATTGATGGATTTTTTTACAATAGTGCTTTGTATTTGGGAAGAAACATCTGCCCCCAATCTCAGCCCCACACGACTAGTAGGACGCGAGGGTTCAACACCGAAGAGGCGATATGAACGACCAAATGCCCTGGGTAACTTGAATTTTAGAGCTTTGTTATGAAAGAGAATGTATTTGAAGGAATATATTACCATCGAGTAAGATTCTAGGTATGACCATAGAGGAAAGCAATGAAAATGGAAGAAGTATGACGCTCACAAACTTAATAGGATTTATACTAGCACTTGTCTCATGATGATAAATATGAAGATGTGATTTTGATAAAGAAAATATCTACCAATGGAAATGAATAAATTTAAATTATTCAGAGATAAACAAGACAAAGGAACAATGTACACATTGTATCCCGGAATAGTGAACATCTCAAGGATAAAATTTCTTTAAATGAAATGCATTCATTGGTTCATCAAGATCTTGACCATTTCAGTGGCCAATTTATAGGCTCCAGAGCCAAATTTAGCTATGATTACATAGGGTCCTAACCAATTAGGCTCAAATTTTCCTTGTTTTTCTCGTTCTTTAGTGGTATTCTTTTGATTTTCTTTTAAAACAAGGTCACCAATTTTGAATTCTCTAGGTCTTACCTTTTTATGATAACTGCGTTGTAGTCGGTTTTGATAGACTTGAAGATGATTGAGAGCATTAAGTAATTTTTCATCGAGAATCTCAAGCTCTTGAAGCCGTGATTGTCGGTATTCATCCTCATTAATTACATCTTTAAGGGAGATCCTCAAGGATGGGAGTTCTATCTCAATAGGTAAAATGGCTTCACAACCATAAACAAGGAAAATGGTGTGGCTCGGTAGGTGTGCGGTAAGATGTACACAGTAAGCCCAAAGAATGGGATAAATTTGAGTATGCCAATTATGTCCATGGGTGTTGAAAATCTTTTCCATAATGGATTTTAAGGTCTTATTGGTTTCTTTCGCTTGACCATTGCCCTGAGGGTAGTATGGAGTGGACCATTTAAGTTTGATGTGAAAACGTTTGGCTAGGTCTTTTACATCCTAGTTTTTAAATGATTTGCCATTATCTGCAACCAGAGCGGATGGAATACCAAATCGATAGATGAGATTATTGAAAATAAATTTTGATATTTGGCTACCGGTAACATAAGTGAGAGGCATAGCCTCTACCCATTTAGTGAAGTAATCGGTAGCGGTAATGATGAACTTATGTCCATCGGAAGATGTTGGTTTGATTTTACCAATGAGGTCAAGTCCCCATTGAGAGAAGGGCCATGGTGTGGTTATCGATTGTAATGCCTGATAAGTTACGTGGATAATATTTCTATGCTTTTGACATGCTTGACAACATTTGACAAAATGACATGCGTCACTTTCCATGGTGGGACAATAATATCCAACTTGTAGGATTTTCTTGGCTAAGGTGATACCATTCGTGTGTGCTCCATAGATACCGGAATGGACTTCAACTAAGACACTCAAGGATTCTTCCGATAAGACATCAGAGTAGGGTGCCATCATATCCTCATTTATAAAGAGTTTCTGCTAAAATGGTGTAACGAGAAGCACGTTGTGCTAAAGCACATTTATGCATTGGTTTCATGTCGGAAGGAAACATTTTATCACGAAATGAAGGTATAAAGATCGTGGTACTAAGGGTTATTTGGACCCACGATCTCACATACCATAGTGTTTTCAGGAAGATCATAAGAATGCATTAAGATATGTTCAATGAGAAAATGTGCATGGGGTTGACTAGATGTGATTTCTAATAGGGATCCGATGGTTGCCATAGCATTGGCAGATTTATTACAAATTGGGAGGAATTTGATCAAAGCTAATTAATCAAAAATAGCTTCAAGACTATCAACATGCGTTTATATGGGATAATTTTTTTGTCCTTGACCTGGTATGCATCGGTAACTTGCTTGATGATAAGTAAAGAATCACCGAAATACAACTAATTTTATAAGATTCAAGATATAGCCAATTTTAACCTCTGCGATGAGAGCTTCATATTATACGATATTGTTGGTACATGGGAATGCTAAGTGAAATGATTTGGGGATAACATGTCCACTAGGTGTGATAAGAAAAATACCAGCCCTTGAGCCATGGAGATTACAAGATCCATAAAAAAATAGAGTCCAAGCTGGCGCGATGTCTATGTGTAGAATATCTTCATCAGGAAAAGAAAACTGAAGTGGTTCTGTGCTAGGAAGGGGTGCCTCGACAAGTTGGTCTGGCAAGGGCTTGTCCTTTAATTTCTTTTTGTGGAACAAATTCGACATCGAATTCACTAAGTAATACGACCCAACTAGACATTCTTCCCGTGAGAATGGGTCTAGACAAAAAATACTTGAGAGGATCAATTTTGGCAATCAACTTAGTTGTGTGATTGAGCAAGTAATGACATAACTTATGGAATGTAAAGGCAAATCGCTAAGCATACTTTTGATTTGGGAATAACGTACTTCATGCTCATAAGTGTTCGACTAAGGTAATATACAGCTTGTTCTTTTCCTTGATCGTTATGTTGTGCTAGTAGAGCTCCTATGGCATGTTCAGTGGTAGATGTATAAAGCAACATGGGTTTATCGGCAACTGGTGACATAAGAACAGGTGGACTAGAGAGGTATTCTTTTAACTTAGCAAAAGAGTCTTGGAAATTGTGGTTTCAGTGAAAGTGTGCATCTTTCTTGAGTAACTGATTAAAGTGATGGCACTTGTTAGCCAACTATGATATGAAACACCAAATAGATTGTATCTTTCCCTGAAGACTGTGTAATTGTTTTAGGTTTTGAGGAGGAGGCATTTCCATAATGGCTTTGACTTTGGTAGGATCCACTTCTATGCCTCTTCGTGAGACAATAAACCCTAATAATTTACCAAAGGTTACTCTAAACACACATTTCTTTGGGTTAAGGCAACCTTATACTCGCATAATCTATCAAAATGCATCTTAACACACTTGGATTCCCTATTCGTGTTTTAGATTTTGCTAATATATCATCAACATAATATTCAGGATATCATGTAACATGTCATGGAAGATGACAGTCATTGCTCGTTGATAGGTGGCATCGGTATTTTTCAATCCGAAAGGCATGACCTTATAACAGAAGGTGCCCCATGGTGTAGTAAATGTCATTTTATGTTGATCTCCTTCAGAAATACATATTTGATTGTAACCAGAGAATCCATCCATTAAGGAGAGCATTTCATGTCCCTCGTAGAATCAACAATCATGTCTATATTTTGCAAGGAAAGTCATCTTTGGGACAAGCCTTATTGATGTGTGGAAGTCGTGCATATATTCGATGCCGGGGAGTTTTCTTAGCGATGGGAACTATGTTAGATATCCATGTTGAATAATCAATAGGTTTGATGAAGTCACTTCCAAGAGTTTCTCGAGTTTGGCTTTAACAAGTAATGCAACTTGGGGATGCATTTTGCGTAGTTTTGCTTTTACGAGGTTTTACATCCGGATGTACCACAAGATGGTGTACTACAAGAGATGGTTCCGGGCCAGCATGTCCTCATATGTCCATGAAAATATATCTTAGAATTCAATAAATAGTGTTGTGAATTCCATGCATTCTTGGTCGAGATAAACTAATGCCAAGTTGTAAAATTTTTGGTTGTTCGGTGGTGCCAATGTTTATGTCTTTTGTTTCTTCTACAAGCATTTTAGTTGTATCATTTTAGGAGAACGATGCTAATGGTTCATGTAGGTCATCGAGTGTCGGTTGTTTGTTGGAACTTTTTTTGACATGTTTATTAGATAGGGTGGCGGTGAGGTTTTGACTATGGGAAATCCTTTGTTTGCGCTATTGATCAAATTTTGGTGAAGGATCGAATATTTTATCTCTTCATGAAAATAGGCCGATGCATTTAGATTGATTTCAAATCCTTTTCTCGGAAGTAGGTATTTGGTCATAAGTTCTAAGGAATTCTTCGATGGCTTCATCATTTTGGAACATATCCATGGTGCTAGTGGTTGGCCATGGTCTATGAGACTCGGATGTGTAGGCTCAAAATTGATGACATTAATAGAGAAATGTTCAAAGGAAACATGTGTTTCAGCGAGGTCCTCAAAAAGACTACATGGAGACCTAATGTCATTATGAATCGGTGATCATGTCACCGAAATTATTATGGGAGCGACATTGTGAAACCTAGACCATGTTTAAATGTGATGTTGTGTGTAATTTATAGGGTCTAAACGACCTTGTTTATTTGGACCGAAGTCTTTACCCTGCCATCATGTTTTTCATTATTGGTGAGCTTTGGTAAATTGAGGGGACTCATAACATGGAGCAAATTCGTCATTATATAACTAAGATCCGAAGAACTTGAAATATGTTCATTGTCAAGATGAATAAACTTTTTCCAAACTGAACCCATTTGGTAAGTGGGATGGATTCTGAAATGTGGAGCGTTAGGTTTATTAGCTATGTGGGGATTTGGTGATATAAAAAGAGTCTGCCATCTTTTGAAATTGATATTCAAGTATTAGTGTTAATGATTTTAAATGTGTGAGATGGGGGACCGATAGGTACCTCATGTGGTGGGCAAGTTAGTTTGGTAGTCTTAAAAGATGAAAAGAATGGGTTATAAGAAGAAGGGGGTGGAAGAGGATGAAGGTTGGTTGTTGGAGAGGAGGTATTTTGCTTGCTTAGTGGAAGAAGATGATTGATTAGTGGGAGGACTAGTGGAAGGTGGTTGACTAGTGGATGATAATGGATTGGAAAATGTGTTTTGGTTATGAGATGATGGTTTTGGATTATTGTTAGGGAGTGTATCAGGATCAATGTGTGTTTCATTAGGGATTATACGAGGTGGAGCATATTTATCTGTTGATGGACAATAGTGATCATGTCGATACCATCCTTCGAGGAATCTACAATACTCAAAAGGTTGGGGATCTGCACATAATGTAAATTCCTTGTCCAAATGAGGAAACTTAATGCATTGGTGGAATGTTGATGGGACGGCTTTCATGGCATGAATCCATGGTCGGTGACAAGAATGTTATATGCAACTTCTACATCTACCACATGACAAACCATGTCTAAGGTGATGGGTCCAACTTGGAGAGGCAACGTGATTGTGCCTTCAAACTTTCTTTCGCTATTATCATACCCACGAATGGTTATGATATTGTTTTGTAAATCATTTTTAGTGTAACCTAGACAATGTAAAAGTTTCATGGAACAAATATTTAATGTTGATCCATTGTTGATTAAGACGCGCTTGATTTTATGATGAGTTACATAACCCTCGATGTATAAAGAATGATTATTAGCGATGTTGGGATTAAGCAGGTCAGTGGGACCAAAAGATAAAATAGGATTGGGGACTGTAAGATGTGTAATTAAAGCCTGGAATTGTTGTGAATTGATGTCCTCAAGGACACGAGCATTATTTAATGTTTGCATAAGGATGCATTGTAGTGCGGGAGAAGAATTAAGTAGTTCCATGATTGAAATTTGTGGGAGTCTTCTCTAATTTTTTGACAATATTAAATGATGGCATAGTTATGGAGAGGAATTAGCGGAGAATTAGATGGTGGATTAGAGGTGATGCGGGGGATGAAGTGGCAGATTTTTTTGTTGTAGGGACCCACATTTTTTTCTGTCTAGTGGTGATCGCACAGTCAGTTCTGATCTTTATAGTTGCCACTAAGTCTTGGTCATAATCTATGGTCGAGATGACTGAGTCAAACTCGACATTACTTGATGATTGACCCTTATCTTTTGAATTGTTATCATGATTAGGAAATTTTTGAATATGTGAAGTTTTCATTAGGTGTTTTTGTCTCAGAAGTATTTTCAACTTCTATGTCTCCACGTTCAATCAGGTCTTGGATGTAATGGTGGAGTTGCATGCATCTATCTGTGGAGTGCCCTTTTATGCGATGGTAATCACAATATTCATTGTCTTTATACCAATTTGGTTTGGGTTGTCCTTCTTGAAGGGTCTGACAATGGGATATGTAATCATATTAGCATTTGCCAAATGACGAAAGACACTAGATAGACTTTCTCCGAGAGGAGTGAACTCTCTTTATCGATCCCTAGAAGGAACTTCCTTTCTAGGGATAATGATGGGTTGTTTAGATTTTAATGTGTTGGTGGGATGGTTTTGGACATTTTAGACATGGTGGGAATCAATAATGCCATCGTTGACGATATTTTGATTCCGGTTAAAGAATTTAGATTTGTCCTGGTTCTGAGGAGTGTCTCGATAAGGTTGGTCTCTAAAGGGGGCTTTAAGTAAGCCCTTAGAAATGAGGGCTTCTTCGATTTGTATCCCCTTTCGATGACTTCTTGAAACTATTCAGATAATGCATTTGCATGTGGAATGATAATTCGGCATTGAGATTAGGGACAAAAATGCTAACTAGTTGTCTCTCGGCAGTGCGAGAAGGGAAATCGCTTGCGATTAGTGCCATTGTTGTAAAAAGGAAGCAAAATTTTTTTGGCCTTTTCCTAGTGTTGCAGAGATCAATCATGGTTATTTTGAGTCTCAAGGTTATAGGAAAAATGTTTGAAAATTGCTTCGATAAGTCTGCAAATGTTGTGACCGACCCTTTGGGGTAGATGGAAAACCAATCTAAAGCTTGTTCTCCTAAAATTTGGGGAATAATCATAAAAGGTAAGTGTCTCGATAGGAAACTTCTTGAAATTGCATGTAAAATTCCTTGACATGTTCATGGGGTCACCTTTGCTTTTGTATTTATCAAACTTAGGGATTTCAAAGGATGGCGGAAATGGTAATCGTGATATCTCTATATCAAATGGATAAGGACACAATTCTTCAAAGTTGAATTGTTTCGATTGTTTTTGTAGTCCCTGAATGGTGTCTTTCATAAGTTTCCATTCTTGTGCAAATGGAGAAGTGGGGGATGGTTTATCAAACATGTCGTGAGTATTGGAATCTAGATTGAGGTCTTTTAATCTTTCAGCTCTAGTCATTGCTTCCTCAAGTTTCTTTGTTAAATATTGGATTTTAGTGAATAATTCTTCGGCCGAAGAACCATTTGGATTGTTTGGTATTTCATTGTGATAACTTTATTCACCATTGTCGATGAGTTTGTTTGAATTTTCCATCCCGAAGTTAGGGGTAGTTTGCCCCATGGCTAGGATCATGTAATGAGATATTCATTTTTGTTTTGTTCTATCACCCTATTGACTTGTTCTTGTTCTTCATTGGTGAGTTCTGGTTGTGCGACTTCTTCATCATCATTTTCATGATTGTGACTGCGAGTGAATACCATGATGAAATGTGTCTGATTAAGCTGAAAAATGGGTAGGAATTTTGAACAGGTGTGAGGAAATGAGAACTTGATTACTTTGGATTTATCGCGAATAAGCTCGTGATGACTGATAAGGAGAGTAACTCAAACAAGTTATCTCAATATGATGATGATGTAACTCGAGATGAGTTATTAGAGGATTTGTTGCACGTTGTGTAGATTTGGCTTAAACAAGCTTTGGACTATTGACGGGGAGAGTAACCTGAATAGGTTAATCGCGATATGGTTGTGATATAACTCAAAATGAGTTATGAAAGGATTTGTGTTGGTTGTGATTTGGATAAATGCGATGGTGGACAGAATAATGAGTGAACTCAAACAAGTCACCAAATATTAGTTTGATATAGCTGGAAACAAGCTATGAAGGATGTTTTGATAATTGATGATATGGGGAGTGAATGTTAGTCACTCAATATCAGTTGGATATAGCCGAAGACAAGCTATGACAAATGTATTGTTGGATGAGGCAAGCTAATGAAATTGGTGTGATGGTTTGGTCTGTGTTGTTGGATTGTTTGGATGTTTTCACTTGGTATTGAATTAGTCGAGAACCCGATTTTTGTGGAACACAACTAGGGTCTAAAATTTTACAATGAACACATTGATATCAGCCAAGTTTTATGATAAAACAATGCTAAACTATTTTGTTTTCAAACAGCAAGCAATCATGTGGATTCAATTATTTTGGCTTATGAGGTAACTTCTTCAGGAATGATCATTGTTTCATATAATCATACAAGTATGCTGTGAAATGGTGGATGTAGGATCTTATTACTCCAAGAAGATGTGTCCTCCGATATACCCTAGTTATGATATACCTAATTCTATACGGGGACAAAATTGGTACGGGAACCCTTAGAGCACTGGAGGAGACTCACCAATTCTTACTTACCTATTTGGAGTGAATCACCACATCCAAATAGGTTTTGTGAAAAGGTGGAAGGTGATGGAGGGATGAATGTGTATGGTGTCCTTATAACTCCCGAATATTTACAGGGATGATGCCCTGAGCTTCGTTATTACAACTATTTAGGTGTGACTCGCATGCGCTACACGACAACATTACTTGTAAGTGAAGAGCAGCGGCAAGGTAAATACCGAACGCTGTGATGAGACTAGGTCTCAAAGTGCAATGCAGAGTGCATGGTAGTCAAGTCCATGTCACTTGTGTAGCTATGGTGGTGATGAAATCCACCTCGTCTAAGTGTAAAAATAATATGATAAAGTGATTAAATGCGGGTTCTTTCCAACTTGAAATAAATCACTAGCATAAAATAAGTGCGTACATGAGCGTACTTTTTTTTGTTGTTGCAGAAATTGTCTTTGAATGGTGGTATTTTTGTTGTTTTTTGTTTTGTTTTTGTTTTTTACAATATTCCAACAACGTGGTTCTACAGAAAACAAATTAGTAGTTATCCTACAAATGAAATGTTAGAAAAGTGATCGTGGTTGTTTTATTTTGCCAGATCGCTCAAAGTGCGAGAAAAGAGCATACACAACCAACGACCAAACAAATATTAAGAATATGACAAAGGAAAATAATTATTAAAATGACAGTTGAAAACAAAGCTAAAGGATCTGTAATGTTAGAACAAGAAACTAAAAATTGTGATCATTTCGATTTTCAGATCGCTCAAGGCGCAAGAAAAGAGCATACGCAGAATCTGATTGGAATAGTTTTTTTAAAATGTTAATAATTATTGCAATTAATTATGATGCGAAATAGTGATGATGATTATTTTCATAAAAAAGAAAACGATGAAATAAGAGGGTGAAAACGTTACGTAGAAGTGTTGTCGTGGAAAATTGAAATGTAAGGAAATAAAATAAAATTTTAAAAAAATTGTTGTGTAGAGCCCGAGTGGCCTCATGTTTCTAATTTCCAAGATCACTTTTGAAGTGCAAGGAAAGAGCATACGTGTGAGGTTGTTACGTGAAAGAAACTAAAATAATAATTTAAAAAAACTATAATTTTGTTATTTTTGTTAAAAAGACAGTGTTAGAAGAAATGAAACCAATTTTTTTGTAAGTCTAAATCTAAAATTATTTTTTCATTGCATAGATATTTTTGATGCCTTTCTATTAAAAAAAAAATGAAGTCATTTTGAGTTTAGGAGCAAAAATTATGGCATTTGGGAGATAGGCTACGATAGGACTCTGAATGAAAATTTTGAACGTGAGAAAAACGTCCCAGGAGCTGGTTTTTTTATTTTCTGACTTTTGTACTTTACCTGAGAAGCTAAAATTTTGACAGCAAGGTTAAAAAAGAACAATAAACAGAAAGAAAGAGTTAGATCACAAAATGATTGATTAAAATAAAAGAAAATAAAATGATTAACTTCCTACAAAGTAGTCATTTTAGCAAAAGTAAATAAATAGATGCATTTTCCAGATTGGTTGTCCCATGACAGTAAGATGATAAACTAATGGCTAGTTCATGTGTTTCTACAGATGATGAGTAAATAGAAAAATCAAAACTGGGAACTAAACACCAAGCACCGAGGAGATCAAAGACAGGATGAGCTTCAGAGTTTCATTGTTGCTATAACTTGCAGATACACCACAAGACACCACACAACAAAAACACTACCCAAAGCGTGAAGGTTAACCAAAGAAGACCATAAGGAAAAAAATAAAATAATAATGAACAATAATAAACAAAGAACAAATAAAACCACTAATTGAGAAATTAATGGTAACAAATCGAAAGTAACAAGAAAGGCGTGCAGAATGTAAGCTAGGAAAAATACACTACTAATAAGGAAGTAAAATACCAATAATCATACCTCCTCCTTCAAGTTCCATAGCAAACCTTAGAATAGGCTAGCAAACTTGGATTGAGCCCGATTGTGTGATATGTAGGTGCTTTTTTCAAGATGGAGCAAGGCCTTCCGCAACAATGATCCTCTTACTTTGCACTAGATGGAAAAATATTTTGAGGCTATTTGGGCATTAGGACGAAGGCGAAAAGAATGTTCTTTTCTCAAAGGATGATAGAACTTAGATATGGCATTCAAGCTTATTCTCTCGTGTGTTTAGAGGGAGGGGTAAGGTTTTATTTATAGCACTGGGGAGTGATTAACTTAGATTAATTTAAGTAATCATGATTTGAAAATGTGGGCAAGATTAAGTGATCGGTTTGAAAATGTGGGCAAGATTAGGTGAGTGGTTTGAAAATGTGGGCAAGATTAGATGAGTGGGGGCCATGAAGAATGGGTGAGGATTTGAATTATATTTTTAATTCATAAGTGGAGGATTTTAGGTGAGTGGAGACCGCGAAGGGTGGGTGAGGATTTGAATTTGAATTTTTAATTCAATAGTAGAAAACATGGAGAATAATGACATGTTGTGAGGATTGGGTTATTTTTTAGATTTTGAAATGGATAATTAATCAAATTATATTTGATTAATTCAAAGTGTATTTTTCGGGAAATGAGGAAGGGGAATTAGTTGATTTAGAATAGATGTGAAATTGGGGTGGACAACTATAACATACTCAAAAGAGATTACGTGTCACGAGAACATCTTCTCATTTCGATCTCAGAATATCTTGACATTTTGCAAAATGTGCAACAGATGTCCCTCCCATTAACAATGATGTAGAGGTGATCGTGGATATTAAATCTCAAATAGTTACTTGGGATTTTAAAGATCTAATAAAGCTTTCCAATTCTCAAAAATAGGTATATCGTAACTATCTTGGGATAACTTTACAAGATATCAAGACTTTGACATACCATTTTTCTCATCCGTATAAAATCCACAATATAGATTAATCTCCTCAGTGCATGCTTCATCAATGTATTGATCTCACACAACATTGGAATAATACCAACCAATGTAAGCAATGTCTCCAAATTAGTTAAAAGGAACAACAAGTCCCTCGCCCCATCAAATTCATGACGATATTTGTGCATGAAACCAACCAAAAAGGATACTCCTCATAAACTCGCATGCATGTTCATATAAAGAGACCATCTTGTCTCAACATCTTTTAGAAGTTTTTTTAACATCCGTAATTCCAATTGCGAATTTTTGGAACTCAAGAAATCTCTTTGGGCTACTTTCCATATAGGCATGAAGTTTTTCTCGATAAGGTCTTCTAATTTAGCAACATTTTCGTATGCTCTGCTTGCCATTTTATATGCTAAATTCATTTTGCCAGCCAACGGTGGAATTAGTAGTATATATGGGGGCATCTGTTGTTTGTAATCTAATGCATAGCCCTATTCGGTGACTCGCATGATAGAATGCATCATCCGATTCGACGCATACCAACTTCATAGCAATTTCATAATCAATCATTCCAGTAATATCTTTCAAATGAGAAACAACTATGTTATGTAGGTTTTTGGCATTACATTTTTCAACCATTTTCATAACACCCAACATATGAGGTGTCCTTATATGATTTTCTAAAGTATAGATGTGGATACATACCCATGAAGTGTTGTCGATTGTTTTCACTTCATCAATTAAAAGAGAGATAAACTTCGATTTTTTACATTCTCTTTCCATTCTTCCTTCTCTATCATCGAAAGGCATTTTTCCATTTCCCATCCACTACTTTCAGGCCAATGAGACTAAGGTAATGCATTCAACATTCCATTATATTGATGAAAAAATTTGAAATCGAGGAAATCCAAAATCGGTCTTCCTTTTCTTTAGTATGTGAAATAAAGTATAGAACTATATGAGTTTTGCATTTAGATTTGTTTGATTCATCTTACCAATTTGTGATGTGATTGTTCCTCCCTTTTCCACTAGATGTTTGCATTTTTTTGCTCTCGCTTCATAATCCGTGCATATTTAACATGCATGCATTCTTTTTAGTTTTCCACTAAGTGTGTTTTGATTTTCTCGGCCATCCACCCCTGTTAAAGTCAAATATTGTTTTCCACAATGTTTTTCTATAGTGTCTAGCTTCATTTGCATTTTTGTTGCTTTCCCAATTTTCACGTACATATTGTACATGCATACATTCGTGATGGGATATCTTTTGAATTAGATGATTGTATAGGTTTGATAAATAGAAATTTGGCAGCCCAATTAAACGTGTATGTCCTCCTCAATGGTCCACATATTCTTGTTTGTTTTCAATGTTTTACTTTTTTGAGTAGAACTTTGAGCAATATCACAATCACCTAGTTTCCTCTTTCGTGAGGAAAGAATTTGAATTTGATTTTGTGTTCCATTTTGCTGAGTATTTGTATGTGTGAGATCTTGATGTACTCTTGGTTTCACCCCAACAGAAGAATATCTTCAGATCGACATCTCAACATTCATATCTTCAAGAACACATATTATGAGGTGTCATTTGTTTGATACTATGTAAAATGCATGTGTACCTCAATATTAGATTCAACACATTTAACCCATCATTATTCGATTCTTTTTGGTGGAAGCCATATGGTTATTGGTATTTGCAATATATATATCAGCAGAGCTTCCAAAATACTTGAACAGGACTTTGATATTTCTTAGTTACTTTTGGGTCTTCGCACTATGAGGACTAGACCTTCCATTATTTTGAAAAGATTTCTGCGTTAGTAAAAGAACCAAGTTACGCTAGAGACAAAATCATCAATCTACAACACCTCCTTGTCATGCGCGTCAAAAACGAACCCCTTGTTTCACATCTATAATAACTCCTTGTCACGCTCAATAACTAACCCTTTTCACATAGCCAGTAATACCTCCTTGTCGACGATCAACAACTAACCCCCTTGTATTAAAGGTGTCCAATACCTCCTTGTCATGTGTCTAACTATATCCTCGATTACGCATCAACAACTAACCCCTTTGTCATGCATTAGTAAATTTAATGGGTCACACGTAAGCAAATATCATCTGTCACCCAACTCTAAACTACTAATAGGCTAACATCAATCTTGGGTGCTTGGTAAGGTATTGGTGGGCAACTCTCATCTTGTATTATACCGTAGTACCATAGTATACTAACCAAATCGCTGAATCACCTAGGTTTTTATAGGAGATGTTTTCAAATGTAGGCAAAGCCGAAACCCAAAAAATATATACTATAAATTTTAGGCAAATATGACATTGACTACTCGCTTAAAAAAATTGTCTTTTCAAATTTTTCCAAAATGAAAATTTTGCCATATTACAAATATTCACCACTAAAATTATCCGTAGGATTGCAACACCTTGGAAAAACTATTATATTTATCTTTGCATTACAAATGTGGGCATGTGATTTTCTTGAATGAGGTGTGTTCCCTTGATTGTTGAAAATCATGCCTTTTAGATGGATAAATTATTTATGCTTTGGGACTCTTTAGAATGTAATGATATGGCTTGAAAGAATCCACTTTCACTATCTTATAGGTAAGTTTCAATCTGGTTTTGAGTGTTGTTTATCGACTCATCCCTGGATCAATTTCTAATGATCTAAGGAATGTTTTAAATCTTCTTAAATGGACATCTGAATGCTAAATTGACATTCATTAGTTGAGATACACATAGAGGATTTGAAGTTTTTATGTTACAAATTTGTTTGGGCTTGAGTGAACATGTCTTCATTTGATTGTATGTTGTGCTTGGGTCTTTGGGATTGATCTCATTTGTAGGACATTATTGGCGTAAACAAAAATAGTCCCGCTTCATGAATATGGAAGGATTTTAATCCTCGAAACTAAAAGACTATCCTAAAGGTATCCTAAACTAGGTAAAGAGCACCTACTTCTAGTCTATGTCTACTTAATTAGGGTTATAATCAACCTAAGCTCTCAACATTAAAGGAATAAGGGAGAAAGTTTTCTAAGGTGATATTAGGCTATATTAATCTAATGCCTATCCACTATATGGAAGTAAATTTAATCTAACCTAAAGTGGGTATTATTTTATGGCAATGTTTTAAGAACTAAGGTAGTTTATTGTTAGACTAACCTAAGTTTTAAAATCTAGCCTAAACTATTTGGAAAAAGGAACCTAATGGGTCTCCAATGGCATTGAAAAGAGTTTACGAGAATCGAATTGAAAATGAGGCACCATGAAGT
The DNA here is from genome assembly GCA_018340775.1 of Taxus wallichiana var. yunnanensis. Classification (NCBI taxonomy): domain Eukaryota; kingdom Viridiplantae; phylum Streptophyta; class Pinopsida; order Cupressales; family Taxaceae; genus Taxus; species Taxus wallichiana. The sequence continues at coordinate 684,668,390 of CM031235.1, forward strand.
AGTTGCACTCAATAGAATCATGAAAACTCCAGCGATAATAGCAAGGAAAAAATGATCGTAATGGAAGAACTTGCTCAATAGAAATAAAGCTTGCATAGAGGAAAGACAATGGAGTGTCTTGGCATACTCATAAATGAATAGAAAAGGGTACATATAGGGTCTTTGAGTAACCCTAGTGCATGACACACACATGAAACCCTAAACCTAACCTAAACCTTAACCATGTGAGATGACCCTCCAACATGAGAGGAGGACACATAGGATAACTCACACTAACACCCCCCTTCATCGAAGCTAGGGTAGTGGTTGTGATGAGTCAGACGGAAGAGGAAGACACTCCTAAACAACTAAGAAAGATGTGTCAATGGGGCCCGGAAACTAAAGGCCTGATAAGGTGCCCATATACAAACACAATCTTCCTGAAGAAGAAGAAGAAAAGAAGGACTACATAGCCCTAAGAAGATGGGCAAGCTGGAGAAGACCTCACCCCAAGAAGAGACTATAAGTGAAGAAACTTCATCTCAGTGAAAGGCTTGGTGAATAAGTTTGTAATCGATCGGTTCTCGAATGTACTTGAATGTCGATGATACCATCATGAATAAGCTCCCATATGAAGTGCATATGGATCTCAATGTGCTTCATCCACTGATGTTGAACTGGATTTCTACAAATAGAGATTGTGCTCATGTTATCATAGTAGATAATGGTAGGCCGCCGAAAGTGGATGCCAAACTCTGTCAGAATACCTTGTAGCCAAATAGCTTCTGTGGTAGCGTTAACTGCTCCTCTATATTCTGCCTCTGTAGATGATATCGCAATTGCATTCTACTTCTTACTAGACCAACTAATAGGACCCGAACCAAGAGAGAAACTGTAGCTAGAAGTAGATTTCGATGATCTAAGTCACCGGCCCAATCAGAATATGTGAATCCAATCAAGTCAATATCAACCCCTCCATGATAGTGTATGCCATCAGCATAAGTGCCATGAACATAATGAAGGATCCATTTAGCTACTTTCCAATGCAGCTCATGTGGCTCCTACATGAATCTGGACACGATCCCAACAACATATGATAAATCTGGTTGAGTGTGAGTCAAGTAGATCAAGCTCCCAACTAACTGTCAGTAAAGAGTACCATCAACCAAGGGAGTAGAGCAATCTGAAACCAACTTAACCCTGAAAGAAAAGGAGTAGGAGAAGACTTGCAATCGGACATCTGAAACTGAGCTAGCAAATCAAGAGCATACTTAGGTTGTGAAATCAAGATTCTCGAGTCAGATTGTGAAATTTGGATCCCAAGGAAGTAATGAAGCAGACCTAAGTCAGTCATGGAAAACTTGTTGGCTAAGGTGATCTTCACATAATCAATAATAGAGGAAGAGTTGCCTATGATCAACAAGTCATCAACATATAGAACAAGAATGAGTATGGAGTCATCTTGCCGTAGAATATAAACATTTGGATCAAAGTGACACCTAGTAAACCCTGATGTAAGTAAGAAGGAGTCCATCTTGGCATACCAAGCCCGAGGGGCTTGTTTAAGGCCATAAAGAGACTTCTTTAACTTACAAATGAGGGAGGAATCTTGGACATAACCCAGAGGTTGTTCCATATAGATCTCTTCCTCTAGGTCACCATGAAGGAAGGCACTCTTAACGTCCATTTGATGGACTTTCCATCTGTTCACGCATGGCAATGGCTAGGGTCAGTCGAATAGAAGTCATCTTCACAACCGAAGAAAAGGTTTCTATATAATCAACCCCAGCTATCTAGGAGAAACCCTTAGCTACTAATCATGCTTTAAAATTTTCGACGTCTCCATCTACTCCATACTTTGTTGGAACACCCACTTACATTGAATGATTTTTCTTCCTTTCGGAAGAGTGGTGAGATCCCAAGTATCGTTCTTCATGAGAGAGGAATACTCCTCATCCATGGTAGAATCCCACTCAGAATACCGAAGCCTCAAAGACATGGTAGTCGGAAGCAAAGGTGAAGAAAGAGTGGGGTCCAATGAAATCTAAGTGAGTATGTCTCATATCCGAAGTATCTCCAACTAAATCTCCAGCACTTTGCAAAGTTTTCCTAGCCCAAAGGGGACTAGGAGGATCAGGCTCAAAGTCGGAAGATTCTTCACTTGAGTGAGAAGGGACATAGTCCTCATCATCACTACTGTCAGAATCAAAAGACTCAAAGATCTGATGGTCGGGAGGATCTGGAAGAGGAGCACGCTCAACAATATCATCATCTGATGAGTCAGAATCTGAATCAGTGAGCTAAAGAACCTCAATAGGTGGAGAAGTAGAAGTGAAGAAGACTCATCAAACTTAACACTTCTCTCAATATATAGCTCATGAGAAGTAGGATTCATCAATCGATATCCCTTCATGCCATCAAGATACCCTACAAAGATACAAGGTTTGGATTGTGGTTCCAAAGCCTTGTGTTTCTTCTTGGGAATCCAAGCCATAGCCTTGGATCCAAAGACTCGAAAGTGCTCAACATCAGGCTTGCATCCAAACCAAGCTTCAAAGGGTGTCATCCCTCTTACTACCTTGTGTGGAACATGGTTCTAAATGTAATTTTCACAATTCACTGCTTTGGCCCAATACTACGGAGGAAGAGACTTCGAGTGAATCATACAAGTGGCCATCTCCTTCAGAGTACGGTTCTTTCTTTCTATGACTCCATTCTGTGAAGGGCTATAAGAATCGTATGCCGCTACAAGAGAGATCCCTTCAGAAGTATAGAAATCCATGAACCTATTGTTTACATATTCACCTCCATTGTCAGTTTGAAGAACCTTGATAGACCATTCTGCCTGTTTCTCAGCAAGAGCCTTAAAGTCCTGAAAATGTTCAAAGACTTCAGACTTAAGCTTAAGAAAATATACCCAAGTATATCATGAATAGTCATCAATGAAGGTTAGCACATAAAGAGCTCTAGTAAACAAAGGAGAAGGAAATGGACCAGAAACATCATTGTGAACAAGATCCAAAGGATGAGTGGCTCTCCAGGCTTTTCCTTTGTCAAAGTTCTTTTTAGGATGCTTTCCAAGGTATAACCCTCACAAAGACCCTTAGAAAACTTGACATGAGGTAACCCATTGACCATTTCATTTTGACTCAATTGTTCAAGGTAGTGATAATTTAGATGTCCAAAATGCTCATGCCATAGCTTACTAACCTCATTTGCATGAGTGAGCAAGGCAGTGGGCATAGAATCAGAAGTAAAGTGGGAGAAGGTGTACAACCGTGAATGGTGATCTACCTTTCCCTCAGCCACTGTAGTGTCATTGTTAAGCTCATGAATAATCACCGAGTTAGGACCAAATTCCACTCGCATTCCTTCACCAAGATGAGTAATTTGGTAAACTAATAGGAGATTGGTAGAGAGATCAAGAACACTCAACACTTGGTTAAATGTCCCCCATCCATCTCTACCGATCCACTACCGGAAACCGACACTGTCGTGTCATTACCCATCGTGATTTGGGACATTCCACAAGGTTCGATGTTGGAAAACTCAACATGCGAAGAACCCATGTGGTGCGAGGCACCGGAATCTATAATCCATGTCGATGAAGGAGAAACTTTGGCTACAAGGGCCTTTCCTTTCTTCTTATCATTTTTAGCACCTTTTGCAGCAGAAGACTCGGCCTTCGGAGCACTTTGTTTTATGGATTCAGGAACACTTATTTTATTTTCTCAAGTAAATGAGATAAGTGATCAATTTTTTTCTTAAAATAGTGTTGCTCATCGTGACTAGTCTTCTTGCAATAGGAACACAAATACTTGCTTTTTTCTGTGCCTTAGGCTCAGAAGTCGAAGTGTTTGTGTCATTTTTAGGTTTGATCTTGGTTTCTTTCTTAGGTTGATCCTTTGTTTCTTTCTTCTTTTCAGTCTTCTTTCCTTTGCTAGTACTTGCTATAAGGGCATGTGACTTGGACTTGAGAGACCCCATTTGAATGATTTTTTCCTGTTCTCGAATGAGTTGGGATGAAAAACAATCAAAGGAGGGCATTGTCCAAGTATCACCCAAAGCAGCTTTTGTAGTGTAGAAAGTTGACACGAAGACAAAATATTTGGGACCTAGCTTAGAGAGAATTGACAAGATCAGTTGAGAATCATTTCTTTTCTACTTGACATCCTTTTAACAATAATCTAATGTGGACAAATTTTGAGAAGAAGGCTTGTAGGTTTTCAAAGTCACTAGGATTTAACCCTAGTAGTTTGTTTTCCAACTCATGTGCTCTCATGTCATCTAGTTGTCCAAACATCGCATCCAACATTTTCCATGCAGATGTAGGTGTTTTAGATGCCTCAATGTGGAAGAGCAAGTCAAGAGAAATGGACATGCAAAGAAGACCTAAAGCTTCATCACTATGGTTTAACCACTTAGATTTTTCAAGTTTTTCATTTGGTTTAGTCTCAGTTCCCATGGTGATGTGGAATAACCCTTTACCCCTTAGTTTCATTATTATTTTTGATCTCCATTCGAAAAATTTGAACGGCATAAGAAAAGGAATTGAAAGTGCATCCATAGTGAGAGAGAGAGAGAGAGAGAAAGAAATGCAGAAAACAAACACAACCACCCAGGACAATAACAACCCCCCTGCTTTCGCAGCACTTTATAGTTCAAAGGCGTTGATTACAACCAGATGTGATCAGTGTGTTTGAGAACCATTTTTGTCACTCGCCTTGCAATTAGTGTAATAATGTGCAATGGTGGAGACAACAATCAAGGTTCGTAGGCGCAACAAAGATCGACATGGCAAGCAAAAAAACAAAAAGGAGGCGAAAGCCAACCCGGTGGTGAGAAAAATGTCTCACGTCCGCATGAAAGAATCCCTTTGTCGAAGATTGTGGCAAGACATGCTCACAAGTCCACGAAAAAAAGAAAAGAATAAAGATCAAGAAAATGAGTTGAATTAAGCAATACAAAGACACCCCCAGAATGCGGCACTTTATAAAATTAGTGCATTTACAAAGATAATGATCCCATCATCTAGAGTGCAAAAAGCAAGCATGCAAATTTGATCAAGAAGTTCTCAAAACCGAGCAATGAGGAAAATTTATAAATTTAAAACCAATTCCTGCAATTGATGAAAAAAAGTCAATAAGCCTGCAAACGGATTAAAAAAGCACCCTAAACGCATGCAAAAGGTGTCGTATGTATGCTCGTTAGAAATGGCACAGAATTTGAGATAGGGTTTGTTTGTATTGCGAGGGGGGATTAGCCACCTACCAATCTCGGACCTCACCCTTCGTCTTCGGCACTCGACGGAAGGTTAAAAATACAAGCCAAAAGACCAAATTTTATAATGCCAAAGAAATATATTGTTTAAATAATGTGAATGAAATAAAATTAGATCTAATTTAATTAAATCTAATTAGATCTAATCTAATGAAGATTTTTAGATGAAGATTTTTAAATATCTAGGAAACTTCTAATTAAAACAAATTGCTAAAATGGTTTTAGAAACTTGATTAAAAAACACGGTAAATTAGAAACTTTTTAAAACTTACCAAGAAAGTTTGATTTGTTTTTACCAAACAAAAAACTTAGCATGAAGAAAAGTGGCTCGTTTTTGTAAAAAGCAGAGGTTTTTTTGAGTTTGAGTAAGATTTAAAAAGAAAGAAATTGAAACTTACCAAAAAATGATTGTAAAAAAAACGTGAAAAGGGTGATGTACCGGATGGAGTGTATACAGCCGTGCATAGGAGTTACAATCACGTTTTTTTCATTCACAACACCAAAAACAAAAGAGCATGTGCCACAATAGTCCCTGAGATATCCACAGATGAGTTTACAGTTGCGTTTTACTTTGTTTGCACCAAAAAAACGTGATTGTGTTGTTGAAAAACGCCCTTCAAGCAAAAAAACATGGTTGTGTTGTTGAAAATGCCCTTCAAGCAAAAAAACGTGGTTGTGTTGTTGAAAACGCCCTTTCAAGCAAAAAAACGTGGTTGTGTTGTTGAAAATGCATGTGGTGTTTACAGATGCTTGTTGGCAGATGCGTGGGTGCCAAAAAAGAGATTACAGGCCATGCACAGTCAAAAGTTCCTCCATGAGCAACCACGTCAGAAGAACACAAATATCCTGCAACCACAGACTATAATGCATAGAAAAATATCCTGCAAAAACCAGAGATCTTAAAAAAATTCACTTTTATTTGAATAAATTAACAAAAATGAAAAGAATCTCTATTTTGGATTTAGTTACATCCAACTAAAAAGAGCAGAAAAACCTCTGATTTCTCAAGGTATTTTGAAAAAACCTGCACATGCACAAGAAAAAAACACAAAAAAACTTTCCGAGAAAGCTTGTTAGAGATATTTGCAAGATAATTTCCAAAAAATAGTGATCAAAGGACTTACATGCAGAGTAAAATAACGAAACCAAGAAGGAGTAATAGCAACAAAAAACAAATCGAGTGCACGTTTACCCGATCTCATCTCTGATACCATGAAAAGAGTTTGTGAGAATCGAATCGAATGAGGCACCACGTAAGTAGTCAGACTCCAATGTAATCGTGAAAGCTCCAACGACAAAGAAGGAAAAAATTATCAATAATGGAAGAACTTGCTTAATAGGTAAACAAAGCTTGCTTAGAGGAAAGACAACTGAGTGTCTTGGCATACTCATAAATTAATAGAAAAGGGGTACATATAGGGTGTTGAGTAACCCTAGTGCATGACACACATGAAACCCTAAACCTAACCCATGTGAGATGACCCTCTAACATGAGAGGAGGAAACATAGGATAACTCGCACTAATAGCACTAAGGCAAATTTGCTCCAATGGATTTTAATTGATTTGATTAGGTATTAATGTAAGGAGGTATTGCCAGCTTTGGCAAGGGCTAGTTAACTTTAGTGGGGCTTACGTGGAGGCTTCACTAAGTATGGAATTTCATGTTAACTTAGAAATGGTATCACAAGTTTTGGGAGGCAAATGACAAGGAAGATAAGCGGGAGAATTGGGAGTTATGGCATTTATGGATCTCGTTTTTGTGTGTAAAATGTCTGGAAACAAGGGAGGTGGATTTATGGGAGGTTGTTTGGTTTTTCATGCCTCGCGACTTTTCTCTCTGCATGGAGCTATCTGCCCTTTGAACCTACAGTTCAACTTCTTCTTCTTCTTGGTTATTTTTGGTTTCTCTAGTCTATTTTCGATCAAGGGAATGTATATGAGGCATTGGAAGGAAAGTTTTTTGGTTGTTGATCTTTTGTGGAGAAGAAAAAGAGTGGGAAGCTCTAGGTGAAGTCTCCTTCAAATTTTGAAGCACTATCAGGCATGATAGGCCCTACCCATTAAGATTTCTTGCTTTCTTCTAAGTGATTCATTAGAACAACTCTTCTCTCATGAGATAAATATTTTCATGATTTTTGTATGGTTATCTACTTGCATGTTTTTATGAATCTCTGTGGTTTTTGGAATGTAAATCCATTGCTTAGTAATGATGGTTTTGGGAAACTTTCTCTGCTAGTTTGATGGTGACATGCTTGCGAAAATTGTATTTGAAGCTTTGTAATTCAGTCTGAAACTTGTATGCAAGACTGGTGTTGTTTTGAACTAGCATTAGTTGCTTTGTGTGGTTCTGAAACCTTTATGGGAGTCTTATGTTTCATTCTGAACTATTATTTGGAACCTGTGTTTCATTTTTACTTGTATTGGAGCATTCGAGTTTTGCTAGGAGCTTGTATTTAAACTTCATGTTATTTTGAGCTGAGTTGGAGATTTGAGTAGTTCTAAAATTTTTCTCAAATCTTGTATTCAACACTGTACTCGTATTCAGTACTTGTGTATTCTGAACTTGTAGTCGAGTTGATGAGTTTTGTTGAAAGTTTTATTTGTATTCAGGGATTTGAGAATGATTGAACTCATTATGGACTGTCTGCTCGATAAGGGCTTGAGAGATTAGTTTTGGTTGGAAGTTTATCTGGTAATCTCTTTTGAGATCTTCTTCACGTAGCTTCTTGAGTGTGAATGGTTTTAGTACTTTTGTCTTTTAGACTGTACCACCTTCTTTGAACTTGATAGGGTATGTGAATACGAAGTATATCCTATTCTTCTCTTCGCCTAAGTGAAATGTGTTCTATGAAGGCTGATTGATTTTATTAGAAGGATTAAAGGACTGGAATTATATCTTGTTATGGGTATTTGATGATTTATAGTTCATTTGGAACAATTGTTAATAGTTTTAGAGGGTTTCGGAAATACAACATGCTTTCTCCTTCTTGTAATAGATGTCTGAAAAAAATGCCTTCCTTGTCGCAATATTTTTAAATGGAACTTGAGAGTCCTTGTTGTGATTTTTTTCATCACGTTGGAGGTAAGTTTGGGACAGTACTTGTCTTAAACGTATATTGAGTTTTCTTACTCTCTTCAGTTCTTTTTAATTGATTTCTGGGTTTTATTAAAAAGATGGATTGAGTACCTTAGTGTAATGAATTTTGTATGAAAGGATATATTTTATCTCTATTCAGATAGTTTTGTATTATTATTATTGTTCTTATTTAGATCACGAACTACTTACTTCTTTGTATTGAGTTGTTGAAGCCTTGTAATGGGATTTCAGTTCTTTTGAGTTCGTGATTACTTCTACTGAACTTATATATCTTTTATTGTTGTGGATTTCTATTCCTTAAGGATTCATTGAACGAATCTCCAAGTTTTATAGAGAAAGGAATATGTTCTCTTGGGGACAATATACTATTTTGGGACTGTATTGTGTACTTCATTCTGAGATTTGAATTGAACTTGTGTTTGATGAATGGAAATAGGTAAACCAATTTGTAAGATTTGTAAAGGAAAATTAGAAGTGTGCTTTCTTTAACTATGCGTTTGGTTTTGTTCTCTTTGGGAACTAGATAAAGAATTTCTAAGTTTGAAATAGAAATGGGAATTCATTTCATAGTATAAATGAAATGAATTATAGATTGGGTCCTTTTCTATTTGAGATCCTTTTTCTGTTGTTTGGATAAGTTCATTGACTGAGCTTCTCTGTATTTGATTCTCTTATGAGATGGAAATTTCTTGTGGATTGTTTGGTCTACTTTGTATAAGTAATTGGTTGTTATGAAGTGGAAGGAAATTAACTGAGTTGGTATGTTGGAAAGAAAATAATAATATTCTTAGACCGACTGTTTTTCTTGATTGAGTCATACTCCATTTGGATTGATATTGGAAGGTAGTCTCTTTTTGCACTCTGTCTTATTTTGGAACCCTTCTTGGATGGACTGGATAAGAGATTAACTCTATGTGTGAGTCTAGCTTGGGTTGTGGAACGTTTGGTTTCAGATCTTTGAATTATATCTTCTAACATGTGGAAGTTAGTTTAGACTTGTAGGAGGATTGTTTGACTCTCTACCCCTACTTGGATTGATTTGGGATTCTTGTTAGATGTTTTTCTTTAATGTTGAATCCTTATATTGTTATCTTTGAATTGAGGCAATTTGTGTGTTCTAAACCTATATTTGTCTTTTAGATGATTAGTGTATGGGGAATAAGTATGTATTGATTCTTCTTCTTTTGCTTATATGGAAAGATGAAGCATCCTAATATGAGCTATGTTGTAATTAACTTTTTGCTACTTAGTAAAGATAAATGTGTATTTCTATTCTTATAGAACTATGAAACAATTGGATGACAAGACCTGTTGATTGTTTTAAAGTAATTGATAGGATCAATTAAACCTTATGATATAATTGATGATGTTGTGGATTATATTAAGTTCTTTTCTTAAAAGTGAATTCAGACTCTTTTATTGTACTTCTTTTCTAGATGTTATTACTTATGATTATTTGTATGATATATTAATTGTTTCATTAAAGAAGAGTTGTTTTAATGGAACAATTAGTGGAATGCACTTACTTTAATGCTTAGTGCTTATCATGCTCAGTTCATTAAATTGACCCGTGCTAGCAATTTTTGCAGATGGACATCGTAAGTGATAAAAGAAGAAAAATTTTTTTATGATGCATTGGTTTATTTAATTCTGGATCTTATGTAAAGAGTTTTGAATCATTCTTGAGTTGTATTGGAAAAGAAAAGTGATGTTCTTTTAAGATCTTAATTCTGATTGACATAGAATGTCTAAAATGCATAGTCTTGTAAATGTATATTTATCATCATGAATTGAAAGGTTTTGTGTTGGACTCCAATTTGTGATGTGAATACTTTTGTACTTGTATGATGGAAATAATAGTGATATCTTTGTGGTATTCTTTATATTTATTTGTATACTATTGTTGTTATAAGATAATAAGTTGGATTAAGGAGATAAGTATAATCTCCCTTATTATAATGAACTTGTTAAATTGTAAAAGATGTCATTCTCTAACTACACAACTATAGTTTAATAATGAAATATGCTTGGGACATACAATTAAACTATATAAGTAACGAATGATAAAAAGGTTATGTTAAACCTAACATCTAACCATGTAGAGGAAGACTCTTCCTCTCTCATGGAATGAAAGATAAAAGGAATAGTGGTTATGATCTTTAATCTTTATACTAAGTTTATAAAGTAAACACTAGCTGAATCTAGGTGGATGACACACTTGATTTGGACAAGCTAGGTTACATTAAGAATTAAATGTTTGATGTTTGTTGTCCTATTTTTGGGATAACTACTTGTTATGCCACGTTAATGAATAACAATGCAAACATGAATTAATGAAGTTCTCCATATCTAATTAGGCTAGTGTTGGATAAAGAACTTAAGGAATGTTGGAATTAGGGTTAGGCATGGTTGTTGTAATCTGAATCTTAATCCAATTTAATTATGATTAATGACCACTAAGGGGGTATGTACATCTTGATGAATCAAGTTCTAATGGATGTTGGCACATGCCAACTATGTAGGACTGTACCCTCGAGAAGTCCTAGGACTTCTCAAGGATATAGTGTTGTAGTTGACATGTGGCAACACCCTTCCATATTTGTTCATCTAGATCTACTACACATCTGGACTTGAACTTAGTTTCTCTCTAGGTCAAGTTAGTAGCATGTTTAGGATAGGTAGTAGCTTTCAATGACTTAGGTACCTTGGCACATTCGGATGACTTAGGTCAGCCGAGTATGCCCATATACCCTAAGTCATCGTGAGCATCTTCCTATAATAAATTATGTTGCTAACCTAGGCTAGGGTCAAACCTTGGGCAAGTGGACTGATGGTAGTAGTAAAGACCATTCTAGATAATAGAAGAGTGAGGTGAAGGATGTATTCCAAATGATGAGTATGTCATCTAGGAATAGTAACATGAACAATATGTTGAAAATATTTGGCCAAAGTATCGCAAGTTACTGGTTACATTGTCCTATGTCACCTAGTTTAAAGCAACATGATGTCAGATGAATATTGGTAACAAATATTAGATAGGTTCTTTAAATAGATCACTCAATACCTGAATAGGGTAGGAGAACCAAGTATATATGTAGTATACATAAAGTATTCTATACTTTAAGTTAACATGAGAGATCGGTTGGTAACCGAGTCATGGAATGAGAGATCGGTAGTATACCGAGTCATTACAACTGCATATGGTTATCTGTTATGAGATTGATTGGCATGGAATGTGTGTTCTAAATGATGTTTTATTTAGAACAGAGAACATTATGTTTAAAAAAAAATTCCCTTGTTTCTAAAGTCTTAAAATGGGAATGTTACATCTTGGTATCAGAGTTGAAGGTTGTAGCTCTTGGACCTATTGTGTCCATAATCTGATGAAACTTAAATTTTCTTGTTAATAGAAAATGGTTAGAACAAGAGGAAATGTTGCAAATAATCCTCCACCTGAGGAAGGAGCAACAACTACCCAAAAACTTGATGAGATCCTTGCTGCCCTATTGGACACAAGAGATCATTTGGCTATACTTGAACAACAAGTAATGGGAAATGAGGAGGAAGAAGATGTTGGTAATAATAATCAGCCACCTCCGAGGACAATGCCAATTTAGGTGTTGATAATAACAATGTGAACATACCTGATCAACTTGAGAACAAAAAGGCTAGGTTGGCAGCTGAACTCACTAATGATATAAAAAGGATAAGTCCACCCAAGTTTGATGGCACCACATTAGGAGATGGGGCTGAGAATTGGCTCAAGAAATGGAGAAATACTTTGCAATAAGGAATTTCTCAGAAGAAACAAAGGTGATATGGGGAGCATATCAGCTTTCCCATGAGGCATCTTCATGGTGGGATAGCCATAAGGTTGAGTTAAACATTGATGAAACTAATATCACATGGGATCAATTTAAAGGTTACTTTAGGCAACGTTGGCTGCCACAACTTTACTATGATCAGAAAATGACTGAATTCTAGAACTTAGCTCAAGGAAAGCTAATTATAACTGAGTATTGGGAGTGGTTTACTAAACTCCTTAAGTATGTACCTCAAGTATCAAACTGATGAGAAGTTTAGGATATGGAAATTCATCATGGGATTGAATCCCATTATAGGAGGAGAGGTGGATGTTCACAACCCAACCACGATGGAAGGGGTTGTTGAAAAGGCCATAAGGTAGGAACAAAATTGAAGGCAATTTCTGCTCATAAGGAGGAAGTAAGGAAGAAAATCCCCAACTCCTCTTCATCATCTCTTGCACCTAAGAAAGGACCATGGAAGAAATTCGGAATGAAAAGTAAGTTTTCATCTGATACTAATAAGAAAAAACAACAAACAAGTTTGTTGGTAATGCATGGAACAACTTTGTCAAGAACAATAATAATGGACATAAGTCCTATGGAGGTCAAGAATGATAACTCTAAGGCTGGAAATAAATCCGAGCCTAGAAAGGGACCTGTAGGAGGCTGTTATAACTATGGAAAAGATCATTACGCAATCAATGCCCTTTGAAAAAGGATGATCGTAATCAGCAGCACAAGATACACACTGTAGTAGCTGACAAACAAGCTGAGAAATAGGCCATGCCCATAGAGGTTCGGGTAAGTTATTTGGTTTACCTATAACTATTATTTTTGACACGAGCTACTGAATGTTTTATTTCTAGTAAATTAGCATCAAAACTAAAAAGAAAAGTTGGAAACATGGATAAAACATGGACTGTACATTATGGAAACAATGTTGTTCATACAGTTAGTATGTGTCTTTTGGAGCAAGTCCTTGACTTACCTAGTTTTTCCACTGAAGTTGATCTTTATGTTGCACCTTTGGGGTCTTATGATGTAATCATAGGTGTTAATTGGTTAGTAGAACATAAGGCTAAAGTGGACTATTTTGAAAAACACATTAGTTGTTTAGATGACCTGTAGAAAACAAAAAGAGATTTAGGGTGTGAAACATGAGATTTTTGTTAGAAAACTATCAGCTATGCAACTTAAAAAGGCCAAAAATAAAGGTTGTACCTTATATGTAGTAAAGATTGTAGAAAAACAATGAAGAGAACAATGATGTCTTGGAATGATATCCACTGTTACGAAACTTCAGTGACGTGTTTTCGGAAGAGTTACTAGGTCTTCCACCCAAAAGGGAGTTTGACTTCACAATAGAGATCAAGCCTGGAACCGAGCCTATTTCTAAGGCACCATATCGAATGACTACTATAGAATTAGTAGAGCTTAAGGCTCAATTGCAAGAAATTTTGTCTAAAGGTTTGATTAGACCAAGTGTTTCACCTTGGGGAGCACCAGTAATTTTTGTGAAAAAGAAAGATGGAACACTTAGATTGTGCATTGATTACAGAATGTTAAACAAAGCAACAATCAAGAATAGATACCCACTCCCTAGAATTGATGATCTATTTGATCAGATGCATGGAGCATCGGTATATTCTAAGATAGATCTTTGATCTGGATATCATCAATTATGGATTAAGGATGAGGACATTCATAAAACAACTTTTAGAACAAGGTATGGACATTATGAGTTCATGGTTTTACCTTTTGGATTAACAAATGCACCTGCAACATTTATGAATTTAATGAATAATATCTTTCAAGAATACTTGGACAAATTTGTGCTCGTATTCTTGGATGACATTCTCATATATTCTAAAAGTATTGAGGAACACCATGAGCATTTGAAGATAGTTTTGGAAATTTTGAGAAAGAGACGGTTATATGGTAAGCTATCTAAATGTTCTTTCTATGACACAAAAGTGCACTATTTGGGACATGTAATAAGTAAGAATGGAATTGTTGTAGATCCTTCTAAAATTGTAGCTATAACTGAGTGGCCTGCACTAAAGAATGTACATGAAGTTAGAAGCTTCATGGGGCTTGCTGGTTACTATAGAAAATTTGTAAAAGATTTTTCTAAGGTGGTTGCACCAATAACTTCTTTACAGAAGAAGGATAAGAAGTTTGTTTGGAGTGAGAAATGTGAAATTGCATTCAAAACTTTGAAGGAATAGTTAACTTCAACACCTATTCTAGTAGTACCAGATCCTAATGGAGACTTTATGGTAGTAACTGATGCATCTGGTGAAGGTCTAGGAGGTATTTTGTTACAAAATGATCATGTCATAGCTTATGAAAGTAGAAAACTAAAGTTACATGAGTTGAATTATGCTCCACATGATTTAGAGCTTTTTGCCATTGTTCATGCACTACAAGTTTGGAGGCATTACCTACTTGGTAAACCTTTTGAATTGAAAAATGATCATCTTGGGCTGAAGTATATTTTCACTCAGCCAAATCTAAATGCAAGACAATGAAGATGGTTAGAGTTTTTGTCTCAATATGATTTTGACATCAATTATATCAAGGGTAAGGAAAATAGAGTGGCTGATGCTCTAAGTCGTAGGAAGCACATTTTATGCTCTTATAACATTGAGAACTCAGTTTAAGGATGAAGTAAAAAGTGTTATGGAATCGATTCTTACTTTCAACAAGTAAAGACAAGTGCTTGCTGCAGATCCAAATGATTTGAGGTATAAAGGTTTTCACTTTGATAATGAAGGAATCTTAAGATTTGAAAATAGAGTATACATACCTTCGCTAAATGATTTAAGAAAGAAATTGTTAGCAGAATTTCACAATTCACCTTTTTCTAGACACCCTGGTATTACAAAGATGCTTGCTGATATAAAACAACAATATTTCTGGAAAGGAATGAAAAAGGATGTTATTGATTTTGTGACACATTGCCTTGAATGTCAATGTGTTAAAGTGGAACATATGCACCCAACCGGTTTATTGTATCCTCATAGCATACCACAGTACAAGTGGCAAGTAATAAGCATGGACTTTGTACAAGGGTTTCCTATGTCAAGAAATAAACATGATGTTATTTTAGTAGTTGTTGATAAACTAACAAAGGTAGCACATTTTATTGTTGGTAATATGAAGGATGATTCTCCTATATTGGCTAAAATATTTGTACACAAAATTTTAGATTACATGGAGTACCTGAATTAATCATATCGGATAGAGATCCTAGAATGATGTCAAGGTTTTGGCAAATGCTTAATGCAGCTCTAGGAACTAAGCTGAATTTCAGTTCTACGTATCATCCGGAAATGGATGGACAAGACTGAAAGAGTTAATCAAGTTTTAGAGGATATGTTACGAATGTATTGTATGGATCAACAAGTATAAGTGGGAAGAGTACCTTCCACTAGTTGAGTTTGCATATAATAACACATATCATGCCTCTCTTAAGATGGCACCTTTTGAAGCATTATATGGAAGAAAATGTAGAACCCCTGTTAGTTGGGACAACATTGAGGATAGAGAGGTAATTGGACCTGAAATCCTTATGGAAATGGAACAACAAGTTAAAATGATTCGTGAGCACTTGAAAGAAGCAATAGATAGGAAAAAGAGTTATGCTGATTTAAAGTGGGTTGACAGGAAATTTGAACTTGGTGAGAAAGTCTTTCTTTGGGTTAAACCAAAAAAGAGCTCTATAACTTTTGGCAAGGCTGCCAAGTTATCACCTCGTTATGTGGGACCCTTTGAGATAGTTGAAGTAATCAACCCTGTAGCTTACCATTTAGCATTACCTCCTACTTTGTCATGAATGCATGATGTTTTCCATATTTCTTTGCTTAAGAAATGTTTTCAGATTTATCACATGTGTTAAATTGGAATTCCTTGTAGGTCCAAGACCCAGGAATAATCATGGTTAAACCCATACGAGTGTTGGAAACTCACCAGTTGCATTTAAGAAATCATGAAATAAGTCAATGTAAGGTCCAAAGTGGGACCAGTTTAATGAAGAAAGTGCAACTGGGAAAACTGGAAGATATGAAAACTACTTTTCCATATTTATTTGATCAGAATTGACTATGATGACTGATAAAAATTTGTGATTTTATCTTTATATGTCAATAAGTCTACCATTTGGGGTAGATGACTATTTATTTTTTAAATAAACAATGTGAATGCTGATTTCTAGAACTTTAAATTTGATATTGTTGCAAACATATGTTAAGAAAGTGAATAAATTGATTATCCTTAATGCAATGATCAAAATGAGATAATCATCGGGATGATGATTCTTTTTAGGAGGGAAGTATGTAACACCTTGGACAAACTGTTATATTTCTTTTTGCATTACAAGCATTGGCATGTGATTTTCTTGAATGAGGTGTGTTCCTTGATTGTTGAAAATCATGCTTGTTATGGATAAATCATTTCTACTCTTGGATTCTTTAGAATGAAATGATATGGCTTGCAAGAATCCATTTTCACTTCTTATTGATAAGTTGCAATCTGATTTTGAGAGTTGCAAACTTATCTCTTTACTGACTCATCCTTGGATCAATTTTAGTGATCCAAGGAATGTTTTAAATCTTCTTAACAGACTGAATGGTAAATTGACATTCATTAGTTGAGAGACATAGAGGACTGAACTTTGTATGTTAAAATTCTTTTGGTCTTGAGTGAACGTGTCTTCATTCGAGGTTGTATGTTGTGCTTGGGTCTTTGGGATTGATCTCTACAGGACATTATTGGTGTAAACAAAAATAGTCTACTTCATGACTATGAAGGGGATCAGAATCCTAAAACTAAAGGACTATCCTAATGGTATCCTAAACTAGGTAAGAGCACCTACTTCCTAGCTACATGTCTACTTAATTGGGTTATAATCTAACCTAAGCTTCTTATTCTATTTTGTTTGGAATGGTGTCCTAACCTAAGCTCTAGTGCTAAATGAATAAGGGAGAAAATTTTGCTAAGGTAATATTAGGCTATATTAACCTAATGCCTAATACTATATGGAAGTGAATTTAATCTAACCTAAAGTGGATATTACCTATGGAAATGTTTTAAGACCTAAGGTGATTTATTGTTAGACTAACCTAAGTTTTGGGAAATCTAGCCTAAACTATTTAAAAAGGAACCTAAGGGTCGCATGGCACTAAGTGATGGTTCCAATGGATTTTAATTGATTTGATTGGGTTTAATGCATGAGGTACTGCCAATTTTGGAAAAGGCTAGTTAACTTTAGTGGGGCTTACGTGGAGGCTTCACTAAATATGGAATTGCATGTTAATTTGGAAATGGCATTCGTTTTGGGAGGTGGTGGAAAGGAGAGATAAGCGGGAGAATTGGGAGTTATGGCATTAATGGATCTTGGTTTTTTGTGTGCAAACCATCTTGGAAACAAGGGAGGTGGATTTGTGGGAGGTTGTTTGGTTTTGCATGTCTCGTGAATTTTTCTCTGCATGGAGCTATCTGGTTCTTTGAACCAACAGTTTGACTGACTTCTTCTTCTTGGCTATTTTTGGTTTCTCTGGTCTATTTTGATCAAGGGAATGTATATGAGGCATTGGAAGAAAATTTGTTTGGTTGTTGATCTTTCATGGAGAAGAAAAAGAGTGGGAAGCTTGGCTGGAAGTCTCCTTTGAATTTGTAGAAGCACTATCAGGCATGATAGGCTCTACCCATTAAGATTTCTTGCTTTCTTCTAAGTGATTCATTAAAACAACTCTGCTCTCATGAGATAAATATTTGCATGATTTTTTGGTTATTTACTTGCATGTTTTTATGAATCTCTGTGGTTTTTGGAATGTAAATCCATTGCTTAGTAATGATAGTTTTTGGGAAACTTTCTCTGTGCTAGTTTAATGGTGACATGCATGTGAAAACTTGTATTTGAAGCTTTGTATTTCATTCTAAAACTTGTATTCAAGGTGGTGTTGTTTTTAAATTGGCATTAGTTGCTTTGTGTGGTTTGAACCTTTATGGGAGTCTTATGTTTCATTCTGAACTATTATTTGGAACTTGTGTTTCATTTTTACTTGTATTGGAGCATTCAAGTTTTTGCTAGGAGCTTGTATTTAAACTTTGTGTTTATTCGAGCTTGATTATTTGAGCTTTTGAGTTTTGAAATTTTGAAGCTTTTGTTTCGACACTATACTAGTATTCATTACTTGTGTTTTGAACTTGTAGTTTGGAATTGATGTTTTGATTCTATACTTGTATTTTGAGCTGAAGTTTTTTTGGTATTAAGGATTTGAAAAGCTTTAAACTCATTTATGGACTGTCTGCTTGAAAAGGGTCTTGAGAGATTTGTTTTGTTTTGAAGTAGACCTTGGTAATCTCTTTTGAGATCTTCTCTTGTAGCTTCTTGAGTGTGAATGGTTTTAGTACTTCTATCTTTTAGACTGTACCACCTTCTTTGAACTTGATAGGGCATGTGAATATGAAGTATATCCTATTCTTCTCTTCCTGAGTGAACCCGTGTCTTGTTGAAGGCTTGACTGTTTTTTTAGAAGGATTAAAGGACTAGAATTATATCTTGTTATGGGTTTTTTGATTTATAGTTCATTTGGAAAGTCGTTAATAAATTTTAGAGGCTTATGGAAATGCAGTATTCTTTCTCCTTCTTGTAATAGATGTTGAAACAAATACCTTCCTTGTCATAATATTTTTAAATGGAACTTGAGAGTCCTTGTTGTGATTTTTTTAGTCACGTTGGAGGTAAGTTTGGGACATCTCTTGACTTAAATATATTGGGTTTTCTTACTCTCTTCAGTTCTTTTTAATTGATTTTTGGGTTTTATTAAAAAGATGGATTGAGTACCTTAGTGTACTGAATTTTGTATGAAAGGATATATTTTATCTCTGTTCAGATAGTTTTGTATTATTGTTCTTATTTGGATCACGAACTACTTACTTCTTTGTATTGAGTTGTTGAAGCCTTGTAATGGGATTTCAGTTCTTGAGTTCGTGATTACTTCTGAACTTGTATATCTTTTATTATTTTGTGGATTTCTACTCCTTGATGGATTCATTGAATGAATCTCCAAGTTTTATAGAGAAAGGAACATGTTCTCTTGGGGACAATATATTATTTTGGGACTGTACTATGTACTTCATTCTGAGATTTGAATTTGAACTTGTGCTTGATGAATGGAAATAGGTAAACCAGTTTGTAAGATTTGTAATGGAAAATTAGAAGTGTGCTTTCTTTAACTATGTGTTTGGTTTTGTGTTCTCTTTTGGGAACTAGTTAAAGAATTTCTAAGTTTGAAATAGAAATGGGAATTCATTTCATAGTATAAATGAAATGAATTATAGATTGGGTCCTTTTCTAATTGAGATCCTTTTTACTATATTTTTTGGATAAGTTCATTTGATTGAACTTCTCTGTATTCGATTCTCTTCTGAGATGGAAATTTCTTGTGGATTGTTTGGTCTACTTTGTATAAGTCATTTGTTGTAATGATGTGGAAAGAGATTAGCTGAGTCGGTATGTTGGAAAGAAAATAATAACATGCTTAGACCGATTGTTTTGCTTGATTGAGTCATACTCCATTTGGATTGATATTGGAAGGTTGTCTCTTTTTGCACTCTGTCTTATTATGAACCCTTCTTGGATGGACTGGATAAGAGATTAACTTTGTGTGAGTCTAGCTTGGGTTGTGGAATGTTTGGTTTCAGATCTTTGAATTATATCTTCTAACATGTGGAAGTTAGTTTAGACTTCAGAGAGGACTGTTTTGACTCTCTACCCCTACTTGGATTGATTTGGGATTCTTGTTAGATGTTTTCCTTTAATGTTGAATCCTTATATTGTTATCTTTGAACTGAGGTAGTTTTGTGTGTTCTAAACCTGTTTCTATCTTTTAGATGATTAGTGTATGGGGAATAATATGTATTGATTCTTCTTTTTTTCTATATGGAAAGATGAAGCATCCTAATATGAGCTATGTTGTAATTAACTTTTTTTCTACTTAGTAAAGATAAATGTGTATTTCTATTCTTATAGAACTATGAAACAATTGGATGACAAGACCTGTTGATTGTTTTAAAGTAATTGATAGGATCAATTAAACCTTATGATATAATTAGATGTTGCAGATTATATTAAGTTCTTTTCTTAAAAGTAAATTCAGACTCTTTTATTGTACTTCTTTTCTAGATGTTATTACTTATGATTATTTGTATGATATATTAATTGTTTCATTAAAGCAAGAGTTGTTTTAATGGAACAATTAGTGGAATGCACTTTACTTTAATGCTTAGTGCTTATCATGCTCAGTTCATTGAACTGACCCATGCTAGCAATTTTTGTAGATGGACATCGTAAGTGATAAAAGAAGACAAAAACTTTTATGATGCATTGGTTTATTTAATTCTGGATCTTATGTAAAGAGTTTTGAATCATTCTTGAGTTGTATTGGAAAAGAAAAGTGATGTTCTTTTAAGATCTTAATTTTGATTGACATGCAGAATGTCTGAAATGCATAGTCTTGTAAATGTATATTTATCATCATGAATTGAAAGGTTTTGTGTTGGACTCCAATTTGTGATGTGAATACTTTTGTACTTGTATGATGGAAATAATAGTGATATCTTTGTGGTATTCTTTATATTTGTTGTATACTATTGTTGTTATAAGATAATAAGTTGGATTAAGGAGATAGTATAATCTCCCTTATTATAATGAACTTGTTAAATTGTAAAAAGATGTCATTCTCTAACTACACAACTATAGTTTAATAATGAAATATGCTTGGGACATACAATTAAACTATATAAGTAAATGAATGATAAAAAGGTTATGTTAAACCTAACATCTAACCATGTAGAGGAAGACTCTTCTCTCTCATGGAATGAAAGATAAAAGGAATAGTGGTTATGATCTTTAATCTTTATACTAAGTTTATAAAGTAAACACTAGCTGAATCTAGGTGGATGACACACTTGATTTGGACAAAGCTAGGTTACATTAAGAATTAAACGTTTGATGTTTGTTGTCCTATTTTTGGGATAACTACTTGTTATGCCACGTTAATGAATAACAATGCAAACATGAATTAATGAAGTTCTCCATATCTAATCAAGCTAGTGTTGGATAAAGAACTTAAGGAATGTTGGAATTAGGGTTAGGCATGGTTGTTGTAATCTGAATCTTAATCCAATTTAATTATGATTAATGACCACTAAGGGGGTATGTACATCTTGATGAATCAGTTCTAATGGATGTTGGCACATGCCAACTACAGGATTGTACCCTCGAGAAGTCCTGGGACTTCTCAAGGATACAATGTTGTAGTTGACATGTGGCAACACCCTTCCATATTTGTTCATCTAGATCTACACACATCTGGACTTGAACTTAGTTTCTCTCTAGGTCAAGTTAGTAGCATGTTTAGGATAGGTAGTAGCTTTCAATGACTCAGGGTACCTTGGCACATTGATGACTTAGGTCAACCGAGTATGCCCATATACCCTAAGTCATCATGAGCATCTTCCTATAATAAATTATGTTGCTAACTGGGCTAGGGTCAAACCTTGGGCAAGTGGACTGATGGTAGTCAGTAAAGACCATTCTAGATAACAGAAGAGTGAGGTGAAGGATGTATTCAAAATGATGAGTATGTCATCTAGGAATAGTAACATGAACAGTATGTTGAAAATATTTGGCCAAAGTATCACAAGTTGCTTAGCTTGTTGCATTGTCCTATGTCACCTAGTTTAAAGCAACGTGATGTCAGATGAATATTGGTAACAAATATTTAGATAGGTTCTTTAAACAAGATCACTCAAGTACCTAGAATAGGGTAGGAGAACCAAGTATACGTAGTATACATAAAGTATTCTATACTTTAAGTTAACATGAGAGATCGGTTGGTAACCGAGTCATGGAATGAGGATAGTCTAACCCCTCATTTTGTATCATTTGGTGGCCGAGGATAGTCTAACCCCTCATTTTGTATTTTTAGGATTTGAGTCTATTTGAGGTTTTGGAGGTGCTTTCTTCATTGCGGGTTTGGAGTGACCTCGGCGATCCAAGTGGGACATGCATGCAATCAAAGGAGAACAAGTGCAAACCTCTTATGACATCTCAAAGGAGGTTTTTTCAGCATCTACTCGTAGACCGGTGCACCTAGAAAAAGACCGGGGTTCCCATGGGCACCCCCATCCCTCTCCAGGTGCCCTAGTCTATTCAAATCCTCCAGATCTATAATTTTCTAGGCTTCGATGGGATAGTCTTCCGTCATTGTTCAGCCAGTCACCATTGCGATACAGTCCAACAACCTCTACAAATCAACTAAGAATCTTCTAATCCTCTTTGTAATTAGGTTTTCATACTTTATTTCTTAGTTATTCGGGTATTATTTTTGTATTTCATTGTTCATTTATTTACTACTATTATAACATCTAGATTAGGATATGATTTTACATTTTATCTTAATCAATGTTATAGTTAGTTTTAATGGATAAGGTTTCCACCTCTTGATGAAACCTTATGTAAATTCATTGGTAATTTATTTATAATTGATTAAAGCATTGATACTATTTTTAGGAAGGCCATGGTATTTGAACCCATTCACTAAATCAATAATTAAGCTTTCAAGGTCAACAATGGAGGTGGAAAAAGAGTATGATACCAATCAAACAATCTATCATAAGTGTTGTGGCCAAAATCTTGGTGGTTGTAAAGGAATAATTTTTTTACCAATCCTTGAAAAAAGTTGCCAAAGGATTTGATGTGAAGGTTAGGGTCGAGTAGACTCATCATAAGAAATAGGTGTGATCCTCCAATGGCCATGAAAGTGATGTATGGAGTGAGAATTTGTCTTTGAATAACTTGAAGGAAATTTTTTATGAATGGGAGCTAGGGAAATTGGTTCACCATTTATACCAACCAAGAGGGGAGGTGGTTGGAACTAGTGGGGTTGTGCCCCAAGAGACTATTTGTGGTTTATTAGTAATCCAAGATAAGTTATTTTACATTTATAAGAAATGATTATCCATTATGGTTTGTTGTTTACTTAAGTGATTAATAAATTGGATGATGAGTTCAAGAAGATAATTAGATGAAGAAGGGGTATTTTTATCGTTAGTTTCATCATTTTATCTACTTATAAGAGGTTTGGCGTGGTTAACATATAAGTTTAATTTTATAGAAAGATAGTCTTAAGTGTGCTTTTGGAGCATGTCGAGATGTCTCTCTTATTAAATCGGGAATTTTGAAGAATTTTTTTCGATGACAGGGAATAATAAAATAAAAAAATATCTTCATGTTCACCTTTATCTTCTAGTTTAAAGATGTGATTATAAATGTTATACCTAGCATGCATGTTATGAGTTGGTTATTTCTATGTCAAACTATTAGCAACTCCTATGCAAAAAAGTCGCATAATGAGGAACTATCTTAGGAAAGGTATCGAGTTTAATTATTAAAGTTGTTGTACAAGTGTTATTTAGAAGATGAGTCAATAAATACACCATTTAGACAATCCATCGAAGCCTTATGAATTGATAGTAGACTGGAAGGGAGGATTTATGAAGAATTTTCTAATATACTTGGTCATGCAAAAATATTAGCATAAGAGCTAATGGTGTTAGGGGAAAATTATGGGTGGATAAAGCTCGAAGTGGATGATATTTTCATGCATAATATGCACAAGGGTCGATGACGTTAGATTGAGAAAATTTGAGGTATGAAAAAGAGCCAAAATGGATCAATCGTGTAAGTATTTAGATACGACGATAGCTAAAGGTCGGGAAGACATATATGCGAGTAGGATCGATTGTGTAAGGAAAAATACATTATGGGAAATGTAATAAAAATAGGGAAAGTAAATATTAAATTTAATTTGGCTTGATCTCTGGGGAAAATTAAGATTCACATTGAGTTTTGTAGAATATATGTGGGATTAGATGGATCCCTACCTATTTTCTTAAATGTTGGTGATCAAGTATAGGTTTTCACACAAGATGTAGATACTAAAGGTGCTCAAGTAGTGCAAGTGTAATAATTATAGATGATAGTAGCCTCTGAACTTAAGATAGCTATAGGTTTCACACCTATACCTAAGATAAAGAGAGGTATCTTTCTAGGATTGAGAATAAGGATGGGTCAAGAGATGAATAAATCCAATGGGCATAACAAAATTAGACAAAGAATTAGACTAAAGTGAACATACATCTACCCTAATCTATAAAAATGAATGACCAACCATCCACATAATAATAAACATGAAATAAAATATAAATAAGGGTTAGAGATACTTACTGCGGTGTGACCGTTGATGCATGATCCTTACCATAAACAACATCGCCAAGAGAGAATCACTATGGGTAGATAAGGGGAAAGTGAATACGCCTATTTTTATGCTTACTAATAGATTATTTTGTGCAAGGGATATTAATGCATCTTCCTCGTGAGTGGGTTCCTAAAGGGGCATGTTGAGATTAGGGTGTGATCAAACTTGGTCACATGGGCTAGACCAAATCATTTGAGATATCTCACTATTATTCCATAGTCACCCTACTCTTGCCTCATTTCTTCCATTTTTTCACATTGTACACCTATTATGTCTTCTTGTTTCATTATGTTTACTTTTTTATTCCTATTGCATGTTATTATCCCTACTTCTAGTCACAATGTACCTTTTTCATTTGCCTCTATTTACATTTTGGCCTCCATATCACATATTTTTCACCTTTTTAACTTAGGTTTCTTCCTAAGTCTGACACCATTCCCATGGATGATGGTGTTGGTTATGGATTTTCCATGGTGACGTTGTTGCCCATGCGTGATGGCATTAGGTATATATACCCAAACACATTTTTTTCAAACTACCACTAAAAATTATTTTGATCATACATGAAGGCACTTATAGCTCACATATTTTCACACTATTTGGAATTCAAGTCTTGGAACTTAAATATTTTACATTTGGGTCACCATAGTGATTTAAGACTAGAGATTTTATTATTATTATTTCCTCGTCTCCACCCATAAATTTTTTATCGGTGTTGTTGTCTATGAGGAGGATTATGCATCAATGGTCACACACATGCTATAGGCAAGTATCTCTAACTTTGTCATTAGTATTGTATTTTACACATTTATGTTGTATGTTGGTCATTCATTGTTATAAACTAGAGTAGATCTATGTTTTCTTTGATCTATTTCATTTTCTTATTATATGATGCCTCTTGGCTTTCTCCACCCCTTCATTAATCTCATTTTGAATCCTAGTAGGATACATATCTCTATCTCAAGTATAGGCCTTGAAAAACCTATAACTATCATAGGGTTAGGGTCACTATCCTATAGAATTATGACATTAGCACTCCTTGAGCACCTTTGTATATACATTGTGTGTGTCCAAACTTAGATTTGGTCCCTATATTTAAGAAAATAAATAGGAACCTATCTTTTCCTATCATACACTCTAATTAACCTGATGTGAATCAAACTCTACCACAAAATAGGTCGATTCACTCTATTTGAAAAAATCCTACTTTCCCTTTGCAAAATCTATTGTATAGCCCACTATTTTTCACTTTGATCTCATTTTTATAGAAATTAGACCAACAACTAATCAACCCTTTTTCCTAACGCAAAAGGTCAAGATGGAATCAGACTAGTTTAATCATAATTTTACTTAAGAATTAGCTTAAGCATGGGTATTTTAACATAGGTTTAATAATGATTTAACCTAATATCGGGAAGTTTATATTTCTTGGAAACAAAGAGGATATACACACTCTAACAAAAGAACAAATAAAACACACCAAAAAGACACAACAAGACCACATGAAAATAAATTATCTTGATGAAGAAATCCTTCCATAAACTTTACAACATTATATGTAAGATAATCACTCATAAATCAAACTGATTTTCCATATGAAAAATTGTTATCAACCCTTATTGAGTGAAACCTATTAATTAGGTAACCTCTTGAAAAGGTGAAAATATTAAGTGATATATTTATAATCTCTTCCTTGTAATTTATTTGTCAAAATGATATTATGATCTTGAAGATGAAAACATAACAACAAACTTAAAAGAAAGAACACAAATGATATTAACATATAAATATATTTACATGAATGACAAGACAAAAGTAAAAATAGACATGATGAAGAGAAACATATTTTACATTGATGAAAGAGTACAATGATCGCTAAAACAACATCTTAACAAGGTCATGATTCAAATCAAGGCCAACATGGCTACAAAATTTGCATTTATTTCAAGATCAAAATGAAGATATCATCAAGGCCTGCTCTAGATATGACAGATAAATATCTGTAATCAGTTTAGATAAAAGCAGAATAATAAATCAGATAATCAGAAAAATAATATTAATAATGATATACCTACTACATTGATTTTCATACTCAAACCTCAAAACAATGTCATCACAATGCTTGTAAGATCACTTTTCTTAGAAAAACATTACACATAAATAATTCATAATGAAATAATCTTCAAAATAGCTGCAATACCTGATTTCTCATCCCTTGAAATTGTATCTTCCAAGTCCTTTTATAATATCTTCTTGTACATAATCAGTTATAACCGATTGATATTATTTGAATAATTTCAAGTAAATAAGTTATAACTTTATAATAAGTCATTACTTATGTCTTAGGTGATACTTTATAATCATGTATTGATTATAATCAAAGGACTTGGGTAACTTTAAAACATAAGACATTTAGACATTTAAATGAGGCATGAGTCATTAAAACAGGGCCCACTAAATACTCCATACATTAAATAAATGTAAAACACAACCATAAAGCATTCATTCCTTTTTAAAACAAAACACATCATCATCATCAAACAACAATTAAACTCAAAAGTCATCCACTTATATGCATATAAGATATAAAAACTATCATCATAAGTTTACCAATCATAATCCAAAAATATAAAGTATTCATAAATGATTAATATGTTTATCAAGTTCATCAATCCCAAAACATCATAATCAATCCTCTCAGTCAAATCCAACAATGGTGTTCCTACTTCGGTGGTCATTTCAACATATTCATATGGCTCAACCAGTAGAATAGTGCGAGTAATGATCCTAGAATCTTCCTCCACCTCCAACTTAACTCTCTTTACTGCACTTGTCACCTTAGGTATTGTGGAAGAGGACCTAGCATGGTTAGAGGTTCTTTGGGAGTCATGTGAATGCACAACTTGGTTTATCCAAGTAATTGGAGAGGTTGTTATAGGTAAAACATTGCGAGGAGGTATATGGGATGGGGCAGATTGAGTAAACATGTTTGAGGAAGACGGGTTATGATCAACATGTGCATGTTCAACATTATGCAAAGGAGGGTTATTAATGCTACGGGAAGGTTGGGTATAAGGATAAGATTCAATCACTTGTAAAACTTCATGAAGGCAAGGTTCATTTGCATCGAAATGTATAGAAACATGGGTGGGGCCATGTCTAACAAAAGGTCTCCTCCCTCAAAGTGTACTATCTCCCCTTCGGCCACCCCTAGGTGAGCCTCTTTTCCACTATGATTGACCTTGAAAACTATTATTCCCCCATGAGTGATGAGACCCAGATCTTCAGACCCCAACCATCCCATCCAGACATGATTGCAATACTAAAAAGAGAGATAATTACCAATCATTTAGCATGTAGAAACATTAATTTCCCAAAAACAGAGTCATCTCAATACCAATCAAAGTAACAGGTGGCAGTCATCCATATGAGAACACTTAGTTATGAAAATAAAGGAAATATACATATACTTCTGCAAAACAATTTACTTCAAACCCTAATTTTCCACTTCCACAGAATCATTTTAAATTGTCAAGAAACAACCACCTTCAAAATACCATATTTCCTTTTTGAAACAAATTGAATGATGTATTATTTTGAGCTCTTAAATTATGAATATTAAACAAAATATCCTTTTAGAATGTGCATGCATAGACAACAACCAATTTGTTTGAAATCATTCCATCATATTCAACTTATAAGCGCCTCAAAATATTGAATGCAATAATACGACTATCAAAATTTTTAGGCCCAAATCTTCCTTATTTTTATCTTAAAAACAACGAATTGGGTATATTAAATTAATGCATGCATCGACATGATATTTCATCACAGATTGTAGAATATCTAAGAATTTATTTAAATAGCCAAACCGAAACCATAAATTCCCAAACCTTAATATACGAGTTGGTATTCATCCATGAAGCTAATCAATGAGCAAAGAAATTGATATATTATTCCATTTTCATCAAACATACATCTCTGCTTTGACCTAGAAAGGAGAAATGGTGACATAAAATCATTATTTGACAAGTTTCCACAATAACAAATACCAACTCATTGCATTAAAAATGAGCAATTGGACCTTAAAATGAACACATTTCACCCATTAAAATGACAATAGCCCCAAAATAATGACTTCATGTTTTGAAAACTGAACAAGAATTCGAAGAAGTCACCATTTTTAACATGCAAATGATATTCATTTCACTGTATGTAAAAATTATTTGAAAAATCCAAATGGGTATGAAAAATAACAACTTGGGCGAGCTTAGAACTTCATAGGAAAAATAATATCAAATACGAATTGGGTAGAAATGTCATGTCAACTTTGCATGCACACAAACCAACTAGAGCAAGAAACACAACTATCAAAAAATTGTTCATACTACTTATACCAAAGACTCAAGCTCAAAACCAACAATCTCTACTTACATAGAACCACACACAATTGACTCACATTTCTTTCCAATGCAAAAATGAACAAATGACTCAAAATCCAAAACAACCCATAGTTCAATGCTCATACGGGCTCATTTAATGCCCATTAACTCGCCACCACCAACTTCACCACTATACTCTCGCCAACTCACCACCTCAAAATTGGTGCTTCAAAAATGTAGGCTCCGTATTATGGTTGAAATAAAATCATTCAACGTGTTATATTAACAAAACCTTATACCATAGCAATATCATATAAGATGAACATACCATATCATATAATATTTACCATAGCAATAGGAAAATCAAAGTTAAGAAATGACAAGATCCTGACCTTTTATTTCTGTAATTCACATTCCATGTGCAAACAATACATCAAAATGATTAAACTAGGTGGGAAGATACAATCCATAGTCAACTTCAACAAAAAAAAATTGCTTTGAAATATTATCATCTTTAACTACTTCCACTTTAAGAATCATTTCCAAAATGGGAAAATCAAGAATATCAAAATATGAGCTTGAAAACCAAACAGAGATATCACGAAGCGGAACTTGATTTCCATTATTGACAACTCACCATCCATGTTGGTAAACAAATGACAAATATATATCAATCTTATGATGATAGCTGAAAAATTAAAGAATTCCACAAAACCACTTAGTGTTAGAAAAATTAAATAATGCATTAAATACCTAGTGGCCCCTTCCGACTCATTACGAATGCAATACAAGTGAGAAGTAATAGGAATATTTACGAATTATTTTGAAAAAAAAGGGGTGTTAAATTTGTATCAATAATGAGATCCTTCTCTTTAGACTTCATTTGATTATATATAAAACTCTCTTGCACAATTGATTCTATCTACACCTTGATCCTTTTGTTCAAACACCATCAACCCCTATGTCGAACACTACTATATGTTCGATCTTGTTCCAAACTCCTTTGATTTTAATTTAACATGTTTGATGTCATTTACCATGTGAAAAATTCTAGCACAACCGATCTCATCAGAAAAATATTTCCAAAAAATATTTTAAACATCCCGAATTCATGATGGGCTATTTACTTTGTGATTCCACTACATCTTCTACTAATTCATTTCTATGTGACCACAATAACCCCAAGCATAAAGGTTTTCCTAAGTTATTTCCTCATTACACCAACTATTTTTTCATGGGAGCTAATGTTAAGAATCCAAAACCTCCACCCCAAATAATACTTAATAAATACAACATTCAAAACCCTATCTTTGAAACTAAATAATAAGGGGTGTTGGAAATTAAGACAACGAGAGGGGGTGAATCAGTGTTTATTCAAACTTTGTGAGACTATTCAATTTTTTTAATTAGTCTTTGAGAACCTAAATAAAAATTCACAAAGAAAATATGATGAGACGAACACACAAAGACATGATTTAATGTGGGAAACCAAAACTGGGAAAAACCCCACTAAAATCAAGAACTAGCTTAGGACAAGAATGTCCTATAAATGTTACATTGATTTCAAGTTGAGCCTCTACTCAACATGGAGCTGCAACTCCAAATATTTAACCAAGCTACTACTCAGTATTTGACAAGCTTCAACTTTTTGGAAGATTCAACTCCCAAGTACCAATCAAGCTTGTACACATTTCTTTGTAATCAACAACTCACAAGGAAGCAACTACTCCCTCCTACTAAGCTACAACTTAAATTTTTTCAAGATTTTGATCACACTTAGTTTTTGTCTTCTACAACTGATAGTGACCACTAAATTTCCTCTCTCAATTTTTCTCAGTTCTTCTCCTAATTCCCCTTTCTTCTAAATCACCTAATTAGTAAAAATCTCTGTATATTATACTTGTAACTTCCTTCAAACTATGATCAGCCTCAACTCACACTCAAGCACATTCTCTTTCACTCAACTGGCCTTTTCTCTTCATGAATAGTTCTATTTACATAAGTGGCCTTCAAGTTCTATATATGGACTTCAAAGATGGTCTCTTCAAGTCAAACCATTCATTCTTCTATATGAGACTCATACATTCATACTCTTAGATGACACTTCATAAAACTTCATCTCTCCTCGTTCATCTTCAAGGCACCTATCTCTACAAAATCTTCATGTACCTTACCTATACACCAACAAGCCTTGACAAGTTTAAATTCACATCTCATGATTTATATTCATTAGTCAATTGAACCTTGAATTTACTACTTTGTTTCACACTTTAAAACACATTTACATCTTCATAAAAAAATTCATTACATACTCCTTTGATCATCCATCATCATCATCTATCATACTCTTCATTCAAAAAAACAATTTATATCTGCTATATGTTCATTTATCTCCACCTCTGTTTGAACATAAAGAGAGTAATTTACTATCAAGATCTACACTTTTTAATGTCTCTTACACTTCAATTTTAACATTTTATGACACTTCATTTCTCTCCCATAAGAGTTCGAATAAGGGGAGTGAAAGAGTCTTTCAAAATTGTCTCAAAAAGATAATGATAACCTCTATCATGCTACAAATTTGCCTCCATAATGTGTAGATGCATTCAAGATTATTAGATGCAAAGGATGGCATGTGTAATCTCTTGAACCACTATGTAAAATTTTCCTTTCATGGAAGACCCTTCAACTGATATTTATACCTTAAATTATAGTGTTTTACGACTTTTCATATACTAAACTAAAATAGATTTGTCTTGTAGTATAATTGCATCCTTATCAGATGTGTAGACATTATTAGGCCTTCAAAACTCCTTGTGACTCCCTTTACCATCCCTTATTTTCCATTTTATGTCTTAGCTCTCATGTGGACACATAGGTGTGTATTAGGAATAAAGAAACTAAATTTCGTAGTTCTGAAACCATACCAAGGAGAGGACTTGTTGACCAATCTTAGTTATGGAATCAACTTCAATAACTTGCAACCTATATAAACAGAGCATGGAGGACATTGTTCACTATTTCTTCATACACTTCAACATCATAATCACATGGGTTTTTGTGGCAATAGACAAAGAAATTTTATTTTCCATAGTAAGAAGATTTCAGGATCCTACTTAAACATTGATGTGGTGTTTGAGGTCTTGCATTCACTTATCACTAAAGAAGAGGAGGTAAATTGTCCTTATCTTACTTCATGTAATACACTTCTTAACAACAAGATCATTGATTTGGATGACCAAACAACATACACTTAAGCATAGTCTTGGATTAGAATATTTCTTAGTTTGAAGAATTTTTTTGATCTCTAGGTCATCTACCACTGTCAAGTGCACTTCCAATCCTCTTCACGAGCCATACAATTAGACAAGACATAAACAAAGTTGGCATGAATAAGGAGCAACTTCCATACTTGAGAATAGTCATAATCTACCATGTCACTTTTGTCCCTAATGTCACATTTTAGGCATGATAAAGATGACATCCATCTTACTA
Source organism: Taxus wallichiana var. yunnanensis (assembly GCA_018340775.1). NCBI lineage: Eukaryota > Viridiplantae > Streptophyta > Pinopsida > Cupressales > Taxaceae > Taxus > Taxus wallichiana. The sequence continues at coordinate 684,700,759 of CM031235.1, forward strand.
GGGTAGTGGAAGGCCTCACGGCTTGAAGATGTAATTTGGAGCTCTGGAACCTTCAAGAGAACAACTCAAAGTATTTCTTCTTCATAACACATATTGATTTGTTTGAGTTGAGATGCATGGGCAAGAATATTGAAAGCACAATAGTTCCTTTATCACCTTATGACCTTGATGTCACATTTTAAGCCTATTGCAGAGAAAATTCATCTTGTAATACCTTCACCTTATGACCTTAACTATCTAAGTTGATTTGCTTCTTGATTCATAGAGTAGTTTTGCAAGACAATGTAATATAAACTTAGCTAGGGTTTCAATTACTAAATGATAGTTCATTGTTTCTGATCTATGACACCTCATATTTCACATTTACAAAAACATTTCCACAATTCCACCTTAAGAGATAAATTCACTATATGTTTCAGTCATTTATTTTCATGGTACAAGGGAATAAGGTCAATAGTTTTAAAGGTACGGTATTAGTCTATCATGTATTACAAAACAAGAAACACGAGTTCAACAAAAAGACCCAAGATGTATAGAAGGAAACTACATTTGTTGTCTAGAGAAATTTTTGATAAGATAATTTCTTTGGGCATCCTTTTATATTTATTTTAGACACAACTTGAAGCACACTTAACATTAATGTTGACCATTCTAGGATTAGTGCACTATCACATTGAACATCAAAATACAATCTTGGAGAGAAATTTTCTTGCCATCCATAGTACACCCTCACAAGATTATGTGAAAGGAACACTACCTCCACTAAGAACAATTTATAGTTTGTAGAAGGGAGAATGCAAGAACAACTTAGAAGTCAATTTTATTGAACAAGGAGGTGTCTTGTAGCGTGAGAAGAACATTGGTTCACCAAAACCATTTGGAGCTCAAAAAAATTATTTTGAACTTATATAAGGGATTAACATTGTATATTAACTCAAGAAACATACCCATTCCTTGAAATATCCTTCAAACATCTTGCAATTCTTCAAAAATAGAAGCTGTGTATACATAAAACTTGCAACAGAGGCATAACCCATATAGTATCTTTACACTTGACTAGTAAAACCATCACAAAAATGGATTATAAAGAGTATTAGACACTTTTTAGGGGTTTATAAACTTTAAAAATTTATTTGGAGTAAAAACAACTCATTTTATGGCTACCGCTTTAAGGAGAGAGAAACAAATTGCTAATAAAATGCATAGAACATTTTTGTTTATTATCAATATCTCTCAAACTTTTGAAAAAATTAGGCATAGAAGTATATTCAAAAATTCCTTCTATAATTTATCTGAAGGAGGCTTGAATTTTTTTTTGGATGCTAAGAAGACAAGGTGCTCAGATTGCATTCCTCAATAAACCAGTTTTAGTAAAAATTGAATAACTTCCACAAACTTCTTCAAAAATTGATGGAACTTGAAATAAATCACTAAAAACATCCCTCTACATGATACATAGCTTGGTTTCTCATAAATATTCATGTATATCCCAAACTAATCTCATTTTCCTAAGCATTCATTGTTAGTTCTCAAAGGCAATTTTGGTGAGAATTTGAATTTTTCCTCTAGAAGCTAAAGTAAGCCTTGTAGATGCTCATACATTCCCTAGGAAATATTCCTTGGCTCTTCCCATTCTTATATAGTCTTCTCGGACATTATTTGTGCCATACACCTCATTAGGCTTTAGAACTAGGCCTAAATAAGCTAGATTCAACTATGACTTGCAACTCATGACCTTATGATCACCCTAGAAGTTCTTGCACATCCTAAAAATATAATTTATAACTTGTATGAAACCTTATCCAAGTACACCAACCGTCTCCATGCCTCTAGTGAGCTCCTACCCACCTTTGTTCGGACACTGCAACACTTTGAAACCATCCTGAAACCATCATGTGACCACTTTGTGAACTCCAAAAACCATTTCTATTGCACTACCAATCAACCTCCATGCCCCTTATTGAGCCTCACTTCACCACTCACACCTTTTCCATCAATGCCACCTGACATCAATGACAACACCAATGCACCAAGGTTCAACAAGGGGAACTCAAGAAGTTCCGAGTTTGATTATAATCCCACCATATTAAAATTTATTCAAAAATTTCTTGAGCATATAAGGGAGTCACCTGAAATTCTACACAAGTGAATTTGAGACTATCTTTCTTAGAATTTGAATTCATATATAAATTATATTTAACCTCTTCCAAATGGAGCAAATTTTGATCCAACCAATAACAAAAATCTTCCTCTAAATATTGATCCTACTCAACTCATCATACAAATAATTAATCAACTAAGACAACAACAAGCCATGATTACGCTAATTAGTTCTTAAGAATATAAACCAATCTATCTCAACATGCTATTTGACCTCAAATGGTATTTTGTCACACTACAAACCAAGGTCATCCCCCTCCTCTCCCAATTGGAATCAATGTAGAACTCTGTTGGTGAAATAATTTTCCGCTAGGAAAAATTAGTTGATTTTCACCAATGCTTTAGGACTACATTTTTCTACTTCGAAAAGGGTAGGATCCCTTTATTGTATGCAAATAAAAAAAAATTGTGGGTGGTTAAGAGGTCGAGGATCACACAGAACACTCCACTAAATTTGTGGAAAATTCTGTCACCTCATGCAAGGGAAGAATTTACAAGGAAGGTGAGGTATTAAGAGTGATATTTATAGAGAGGGGGTTAATCTTGTAAATAGGATCAAGTAGATTTTTACAAGTATTAACTAGAGTTTATCAACACATAATTAGAAAAGACAAAATAAATAATGAACATAAAATCTCATTCATTCATTCATCAAATGCTTTTACACCCTTCTTGGTTTTGCAAGATTGACATGTTCACAAAGTTATAGAGAGAGAATGTTATATTTTCTTGTTCTTTTGTAGTACACTAGCTATCTACTCGAAACTCGAGAAATTGACAACCCTTTAAAATTAGGGATTCATACAATATATAGTTTTTCAAATGAATCTTTTCTTATCCCCCACATGAATTTTCACTAACCTTTACAACATGTGACCTTTCGTGTTCTTAGGAAATAAATTGAGTCCCTTTTTTTATTAATGGAGGAAACTCATTACCAAGTATAACTATAGATCACATTTTAATGAATAAGAAAAAAGTGAATTAAACCCCTAATGAAGAAATAGAACATGAGAGAAGGGAAGAAGGGGATATGAAAAGAGAGAAGAGAGGAGATAGCTACTCTAAAGGAGATGATGCATGGGCCAATGAAGATTCACTTTTAATGGACTTTTTATCTCTCGAAGTGCACCTAGTTTAGGGATGACATAGGGGGTTCAAAGCTTTCTCTTCCTTACTTATGTAGATCAATGGAAACACCTCAAGGCTGTGGGTATCCCTATGTTGAGGTGAGTCTCTGGGATTACAAGGCCGAGTTCCTTATTGATGTCTCCTAAATGAAATTTTTTGGAGTTTTAAGGGTTAAAATATGGTTGTAACTAAAATTTAAATGGGGTGATACACCAAAAATTATTGAGGGCTTTGACTGAGTACATGCATAATATACTGAGAACAAATTACAAGAGCATGAACCAATGGGTTTCAAAGCTAAATCCTAAGGTAAAACACTTATGTGTTGAGGGATAAATCACAACAACACAACAACTAACATGCACACTAAGACTATGCAGAAAACACCAAATTTGTAGCAAGGTAAGATAATTAATTCAGGGAATTAAAATTCATAAGAGCTAATAGAAAGATACACACCACTGCAAATAATTGGAAAGGTAATAATTGGTTCTCATTCAAGGGAAAAACGGCAAAAATTGCTTCAACACTCCTACATCCAAAAATTCCTCCTTGTGCTTTGCCAATGCACACAATATATAGCAAAAATAATTCACCCAACCCCTCCTAAAAATAGGTTATAGTTTGAACTCACCCATGCATGTTATTTTTAGCCTTTATCATGAATAAATAAAGGAATAAAAATAACCATGCTTTTTACAATGAGGCAATAATAGCCTTAGTTCCGAAATACACTTAGTCAAAGTGTAGTTGACTACTCTATTTCTATTACAATAAATAACTTGGGTGAATATTTTAGCTAATTTTAACCCTTTCTTGATGTGTGTTGGTGGTCAAAATTTCTTTGTGTCTCGGATCTAGAAGAACCAAGTCGTTTGAGACAACAATGGAACCATCTCCAAGTTGTGGGACCTTGCGTGCTTGAGACGGATCTCGGAGAAGGCCGATTCCTCTATCTATTTCTATTGCTAACTACTAATCCTAATGTTGAAAGGGAAAACTAAGCTAACAATGCCAAAGGACTAGGGATAGAAGGATAACAAAAAGGAAAAATAATCTAAGGAAGGTGATAGCACCAAAAAAAGAGGGATGAACACTATCCATTCTAAGCAAAAATGAAAGGACAAGGCATAAAAGAAGGCTAGGCACATGTAACACAACTAAAACACATTTACCATATCAATTTCATGGAACACAACTAAAAATAGAGTTACAAGGGATGTAGAGTGACACAACAAGCACACAATGTAAAAGAAAGGAAAGAAGAAAGAATACAAACACACTTAGGAAAGATAATAGTCACAAAAAAATGCTTTCATTACTTCTAGAAATGTATAGAACTATTACAATGGTGAAAGAGGTCGATATCCACATGCACAAGCCAGATATAGAGGTCTGTGACTCAAAATACAAAAATATGAAGTCCTTATCAAAGTGTGTAAGGATCCAAAGTGTCCAACATTAACAATGAGCCTAACTCTTACATTTATAGATGAATCCATGGAAGAAAAATAAGGAGGAAAACCCAATTTTGAAATACAACCACCAACAAGAAGCATTCAATGCCTACAAATCCACCTACAAATCTATCAAATACATTTCCCTAAGTCTGTTTGGCATGTTGGAGAAGGAAAGAGGGCGGATCAGATCAAATCGGGTGGTTGGAGTAATCAAGATCTTCTCATTAATGCCTAGAAAGATGTTTTCCCATTTCTCACCTACCAGATCCGCCAAGAATTTGAATTTGAATATCTAGCACTATAGCCTACATCAACAGCTATCAATTGAGACTAGGCACATGCTAGTTGAAGAATTTGTAGAAAAATATATGGCTATTAAAATATTTTTAGGTTCGTCGTGTATGCAAGACATGTGGTGTGTGCTAATTGATTTGAAAATATGGTCAACTACAAAAAAGTGTTTTGTCATTTCTACCACGTGTCACTCACTGATTTGCTTTGCAAGGATTCGACGCCCTGTTGGTGCACTTTGATTGGTTGTGTGTGGCATACTTCAAAGCATGTCGAGATAATGACATGGCATGGAATGACATAGAGGAGGCGCAAAGGTATGCACGTGGAAGAATGAGGCACGAGAAGAAGGAAGAAGGAAGGCACATGCAATCACAACTATCACGGAGGAAATGGGGAAACTAGTGAGTGGAAAACGTATGGTCAAGGCGTAACTATTACAAGGTAATGTGTGGGGCATGCAAGAGGGCCAGGGACTTAGCTAATTAAAGCAAGTACAAGGCACGCATTTAGGATGAATAACTGTTAGGAAGAAGGTGAATGTGCAGAAGATGTGTGTAAGATAAGAGTGGAACAAAGAGGAAAAGGAAAATGGAAAAGGGAGAAGGGGAAGTGTGCAAGGGCACGTGAGGAAATAGTGACCAAGTGAATGTGCCAAGGAGACAACTGAGGTGTGCACCACTTGTAATGAAGATCTCTGAGCCATAATATGTATGTAAGTTGTCCAAATAACTAGAAGAGTTATTTGGATAACGATTTGGAAACTTTCAGGGCCATCTTCCTGTTAGATGAAGGATATTAGTAGCCTAGAGCATCCATTGGGCATGGATTCTACTATGTAATCATGAAATTCTGATCTTCAACTTTGAAGAACTGCCCTGAAGTCACTTAAAGGATCATTTCTTCACTCTATTTTGAATCCTACAAACTGCTGAAAATTGTTGGCACCTAGAAGCAAAAAAAAGGAAGATTGTGCGGGAAGCACATGAGAAGAAAGAACTTATATACAAAAACAATGTGCATGTAGCATACTTAGAGGAATTAAAACTACTCAAATATATACAAAAATGCGAGAAAACTTAATGGAGGGTTTGGAATGGATCCCATTTCTTGGGATTTGTAGTGCGCCTCCATCAAGATGAGTTAACTCAAAAGATTTAGCATTTTTGTACTAACTAATGGTGTATGTGCCACTCCAAAGTGTGTTAAACTTTGAGCGAAACCCTAGTTTAGCTTGGTGACATCCTATTTGAAGACCAAGTCCCCAACTTTGAAATCCTAAGGCCTAGACTTTCTGTCAAACCATTTCTTTGTTGCTTGCTGATGTTATTCTAGCTTGATCATGGCGAGTTCTTTTATTCTTCAAGGTTAACCAACTTTTCCATTTTGATTTCTCTCTTGTCTATGCCTTCGAGCTCTAACTACTAGGAAAGCACTAAAGAGTTCAACTCAAGTGTTAAAGGAAGTGTAGCCTCCTTTCCATAGATAATATTGTAAGGAGAAGTACCTATTACTTTTTAAACTATGATTCTATCTTCCTAGAGTGCGTGTAAGACCTTTGTATTGCATTTTATTTGGATGATGTTCATTATGCGCTTCATGATCGATCGGGTTCTTGTTTGTTGACTCTGCGGAGACCATTGCCTTAAGGTTAATAGTTGGAAGAAGTATTGAGATAAATGCCCAAATTTATAGCCTAATCAATTATTTTAATGCCAAGGAAGTATTTTACATTATCGAGAGATAATGGTTTGAGAATACAAACCTTGTGACTATCACTTCAAGAAATTCAAGGATGGTGACTTCGGTTGATTCCTTGAACGCAACAACTTTTTTCCATCTAGTGAAGTAGTCCATAGTTTTTGGAACCTATCTATATCCAACGCTTGAAGGTGGATCAATCATGCCTATGAAGTCAAATCCCATTGTGTAAAAGGTTGATCCGCTTGAATTGGTTGGAGGAAGCTTGTCAATCTCTTCTTTCCTACAAAGAAAGTATGTTCCTTACATTTTATGACCCACTTGTGTGCATCAGCAAATAGATTAGGCCAAATGATACCTACCATTATGATATTCATTGCTATAGTTTTTGCAGAGAAGTGTCCACCAGAGAATCCATCATGAAATTCTGCTAACACTTTTTTCGGTCTACGTATCGCTTATACACCTTAACAAAGCATGCCATCAAGATTCTTCTTGAAGATAAGTTCATTAATCAAAACATAAGGGATAAATTTTAACCTCAGATGTCTTCTCTTTTCCTTGTTCAAGACAAGAGGGTATACACCCTTGGAAAGTAATGTGATCATGTCCTTCATCCATTTGCATGCACTAGGATCTATATTCTACTCAATTTCTATACGCAGGATAGCTTTATCAAGAAATAATGAAGTCTCAGATTCATTGTGTGTGTCCTCAGCAAGTTGCTTGCAGAGCACGATACCTCTTACCATATTTTTGGCTTTGATAGTCACATCATACTCCATGATTTTGGTTACCCATCATGATCTCTTCTCACCGATTTTTGCTCCCATTATGAAGTCTCTAACGAAGAGTGGGAGACTAATATCTTGATATGATTTGTGGCGAGTATAATTTTAAACTTCTTGATTAAGTGCATAATAGTGTAGACCTATTTCTGTATGAATATATCTTAATTCATAATCCTTGATGTTTGGTGAAGAAAGCCACTTTGGTTGTTCCATCCCTTAATCATTTTCTTGTGTTAGGATAACAACAACACTCTCATCAACGCCATAAGCGTAAAGGATAAAATATTTTGAATAACTCATGTTGATAAGTGTTGCACGCAAGAAATCTCTTTCTTGATTTTGATGAAGCTATCTCTTCCTTTTGTTGTCCATTTGAAGGCTATGTCTTTCTTGAGCATCAGGGTGATGGGCTGAACCGAGTCCTACAAAGTTAGGAATAAAATTCCTAACAAAATTTATCTTCTTGAGGAAGGATTTGCGCAAGGCCTTTTTGTGCGTCGACGGGGAAAGAGCTAGATGGCTGAAATGAGATCAGATCAATTGTGATGCCATCCTTTGAAACCACATGGCCCAAGAGCTCACCTGTGCTACTATAAAATTACACTTCTTGGGGTTAAGAGATACCCCATAGCTTTTACATCTCTCAAATACTCTCTCCAAGTGTGCCATGTGATCTGCACTCTGCTTTGAGAAGACTATAATGTCATCGAGGTAAACAAAGATGAACTTGTTGATGTAACCTCACGAAGGTAATGTCCATGGCACGCTAAAATGTTGTGTCTATATTTGTGAGACTAAAGGGCATATTCTAATATGCATATGTTCCCACTTGGTTTTAAGCGTTGTTTTGAATTGATCCTCTTCCTTAACCAAGATCTGATTGAAATCGAATACCCATCCAACATTGAGAATCTTTTCCAAAAATAGTTGGTGGTCAAACTTGCGCCGTATCTCGGATGCGAAGAACCAATTCATTTGAGACAACAATGGAACTATCTCAAGTTGTGGGACCTTGCATGCTTGAGATGAATCTCGGAGAAGGTTGGTTCCTTTATCTATTTCTCACTGCTACTTTGCTACTCCTAATGTTGAAAGGGAAAACGCAAGCTAACAATGCCGAGGGACTAGGGATAAAAGGATAACAAAAGGAAAACTAATCTAAAGAAGTTGATAACACCGAGAAAAGAGGGATAAACACTATCTGTGTCCATAGTGAAAATAAAAGGACAAGGCATGAAAGAAGGCTAGGAACGTGTAGCACAACTAAAACACATTTACTAGATCAATTTCATGGAACACAACTAAAAATGGAGTTGCAAGGGACGTAGAGTGACACAACAAGCACACAATGTAAAAGAAAGGAAAGAAGAAAGAATACAAACACACTTAGGACAAAGAATAGTCACAAAATGATGCTTCCATTACTTCTAGAAATGCATAGAACTATTACAATGGTGAAAGAGGCTGATATCCACATGCACGAGCCAAATATAGAGGTCTACGACTCAGAATATAGAAATATGAAGTCCTTAGCAAAGTGCGTAAGGATCTAAAGTGTCCAACATTAACAATGAGCCCAACTCTTACATTTATAGATGAATCCATGGAAGAAAAAGGAGGGAAAACCCAATTTTGAAATACAACCACCAACAAGAAGCATTTAATGCCTACAAATCTGCCTATAAATATGTCAAATACATTTCCCAAGTCTGTTTGGTGTGTTGGAGAAGGAAAGATGGCGGATCAGATCAAATTGGGTGGTTAGAGTAATTAGATCTGCTCATTAATGCCTAGAAAGACATTTTCACATTTCTCACCTACCAGATCCAACAAGTATTTGAATTTGAATATCTAGAAGCTGTATCCTACATCGAATTGCTATCGATTGAGACTAGACAAGCGTTGATCGAGCTCTATAGACAAAGATATGACATTAGAATAATTTTAGGATCGACTTGTGTACTCAAGATACATGGTGCGCGTTGATTGACTGAAAATATGGTCAACTATGAAAAAGTGTTTTGTTGTTTTACGCCATGTGTCACTCACCGGTTTCTATAAGGATTTGGTGCCCTATTGGTGCACTTTGATTGGTTATGTGTGGCATACTCAAGCATGTTAGAGAATGATGTGGCACAGAATGGTGCAGAGGAGGGCACAAAGGTATGCACGTGGAAGAATGAGGCGCGGGAAGAAGGTATAAGGAAGGTGCGCACAATCAACGCGAGTGGAGGAAATGGGGAAAGCGGTGAGCAAAAATTTATGGTCAAGGCACAACTATTACAAAGTAATGTGTGGGGAGCATGAGAGGGCCTGGGGTATTAGTTGATTAAGCAAGTACAAGGTGCACGTGCAAGATGAATAACTACTAAGAAGAAGGTGAATGCGTAGAAGATGCACGGAAGATAAAGGTGGAACAAAGAGGAAAAGAAAAATGGAAAAGGGAGAATGGGAAACACACATGAGCATGCGAGGAAATAATGACCAAGTGAATGTGCCAAGGAGACAACTGAGGTGCACGCCATTTGTAATGATGATATCTAAGCTAGAATATGTATGTAAGTTTTCCAAATAACTAGAAGGGTTATTTGGATAATAATGTGCAAGTCTTGTTTTGCAAGTGCATGATCTTTGTCTTCTTCTACATGATGTGACACACTATGATATTTATCCACTTGTAATGATAAATTTTTATTTTTCACTATTTTGTCTCTCTTTGTGATGGCATGAAAAAATAATACTTATGTGCAAACAAAATAATACCTTTGATCTCCAACACTTAGCAAAAACTATTCACCTCACTATGGGGACCACTATGAGCACATGTGCAAAAATAATAACTCTGCAAAAATATCCTTTGTTTTCCTTCTTTGACTTGGTACGAGGTTTATTTGAAAAGATTAAGGTATATTTTACTTTGTTTAAGGTAATTATTTCCAACTTGTTTCAGTTGGCCCATCATTGTCCCCTCATTGAAGTCTTGGTACATGTATTAACATGGCCCTCTTTTTGATTCCAACATTGCACCTATAAGAACAAACCTTAACTAAGTTTAAGGAAATAATTAAGTTGAAAACATTTGGTTACCTTTTTTATTTGATCACATATATTATAATGTTGTCGGCATTTCAATATTCTCGTGCAATCATGGTTTTTAGACCTTAGTAAGGTCAATGCAATGATATTTGTTTAATTGAGACCTTGTCCCCCTCCACGATGATCAAACCCTTCACGAGATCGGTGGCATTTTGACTAACCCTAGTAGAGTTGATAACAACTATGAGTTTGCATTGAAAAGGCCAACCTAATCGTGGTAAATCGATATGTGTACTTACTTGATCTTCACTATTGATTATCTAACTATTGTTGATAAGGTGTTTGAATGGCAGGTTTTTGATGATCATTTGATCTTGTCTTGAAGGATCTCCATCATTGATCTGCTTGGGGTTGCATTTATTTTGATGATGAATCCATAACCGTTGATCTTGGTACTTGCAAATGTGGAACATTGATCTCGTACTCATGGTGATTTGGGTTGTTGAGTTGGGTTTGCATTTTCAAACATTGATCTTTTTATTGTGTTGTCACCCCTTTAAAAATTTGTGCGTTTTTGTGAGATTTTTAAAAATTTTGTATGATATTAATCATTGTCAAGTTTTTTTTTCCTTTGTGAAGTATAATGTCAAAGGATGAACTTTCTTGATTAGAAAATTTGAGGCTTTCTCTTTGTATTGCGGGTATTTTGGGTTTTTCTATCCCGTATGTCCCATGTTCCATTAGACCCTCTGTTCCCCAAACTTCCATTTTCCCCGAAATGAACTAAGGTTCTCTTGATTGCAGTATTTCAGCTCTGCGTGGAGAACTCACATCCCAATTTCCCAAGGGTTAGTTGTGCAAACTTTTTCGCCTTACCCGATTTGAGTGTGTTGGGAATTTCAGCTTTCCATGTCCCACGTGTCCCAAGTGCTTCCGAGCCAATTGTAACCCACAAACCCGCATTTTCCGCATCATACATAGAACCTCCTTCATACTACTGGGTATTTAGTTTTCTGCGTCCCAAGTGTCACATGGGCTAGTTGTGCTCAAATATTCTACCATATCCACATTCCATAGTCTCGAGTCAGTGTATTGGGTATAAAGTCTATCCGTCTCCCACAATGCATTAATTTTTGCATTCAATGCACTCTTCCGACCTATTCAAAATGGAATGTGTATAAATACATAGGGAAACTAGCTATTTTACCATACTTCTCATAATTGGTTGTCATTTTCTGTTCCATTCACCCTCTCCACTATTTGTAGCCATGGCGAGAGAATTTTCTAGTTTTTTTCAATATCCCAAGTGCATTTTGGTTTCAAAAGTAGTCACAGTTCACCTGAAATCCAAAATTCAAAGACTCAAGAAGCTTGCTGCAGAATTTTAGAAGCAATTTTTGTTCTTGCCCTACTTCCCATTTTCCGGCTAATTGTTCAATTTTCCACTATCATGAAGATCCATTATAGAGGGCACGAACATCTTTCTTCTTTGGAAACAATTGTACCTAAAATAGGAGATAGTGACGCTCAACATCTCGACCTTGATGATTTTTGGGCATGACTTGACTTGCCAGAATCCTACTCCTATTTCTCACTTAATCAAAGAAAGTGGGATAGCTCATGCATGGGGTTTCCATGTTTTGTTCAATGTGCTAACATTGTGTTAGCTTGTGGTTCTTGCTTCGATCTAGACACAAAGGATATTACTAATTCTCAAGGACAAGTTATTGCCCTAGTTAGATGCTAGTTGTGTCATTGATGCCTTCAAAATCCATGTGGTGGAGGATTCATATACTCTCACCAAATCTCAGGCCTAACTTCTGTTTGATCAAGAAAGTGAACAATACAAGAGTAGGGTGGCCAAGTCTGGTTTAAAAACCCAAAGAAAGGAGCCTCAAGACTTCCCAAAACTATGTACATAATTGATTTCAAAGAGGATTTGTCAGATATCATTACCCTTCTTGCTAGAATAATGGGGCTACCCTCAACTAATGAGTTCCACTTCTGGATGTCCCCTTATATCAACATCATATGTGAAGGGAAGCCGAATCTAAACTGGGGAGAGATCATCTATGACTATCTTAGTGAGAAAATGGTCAATGTACAAAGAACTAAGACTTTCTACATGAATTCTTATCTGATGTATACCATAGTAGTATACAGAGAATGGTTGGGCATCTCCCCTAATGAGGACAAGAAAGGTGCTCCAATATATTAATATTGCCCACAACTGACTTTGAATAGCAACAATCATCATTTCAGAAGGGTAAATGATGCATTCACCATGTACATTGTCAGATTGTTAGAGGGTAACACAGACTCAAAGATTCTCAGAAGAAGCCAAATTATTGTTGCTATCTATGGGAGTTACTTCATTCAATTCAAAAAGTTATCTTACATCTAGTTAGCTGGTTTTGAAGGAAAACCATTGAAACTTCCAATGTATTGTAGTGATAAAATGGCCCTAGTTGAAGTTTGTAGGCAAGCTGGATAAGCTTTATAGAACTTGCAGAGACAAAAATATTGTAGGCATCCAATTTCCAAACACATTGGGTAACTACACCTGTAGGACTACTTTGGATGCCCAAAACATTGACAAGAGAATTTCCCGCTTACACTTCACTATTTCAAGCCAAGGACTTGATTTGACATCAAAGGTTTTATTGCTAATAATTTTCAGAATGGGTTTTCATCATCTTACTAATAGTGAAGATTACTAGGTTAACTGTTCTGATAATTTTGAAGCCAAAAGAAGGTATTATGGCAGATTGTCCCTCCAACAAATCAAGGATTTTGAGGTATACAAGGTACCAGATGGACTACAAGATGATGATCAAGATCTTTAGTCTCTTGAATATGAAAGGTCTATCAGGCATACTCCTATTGAAAATATCGATTGGTTCACTAAGGAAAGGGATGATTTGAAGGAGCTCATAAATCCTATCTTGATTAGAACCAAGGTTTGGTTTGATAGGAAAATGAATATGTTCAGAGAAAGTAGATCACGGTCTTCCTCTTAGGAGGCCTCTACTCTTCAAAAGGAAGTTTCTATGGAAACCCTTGAGGCACAAGCACAATTTTTCCTCCCCCTGAATCTTCAACTTTGGTGTACACCAAAAAGGGGAAAGCTAAGAAGGATGAAAAAATAGAAGAAGTGATGGAGGGAGAAAGTGGAAAATTGTCCTCCCCAAAAAAATAAAAATAGTATCTAAAATTGAACAGATCATAGATCTTTGTAATGATGATGATGATCAGAAAGAAGTAAGAGGACATGAAGAAAGTAACCTTGAGGGAGGTAGTATGAAAAAATAAGAGGAAGAAGATGATCGAGAAAAGATCATACTTCAAAGGTAGGAGTAATGGTTTTCTTAGGACCTTCTACCAAATAAACTCATGTCAAGGAAGTACCTACTTCTAAAGTTGAAACATATGTCTTGGAAGTATCAGTTGTACAAACTTTAAGTGTAATGGGCACACTTGCACTTGGGTCTCTTGCTCCCTTTGTTTCTAGTTCTTATTTTGCTTGGGTGCAACCATTGATGGAGAGTAAGAAAATAAAATATACATCTCATATTGTTGCTCCAAAGTTTTTACATCTCATATTGTTGCTCCAAAGTTTGATGTTGTGGCAGCCCTTCTAGGTACTACTCCTTCCTCATCCACAAAGAAGGCAAAAATCACATCCAAGTTAGTATCTGATTCTCAAGGTTAGTAGTTTATGGAAATTGCTAAACCTAAGATTGACAAGGATGAAAGAGATATGTCTATGAGTGATTTGGAATTAACAAGAATTCCCCTAGGAGAATCTACACCTAAGAGTGAAGTACACAATTTGAAGGAGATAATGTCAAAGGTAATTGAAAGGGTTGAGAAAGGAAAGAAAACACAGGATCAGCTGGAGGAACATAATCAAATCCTTTCAAATTTCATCTAGTCCCTATTAGCAAGGATAAGGTACTTGATCCACCCCACTAGCTTTAATTCCACCACCTGTTATTCTAACTAATGATGAAGTTCAAGTTATCAAAGACATCCATAAGCATGCTACTTATGGGAAGGAAATGGAAGCCTTGGTTGATGATATGATAATCATAGGATTAAACTTCATCGAAGAAGCATACAAGTCATATGATAGGGTTATTGTGATACAACTGAAGTTCACTACAACACTCAGTGGTTTAGAGAGAGAATTGAAATTGTGGAGTGAATGCATTCAAGATCTCTGGCTGATGAGTGACACAGATGTATAGGTTCTTTTGGAAAATAAAGTATTTGATGAGGCAAAATTTAATTTGTCTAAGAAGTGGGTATTCAACATTGATTGGAAGATAAAGGTCCTTGAAGAAGCCATTGGTGAACTCAGGAATATGTTGTAGAAAGGTGAAGCTTTTAAATCTTGTGTTATATCTTCCTTTCAAGATATTCACTGCCAACTCCTCAAAGAAAATTAGGTGACAGATTCACAGTTCAAGAGATCAAGTCCCGAGTTCAAAACATTTGTTAAAGATTTTTTTAAACAAGATACTATGTCCAAGGATAAAATGAGGGAGATATGTACACTTCAAGCAACCATCACTGAGGCCAATAAGGAATTTCTAGAGAATGCAGAATTTGGGAAGGAAATGGAGAAGTGTTTAGGCAGCTGGACTCATGCGATTGCAAATACCACCATCCCTTGAGGCATGGACATAGCTGAAGCATTGAAAATATTAGAAATCAAGTACTCAAAGCAAAGAGTGTCACAGCCACTCCTTCAAATGTTCCAAACCCCAATTCTTAATATTTTCTTTTAATCGATGTATCTAGTTAAGGTGACTATTTCTTGTTTAGTCATGTAATATTGAAGTAAAAGACAATTTGATGTTATAAGGCTTAATTGGATATTAATCCTTGGATTAAAAGAAAGAAACTGAAAAGACTCTTTTGTAACCACCAAGAGGTTATTTAAGGGGCTCCCCTTGTCTTTTGAAGGGGTTGGATTTTGATGTTTTGATGTAAGGATACTGAATTGAAAATTAATGTCTAGAAAGTTCTACTCTCATCCTTTCTGTGTTCTTTCTATTTTTGCTCTCTATCTGATTCATGTGGGTTATATATATATATATATATATATATATATATATATATTTGAATAAGAAACTTTGTGTCTTTCAGTTGATGTTATGCTTAGAACTTTGTGTCTATTGCATATATGTCATGTATTCAAATATGTATGATTTAGGATTTATTACTCATGCATGCATAAGTAAGGTATTACTCTGAGATCTATATATCTGAAAGTGTCACTTTCTTCATTCCTTGAGCTATTAATTCTTCTATATTATTTTCTTTTGTACTTTAAATCTTATGAGATGAAGACATCTAAGGAATGAAAATCCTCATTGATATATTGAAATTTGTACTTTTGTAAATAGGTAGATTTTCTTGTTTGTTTGTGTGTTCAATAAGGGAACCTCTCCCATAAAGAGGAGGGACTACTTTGTCTCCGACTATTGCTTATCCATAAGTTAGATTTAATGACCAACATAGTGATTACATCCGAACCATTGATCGTAACCCATCTCTAACTTTGAAGGAGTTAGGTTTCATAAAAAGCTCCTCGAGCTTATCATTTTGTCATTTCATTTGCTCTCTCATCAGCGGCGAAGCCCTCTCATACTTTTTTTTTAATCGGCCACCATGAATTTTATCTTTGAGCTCGGTTCTTCACATTTTTAGACTGTGATGCTCTACAACTTTGAATACTTGTATATTTTTCTCATGTTTTGCTCTTATTCCAAGTTTTGTGCAAGATTTTGATCATGTCCACCATTCATGTTGCTGATCTAAAGCTCGGTTTTCTCTATAAATCGGTCTTTTGAGCATGAAATTTATGCATTCTTTCCATCATGAAGATTATGTTTGAATTTTTATGTGATTTCTGAGCTTTTGAGCTCTCTATCATTTCCTATGCTTAATTTCTGGTCTTCTCAAGCTTTTATGAAATCTTCTATGTAAAATTTTGTCTTTAGACTCAATCATTGTTGTTGAAGGTAAGATTTCTGGTTGACATATTCATTTCTTCTTTGATTAGATTGATGCATGCTATTTTTCTTCGTCTCAATAGAAAGAAAACTAGCTTATAGAAGTAATTTTGAGTTATTGTTTATGGCTCTTCTTTCCTCGGCTATGCTTTAGAAGAAAAATATCAAAGCGGGTGCATTTGTTTTGGTGTGGGTTTTAGAAATAACACTAAAAATATTTTTCTCTGGTGATATTCACTTTTATTTGATATTGGGCTCAATGCTATGGGGGTTATGAATATTTCCCTTAGTAGTTTTGTCATGCTTAAATCTTGAACTTCCTTGTGTATTTGGATTTGAGAATTGATAAGGGGAATTTTTTTCCTTGGTTGTTCATTATTCATAGTTGTACTTAATGGAGTTCGAATCATCAATCTATGAACATTACAAAGCGTATCTTGTTACTCATTACAAGTAGATTGTTTTAGCATAGTTCTAAGTATGGTTTTCGGTGTTGATCAATTGGTGCTTTCTCTTTATGAAGCTTGCATTATTTGTCAGATTAAACTTCTAAAACTTTGAAGAATATTGTACCTCTAATAATTGAACTTAGTTAAATGTTATGATGGTAACTCCTTATCTCTTATGGAACATGATGCATTAACTCGAGAATATCTTATAGAAAATAAACCAAATAAAGCGTGATCAATCATTTATCGATGTGAGTATGGTTCTTTTGTGCACACTAAAATTAGAAAATGCATATTGTTGATCGTATTCTACCTATTTTTGATCTTCTGCAAAACTACATTGTACCTCCTACATGGTTTCATTTTCTAACTCTGGAACATGATCAAAATGGAACTTTGACATCCATCCCATCGAGATTCTACAAGAATTCCAGCCTTCTATTTTCTTCAATTGGCTACCCTCTCCTTGATGATATTCTGATTTTCTCCTTCATGAATTGGTACTATGGAAGGAGGAGGAGGGTGGGCTTGATTTCAGCTTGGACTAGAAATTCTTGAACAAGAGAATGGGGTACAAGGTCTATATTTGGAATAGTAGTAGAAGAAAGCTTGAAACATATATTTTCTTTAGAGTTAGTGATTGTAGAATAGAAAGAACAATTTCTTGCATAAGCTTCGTAATTTGAAAACTAATGAATGGGATGCATTGGCTAGCAAGGAGGGTATATGGGCACTAGATTCTGATAGGGAAGGTAAGTGGGAACATCCCATTGATAGGGTTCCTCAACTTGATGCCTATCATTCTCCACTACTTGCAAAGATAAAGCAAAATCAGCCATTTGATTAATAGTTTCATGCATTACCTCAAGCCTTTGTTTGCGGACTAAACCAACTAGGTGTAGGACCTCCCCATTGATAGGGTTTCCTAAGACCAGGTTGTTTAGCATGCAATATTTGCATCAACTACACTTTTAGTACTTCCATGATCTGCTCTAATTCATGAATTTTCCTTCAACCTCTTCATCCTATGAAAAATTTCATAACCTTCTTTTTAGACAGCATAACCATTGTCATATTGATAATCATATTGATGTGCAAGGGTTTGGGTTATGGGGATATTCATTTTGATAGGGGTCATAATGTTGATATGACTGGGAATATGGATGATAAGATTGTGGATATGTTGGATACAACTCTTGGATAGAAGCATTCCATTGAGGAATTGATGTCATGATTGCATGACCTCATAAAATATGTGAAAATGGAAAAACAAGTCTATTGGTCATGAAAATAGCTGAAAACAACAAAATAACATATCTCGTATTTTTTAAAAAATACTTGAAAAATGTTAAAAACTAAAAAATTGATGATGAAAAATGTTGCACTAGTCTAAAATCAAATTTACTGAAGTCACCAAATGAGTTATTCTTTGGATCTTCAATCTTAAAAATGCATCAATAGTAGTTTTGTCCCAAAAACCGGTATGCATGGTGTTTGATCTTCTTGAATGATGAAACACCTTGAAAAGTAAAACTTGAATCTCTGTGATGTCCCATTGGCGTGCCAAAAACTATTATCTCTCAAAAGTGCACCTGGTTAAGGGATAACAATAGGGGTTCTAAGCTTGTCTCTTCCCTCACTTTTGTAGATATAATGGAAACACCTTAGGGTTGTGGGTATCCCTATGTTGAGGTGAGTCTCCGGGATTACAAGGCCGGTTCCTTATTGATGTATCCTAAACTAATTTTTTGGGGTTTTAAGGGTAAAAAGATGGTTGTAACTGAAATTTAAATGGGGTGATACACCAAAATTATTGAGGGATTTGACTGAGTACATGCACAATATACTGAGGAACAAATTAAAGAGCACGAACCAATGGGTTTTCAAGCTAAATCCTAAGGCAAAACACTTATGTGTTGAGGGATAAATCACAACAACACACAACTAACATGCACACTAAGACTATATAGAAAACACCAAATTTGCAGCAAGGTAAGATAATTAATTTAGGGAATTAACATTCACAAGAGCTATATAAAAGATACACACCACTGCAAATAATTGGAAAGACAATAATTGGTTCTCATTCAAGGGAAAAATTGGCAAAAATTTCTTCAACACTCCTACATCAAAAAGTCCTCCTTGTGCTTTGTTAATGCACACAATATATAGCAAAAATAATTCACCCAACCCCTCCTAAAAATAGGTTGCATAGTCTAAACTTGTGCATGTTATTTTAGCCTTTATCATGAATAAATAAAGGAATAAAATAACCATGTTTTTTACAATGAGGCAATAATAGCCTTAGTTCAAAAATACACTTAGTCAAAGTGTAGTTGACTGCTTTATTTTGAAATAATAAATAAACTTGGGTGAATATTTTAGCTAATTTTAACCCTTTCTTGATGTGCAAAAATCTTCGTTTGCAAGTGCATGATCTTTGTCTTCTTACGTATGATGTGACACTGCATATATTTCATCCACTTGCTGAAGGATAAATTTGTCTTTTCATTCTTTTGTCTCCATGTGAATGACATGCAAAATAATACTTTTGTGCAAAAAATAATAACCTTTGATCTTTATACTTAGCAAAATAAATTCACCCCACTTTATGGGGACCACTTGTGAACACATGTGCAAAAAATAATAACTCTAAAAAAATCTCCTTGATGTTTGCCTTCTTTGACTTTACGAGGTTTATTTGACAATATTAAGGTATATTTTACTTTGTTTTGAGTTAATTAATTATAAACTTGTTTCATAATCCCATCATTGGCCCTTGGAATTTGATAATTCTCATGGCACATAATTATCATGGCCCTCTTTTTGATTCAACATGTATTCATACACCTATAAGAGCATTACCTCAATAACGTCAAGGAAATAATTAAGTTGAAAACATTTGGTTACCTTTTTATTTTCATTTTATGATAATACCCTAATTTTGGCATTTTGAATATTTTGTGGCATCATGGTTTTTAGACCTTAGTAAGGTCAATACAATTATATTTGTTTAATTGAACTTTTCCTCCTCCATACGATGATCAAAACCTTCATGATCGGTGGAATTTTGGTAACCCTAATAGAGTTGATAACTAGAAACTGCGGTGTGCATTGAAAAGGTAACTTGATCGTTAACATCGATCCTATGTACTTTTGATCTTCACCATTGATGCTCTAACTCTTGCTGAGTTAGATTAACTAAGGTGGTTGAATGGTGGGTTTTTCATGACCATTTGATCTTATACTAAGGATCCCCATTTTTGATTTTCTTGGGGTTGTATTGATTTTGATGATGAATCCATAGCCATTGATTAGTTCATGGTGGAGACTTGCAAATGTGAAACATTGATCCTCTGTGACTTCATGGTGAAAGTTATTCTTTGGGATTGATTTTTAATGAAAACTCGTTTTGAGTTTGAGCTGATCACAATAAAAGCCAATTTTCATTTAATCCATCTCTAACTCAGAAGGAGTTAGGTTTCATAAAAATCTTGCCAAGCTTATCATTTTGTCATTTTTTTTTCTAAGTGAAACCCTATTGGATTTTTACTTGCACTACCATGAATTTTATTTTGATCCTTTTCTTTCATTTTTAGAATTTGATGCTCTTAGTTAACTTTGAATACTTGCATTTTTTTAAGTTTTTCTCTTTTTCGATTTTTGCAAGATTTTGATCATTTGCCATTGTTCTAATTGGAAGCTCCATTTTATCTATAAACCGGTCTTCTGAAGCATGAAAGTTATGCATTTTGCCATCATGAAATTCTATTTGAAGCTTTTTCTGTGATTTTTGAGCTTTTCAAACTCTCTTCATTTCACTATGCTCAATTTCTGGTCTTCTCAAGATTTTTTTGAAAGCTTATGTGCAAATTTTGATTTAGACTCCACTTTTTTCATTAAAGTTAATTTTTCAGTTGATATCTGATGACTTTTTGATTAACTCATTTTGCACATTATTTTGCTTCAATCAATAGAAAATAAAACTAGCTTATGACACCAAGTAATTTTGTTTTTGACATTATTGTTTACTTGATTTTTTTTTTTTCTTTAGAAATACTAGAAGAAAAATGTTATCTTGGGTCATTTTTTTAGGATGGTTTGAGACCTAGCCATTTGAAAATATCTTTCTCTGGTGATATTCACTATTTAATTCATTATTGGGCTCAACACCATAGGGGTTATTATTTCCTTAGTAGTTATGCCATGTTTCGCATTAAATTGCCCTTGTGTATTTAGATTTGAGAACTGATATGGAGCATTTTTTCCATTTCTTGTTCATTATTCATAGTTTTACTTAATGGAGTTTTGAATCTTCAATCTATGAACATTACAAATATGTATCTCTTACTTTTTGCAAGTAGATTGTTTCCACATAGTTTTGAGCCATGGTTGTTTGTTGATTAATTTGTGTTTTCTTAAGAATATTACATTTTTATAGATCAAACATTCTAAAACTTTGAAGAATATTGTATCTCTAATAATTGAACTTTCCAAATTTTATGATGGTAACTCATTTTCTTATGGAACATGATGCATTATTTCATAATCAATGGATGCAATCTTGGATTCTGCTTTACTTTTACTTTATTTTTGAAATGATCTTTCCTTATATTAAACCTGCATTTTAGCTTATGAGGATATGAGTTGTAACTCTATTAAATCCTTTCCTTTTAGACTCACTAAAAAGTTCTATCATTCTACTACTGATACTTAGCTTTGGAAATGTCAATATTACCACTTTGGTTCTTAGATTCTTTGTTACCATGGCAATGTTTATGTTTGATCCGTGCTTTGATATTTCTCTTGAGGATGTATTTATAAATTTAAAATGTTTTGAGAATTGATTTTGATGAATTGAGTGTTCTCTTGTTATTTTCTTTGATAAATCCAAATCAAATCTCTCTTTACTTTGTCTCTACACTTTTTTATTTTACCTTTTGAGTTATGAATTACATTTATACATTCTTTTGAAAAGTGTTGTGAACATAGAATATCTTCTTAATGAATTTTGTTTCTATATATTTTGAAAATTTAAATTCTCTGAACAAGGATCTTGTATCTTGATATCAATCCAATCTGAAAGCTTTTCTTTCTTTTTGTGCATAGATGTATGTTGAGTTTTGATGCTTTATGATTAGTATAATGTAAACAAAATTCTTACTTGACTTCATAAAATCCTTTTTATTCACTTAGCTTCAAACTTGTTGAGGAACTAAAGATTTTATAAATCACCTCCTTTGATTTGTAATTTTGAGTTCTAAAAACTTGTGAAGACTTTTCTTTATCATGATCATACTATTGCTATGCATTTTATCAATTTTTGCATATTTTGGATTTTTATCTTGAATCCTTATCATGAAGTTCAAACTTATAGACATTTTAGGAATTGTATTCTTCCTTTTCTTGCTTACATCTTTCTCTTCAAATTTATGTGAAGTGCTTTCTATTTATGTCATAATTGATGTATGTCTTCTCTTAAATGTGTAATCTTTATCATGTGTATCCTTTGAAATCTTCAAAATATTAATTTTATAAATTGAATGCAATCTACATTTGTTAGTACAAAATTTAAATCATGAATTGTGTTTCTTTTGTTGTAACTTGTACCTACACACTTAAACAAAATAGTTAGAAAACAATAGGCTCTTAGCCTCTCTTGTATTCCATAGTAATTTTCTTTTCTTTCTTTTTTTTTTTGTCATGATTTTTGAGAATCACATGTGCTTATGCAAGATAGTACTTTTCAAATCTATATCTATTACTTTGATGTACCTTATGCTTTTTGATCTTAAATGATTCATTTTCCTGAAAGCTAGATAGCACATGAATACAAATTAAACCTTGAGCTCATAACTGACAATGTTCTTTTATCTTTCCTTTTTAGGTACCATGATGTAATGATGATGCGAGAAGATAAAGATGGAGCTGGAACTAGAGCAATGAAGACTAGAGAAAACCAAAAGGCAATGATGGGTTTCTTCTATACTCTTTGCTTTTAGTTTATGCACATGTATCTTTTATTTTAAAAATCATAAGTTACATCCCACAACTTGTGTGGGAAACATTGAATTTCCTCATGAATAAATGATATTATTTTTAATTGAGTTGTGTAATTCCTTTTACTTTAAGCTCTTATGATATGTAATGATTTTACAATGAATTAAACAACTCAATAACATACTTAATAACACTTAATCATAGGAAATGATCAAATTGAAAATACTTGTAACTTAATAATGAATATCATGCAACCTACAATCAACAACTCTATTTTCTGTTATGGGATGTAAAATCCCACATATCTTGTGATTCCCACCTTCATCAAGGCAATGCATTGGTCCTTCGAGGATTTTGTGTTTCCGTCTTTGAAGGTGAACATGGAATGGAAAAATATGTGAGGTGTTACATTTTGTAACAACACACATAACTGCAGATTGCATGTTATTAATCAATTATTGCAACTGAAAACACAATTAAAATTGTATGACTTCCCCTAGTTAGGTCCATCTCATCAATGCCTTCCATCTGAAACAAAGTTTCAAGTTTCCATTTTTGCATGAGTGCAAAAATATCAATAGGACTCCTAGAGAGTGCTTCTAGAAATATCTCTATCCTCTTGAGCTCCTTGTTGAACCAAGCCATTATGGGCACAACCTTCTCTACTTGAGGAATGTGTACAAAACTCGGAGCTTTGAGCCAATTCTCAGAGGTGGCATTGATACTTTTGCATTTTGTGAACCATGTCTGATGGTCCTTTACCCTGTTTGAGATAACACATCTCATCTCTTTAAGAGATTCGAGGTGTCTTCGGTGAAATACAATGGATCTCCTGCCTCCTTCTTAACAAGCTCTTCAAATGTTTTCTCAAGATCATTCACTGAAGTGTTCTCATTTCTGCGAAGCAATCCAAGTTTCGCACTTCCACGTTTATATCCTCCTGCATTTTTGAGGTGAGATCATCACATGATTTAAACTCTTCGAGAGCATGATTTAGCATCTCATATCGAAAAAATATTTGTGTACCAAATTGGAGAGAAATCTTTAGATGTCGAGGTGAAGACATTTATGCCTACCAATTCGAGAAGAGTTGATTTCTCCCATTTCGGTCAATAGTTGAAATACTTGATCCTAATGCATTTTTATTTTTCAATCTCATCCCTAGTCAAATTTACCTACATGGTAGTGGTGATCATGAATTCAAACAATGAGAGAATATTTAGAAGTAAATTCTGCCTTTTCAAGAATTTTACTTCCCCACTTATAATTAGCTTTGCCTTGCATTGTGAAGCCTTACGCCATCCTAATGGATTTAAGATAAATTATACTAATGAGAGTGACTTCTTCAGCTAGAAGAGAGGAGATGAAATTTGGATCCATGAAGGATTGAACATATGAAGAGAGAGTTCTTACATGATCTTCAAGTTGTTCAATCTTCTCCTTATACTCCTCATTTCTCACAAGAAGGTGAGTGGAAGATTCTTTGAACAAGTGGGCATATTCCTCATGTATTGTTGGCACCAAAGGAATGGTTCTTATTTCATATTTGGAAGGGGTCATATCACCAATAGGATTGACTACCTTCAGCCAAGATACTTCCACGTATTGATTTCTCAAAGAACCATTAATGAAGCGGGAAGTAATTTGAGCTTTCTTACCTTTCTTCATTTTCACCATCATGGATATGGCTTTGAAATCTAGAACCACCACTTGTTGAACCATGTGGATCTCTCCTCCAATCATCTCTTATACCCATTGGAATAATTTAATTGTTTAAGGATTAATATTGGGCATGGTTGTTGTTTCCGACTCACGAGTGAGAAGGTACATCTTGCATTGGTTGAGTTGGTGCAATTGTAGATGGGTCAATTTCTCCTTGTTCTAAATGTTCTACATGATCTTGTATTGATATTTAATTTTTTGTATCCTGGTGTAGTGTGGGACCTTGGATTCTATCAACTTTATTTTTGAGATCTCTCTTGAGTGAGAAGAGCTTGAAGTTTTCTCAGTTGCCTTTGAAGTGGAGAGGTGAGATGTTTTCCTTTTGAGAGTTTGGAGACCTCCTAATTCAATGAGTGTAGCTTTCTTATTTTTGAACCATTCCTTAGATCTCTAGATTACTACTTCATTTTGTTCATTTATGTCCCATGACTCACGAATACTCCATGAGACTTATGGGAGAGGTGAGGCCTTCACCGCTTGATACTTAGGATCATACAATTTAGTTCCATCATCTTCAAATCCATCTTCAAACCAATAAAATTTGAACTTTATCATGTGTCCAACAATCATTCTCATATGATCACACTCCTTAACCTCAAAATAATCTAATTAATTTACCTAATAATCCTCGATTTGTGGAACATGGTGTAAATCGGGAAGATGAAATGTTCAGGATTTCTCTAAATGTCAAAATATGCCTTTGGTGTGTATGATTAGAGGTTCAAAGGAGAAAATGAAGCTTCCAATTTTGAGGAATCATTAGAATTCTTACATGAGAAGATTCCAAGAAAGATAGGGAATGAAATAATTTTCTTCTTATGATTCTTGAGCTTGTCATTGATGTTGGTGAGTGCTTGCTTATCTCAAACAAAGCGATCTTATCGTTGAGGTACCTTGGCGAAATACTGCGCAGAGCAAGATCAAACCCAAATATTTTGATGTATGAGAAGGTTGAGAACTAAATGAAAAAATACCCATACCTCTTAATTAGAGTGGCAACTTGAGAAGACAGTCTTGCGATTTAATAAAATCTAAATATTTTATTAAAATATAATTTCAGAAATTACTACAATGATATACAATAAGATACAATATGCTAATCATTATAGATGTAAGCACATGAGAGAGATAGGGAACTTATATGATTTTCACTTATTTTGAAGTACACCTGAACTAGAAGAACTTATGAAAAGGAAGGGAAGGATCTTTGGAAATACTTGATGTAAATTTTATAACCCACAAATTGGTTGGGAAATGGGTATTTAGGCGGGGGGGGGGCTCCGGATACTGCTTGGGTGCTTTGAAGTCTACTGAAAATCTCAGAACTTGATTTATTTAGTGCTCCAAGGGTTTTTCCACCCTTCATTGTTAATCTCTTGTATTTCTCTAGAAGATTGTTGAATTCTTTGGTAACCTACAAAATAGATAATATCCTGCAAAACCCCCAAACTACACCAATCCTATAAAAAGAAAGATACAAATGGGGATTCAAATTTTCCTCAACCTGTCACCCAATAGAGTGAACTTTCAATTGAGCGCTTCCCTACATCTCGGACTCCATTTATTTCTATGTACTTGTGTGTGCAATAGTGCTCCTAGGTTTCCCTCACGGCGATGATGCCAAGATAACGGGTTGTAGCTAGATAGAATGCAAATGTGTGGGATGAAATTTAGAAACTTCCCTTCCTATGTAGTGTATGTAGAGTAATAATCCCAAAATTGCAATCCCTTTGATAGTATGTAGATAGATAACCCTTGATAAAATTAATCGCCATTATAATGGTATGTATGTTGTGTTTATATAGGGATATCTTGTTTGAATTTTGACACTAGTGACATGACATTCCAACTAAGACCTCGAGATAGGAGTAAGAAAACCAAAAATGCTAACCACAAATGTCAAAAATGTGAACAAAAATAAAGAGGATAGGAGCGTTTGGGTGCTAGTATCCAATCATGGGTGCTAGTGTCCTAAGAAAATGACAAAAATGTGAAAAGACTCCGTGACAGGATCACGTGACTTGACCAGAAATGGGTGTAGAAGCGATAGATGTGAGAGATAAAAACAATATAAAAATAAAAGCAAGCGGATGGACTAGTAAGTGTGTCACTAGTGAATACTTTTTTAATCAAGAACCATGCATAAAACAACGTACTTGGCAATATACTAGAATATTAGTATGTGTGTGATTTTTATCTACGTTCCCCCTTTATGCTATTTGAATGAAATTCAAGTAGTGTAAAGGAAGTACGAGAACATACCTATAAGAAGTTTAGAGAAGCCCTTTTGCAGAAGGATGCATAGAATATGAGAACATATAGTGAGAGGCAAACCATGGATCAATGTGTCTATACATGTGGAATAAATAGAGACGGAGAACCATTGTAAGGAGCACTTAGATAAATTGACAATTGGATTTTTGAGTGATTTGGGAGATTTTGAATTGTCGTTGATAGAGATTCAAAAGGGGTAGGAATGATCAACTCCCAACCAAATTTTATATGTGTGAAAAAATGAAGGGTTTAAGAATCCTACCACCGGAGGAAGAGTGTTAGGGATATAGGTCTAGTTTTACCCTCCAACTATGACTACATCCTCAAAAGATCCACCACCGTAGATGAATAAAGACAAAATTTTGTTCCATTTCAATCCAACCGAATAACCCATATAGGAACAATATAGGAAAGGAAATTATTGGTTGCTCAAGCGTGCACCCGCGTTTCGAGATCTCGAAAGGGCCGAGGTATATAATACCACAATGGAACCATCCCCAAGTTGTGGTACCTTGTAAGCTTAGGACAAATCTCGGAGAAGGTGGTTCCTCTATCTATTTCTCGCTACTATCTGCTACTCCTAGTGTTGAAAGGAAAACTAATCTTAAAATGCCACGGGACCAGGGAAAGAAGGATAACATGAAGTAAACTACACTAAAAGGTGATAGCACCGAGAAAAGAGGGGTGGACACTATCTCTGTCTAAGTAAGAATGATAGGGAATGTGTGAAAGGAGGATAGGAATGAGTAGAACAACAAAATACACATTGACCAAATCGTTCTCATGAAACACATCAAAGTAGGGGAATTGGGGGAATTAAATAGCACAACAATACATAATGCAGAGAAGAGGCAAGAAGAAGGAATGTAAACATGTTAGGACAGAGATTAGTCATAAAACAATGCTTCTATTACTTGCAAAAATGCATATAACTATTACTGATGATAAGGAGGTGATATCCACATGCAAGAGCTAAACATGGAAGTGCGTAACTCAAAATACAGAAAATATGGAGTCCTTAGCAACATGAGTAAGGATCCAGAGTGTCCAACCCTTTACAATGAGCCCTAACCCCTCCTTTATAGATTCAGACCCAGAGGGAAGAAGGAGAGAGAGAAGCAAGAAAACTAATTTGAAGCTCAACCACCATCATTAATGCCTCCTACAAATCTGCCCCAAATCTATCATGTCTGCATCAATTACTTGTTCGGTGCCTCGAAGGAGGAGGAATGGTGGATCAGATCAAATCTGATCTAGTTGTTGGGGGGAAATAGATCCTGTATTAATGGCATGAATACGTTTCTCCTTTTTTTCGCCACCTAAACTCTCCAAAATTAAAGTTTTAGATCTCCATGGCATAGATGAGGTCGAGATCTTTCCAATGGTGCCATATTTGTTAGATTTCAAGCACTGAGTCAAAATATATGCTCATTTGAAATTTGAATTGGGTCCATACAAAAAGGTGGGAACCAACTACCAAAACAAGCCCACTTTTGAAACCGGACACATGGCGGTGGCGCGCATATGTCCGAGAGGCAGCCTTTGTATTTCACTTTTGAAGTTGTGCCAGTTGACACATGGCTGATTTTGGCTCACTCGGTCTCTTCATGTTTTGGCTAAGTCTTTTTCTCGCACAGGGTCATATATATCGGATGGGGACAAGTGGTAGCCTAGTGCTTATTTGGAAACCCTCCCCAATTTTCTCTTAAATTAGCATGGTGGTCGACACTTGGCATCCTCCGTTGGCTTATCTCAATGCTTTGACTATTCAACCCCGATCTTGTTGTTTTATGAAAACTGGATGCATGGAGGCTCGTGCTCATTTAGAAACCCACTTAGGATTTTTCCTTTGAAGGAGCGTCAGGTTGCCATGTGGAAAGAAGGTGAACACATGGAATGTGGGTGTAAGGGAGAAGTGGAAGAAAGAGGTAAAGAGGGGCACATGTAAGAGGAAGGCATACTTGTAGAAGGAAAGTATGAAAACAAGATGCAGAGCATTCAACTAAAGGAAGGCATGCGGAGGGAGAAAGAAAAGAGGACATTTGAAAGAAATTAGTCTAGGTAAGCGCACAAGAGGAACGCCGGGGACTTAGCGATTAGAAGGTAAGTCTATAGAGGTGCACGCGAGGAGTGCACGATAAGATAGGAGAGAGAAAGAGGGTGCGTAGGAGGAAGGTGTGTAAGGGAAGATGGAAAGGAGAGAATAATGTGAAGGGGAGCAAGAAGGTGCACAAGGGCATGTAGAAGGGCTGAATGACTGTGCCAAGGTGTTTAAAAGATTATCTTGAGTGCACGTAATCTGAAATGTGAAACACCAGAATCAGGATGAAAATATAAGTTATCCAGATAACTAGGAGAGTTATTTGGATAAGCTGTTTTGGTGAATTTCGGGGCCATTTGCCTACTTATATGAAGAGACCGAGTAGCCTTAGAAGTCCATTGGGCATGGATTCAAGCACTTAATTTTGAAGATCAGTCTGCAACTTGAAGATCACCCTAGAGTCACTTAAAGCTATATGAACTCTAAATTGAACCTCACAACTACTGAGAGAAGCTTTGCATTCTAGAAGTAACAAAAGAGCACGTGTAGGAAGCATGCGGGGAAAGAACTATGTACAAACAAACAATATGCGTGGAGCACACTTGGAGGAATTGAAACTACTTAATATATACAACATGATGCGAGAAAACCTAATGGAAGGGTTTGAGATAGATCCCATTTACTGGGATTTACAAGCACGCTTCCATCTGGATGAGTTAACTCGAAAGAGTTAGCTTCTTTGCAGGACTTGATGATGTATGGGCCACTCCAAAGTGCATCAAACTTTGAATGGTGCCCTAGTTTAGCTTTGTTAGCATCCCATTTTAGAACCAGGTCCCCAACTTTGAAAGCTTGAGGCCTAGCCTTTCTATCAAACCATTTCTTTGTTTCTTGTTGATGTTGTTCTAGCTTGATCATGGCAGAGTTTCTGAGCTCTTCAAGATGAACCAGCTCTACCATCCTGATTTCTCTTTTATCTCGTGCCCTCAAATTCCAAGCTCTTGTAGGCAAGTGCCAATGAATTTAGTTCTAGTGTCAAAGGAAGGGAAGCCTCCTTGCCATAGACAAGCTTGTAAGGTGAAGTTCCTATTGCCTTTTTTTATTATGATTCTATCTACCCATATCGCATGCAAGACCTTCATATGCCATTGTCTTTGGATGATGTTCATTATGTGCTTCATGATTCGATCGGGGTCTTATTTGTTGATTCTACCGGACCAGTTTGCTCTAAGGGTAATAGTTAGAAGAGGTTTTCATGTAAATGCCCGGACTTAGAGCCCAATCAATGATTTTAGCACTAAGGAAGGCCTTTGTATTATCAGAGATAATGGTTTGAAGAACACCAAACCTTGTGACTAAACCTTCAAGAAAGTCAAGGATGATTGCCTCAGTTGATTCCTTAAGCATGAAAACTTTTGTCCATCTGGTGAAGTAATCTATAGCTGTCAAGCACCCATTTATGTCCAGCACTTAAAGGTGGATTAATCATGCCTATGAAGTCAAGACCCCATTGTGTAAAAGGCTGATCCGCTTGGATTGGTTGGAGGGGAAGCGCTACCAATATTTTCTTTCTGTAAAGAAAGTGCACTCCTTGCATTTTATGACCCACCTGTGTGCATCTGCAAATAGGGTAGGCCAAAAATACCTACCATTATGATCTTCATTGTTGTAGTCTTGGTAGAAAAGTGTCCACCAGAGAATCCATCATGAAATTTTGCTAGTGCTTTTTTTGGTCGAGCATTGTTGATACATCTTAATAGCATGTCATCTAGATTTCTTTTGAAGAGAATTCCATCAATCAAAACATAAGGGATAGATTGCAACCTCGTATGCCTTCTCTTTGCTTTGTTCAAATAGGGGAAGTGGCACGTACCCTCGGAAAGGATTTTGATCATGTCCTTCATCCATTCATGTGCGTTGGGGTCTATATTTTGTTCATGTTCTACACGCAGGAGGTCTTCATCCATAAATAATGAAGCCTTAGGTTCACTCTGTGCATCCTCGGCAATCTGCATAGAGTGCACTACCTCTTACTAGCTTTGTGGCCTTAATAGTCACAACATATTCCATAATTTTTTCACCCATCGTGCTCTCTTCTCTTCACCGATTTCTTCTTCCATGATGAATTATCGACAAATGAGTGGGATACTAACACCTTGATGTGATTTGTGGTGAGCATGCTCTTGAATTTATTGAGCGCACGCATGATGGCGAAGACCTTCTTCTATGTGACTGTATTTCAATTCATAATCCTTTAGTGTCTGGCTGAAGAAGGCCACTAGTTATTCCAGCCCTTGTTAGTTTTCTGTGTTAGGACAGCAACAATGCTTGCATCAGCACCATAAGTATAAAGGATTAAATCCTTTGAGTAATCTGGATTGATGAGAGTTAGCACACAAGCAATATCTTTCTTGATCTTGTTGAAGATTTATCTTCCTACCTTTTCCATCGGGAAGGCTATGTCCTTTTTGAGCATGAGGGTGATGGGCCAAACCAATCCCGTAAAGTTAGGGATAAAATGCCTAACAAAGTTAATCTTTCCAAGGAAGGACTGTAAGGCCTTTTTGTGCCCCGAAGGGAAAGGGCTAGGATGGCTGAAATGCACTCAAGATCAATCATGATACCATCTTTTGAAACCACATGGCCCAAGAGCTTGCCCTGAGCCACCACAAAATTACACTTCTTAGGGTTAAGAGATACCCCAAATTCTCTACATCTCTCAAAGACCTTTTCCAGGTGCGCCATGTGATCTGTGCCTTGCTTTGAGAAGACAGTTATATCATCCAAGTAAACCAAGATGAACTCATTGATGTAACCTTTGAAGGCAATATCCATGGCGCCGTTGAAACATTGCACCCGCATTTGACAGACCAAAGGACATTTTTGGTATGCATATGTTCCCCACTTGGTTGTAAATGCTATTTTGAATTGATCCTCTTCCTTGACCAGGATTTGGTTGAAACCCGAATACCCATCTAGCATGGAGAACCTTTGCACGCCAGCCATAGTCTATAGAATCTGCTCCATTGAAGGCAAAGGATAATGATCCTTTAGAGATGCCTTATTCAAATATCTGAAATCAACACAAAGTTTGATTTCACCATTCTTCTTGCGTACTAGAACCAGATTTGCAACCCAGGTAGAGTATTTGATAGGAAAGATAATTTTTGCCTCAATGAGTTTTGATAGTTCCTTTCTCATGAGGGGCTCTATCTTTGGATTGACTGGTCGCTGCTTTTGTCTGACGGGATTGATACCAGGATCAAGGTCAATAGAGTGTTGAGCAACACTTGGATCAAAACCTTTGAGGTCTTCATACTCCCATGAGAAAATGTCATTGTATTTTTGACAGAGAGAGATAAAGGCATGTTTTTCTTCATGCGCACAAGTCCTGCTGAGCAGCAGCTCCTTTCCGTGCGCAATAGTAATGGAGGAGCAATCTTCTTGCGTGGCACGCATGTATCTTTCTTCACCTTTGAACTCATCATCAGGGCTGAAAATTTTCTCTAAGGTGACCAGCCCTTTAGGCAACTTATTTGTCTTCAGTTGTATTACTTGGTCACCATAGTTGGCATGGAGGTCATCTTGCATACTTGATGAAAATCCAGCTTCATTCTGGATAAACTAGACGATCTGTGCATCAGCTTGTCGAACACTTACCAGCTAGTGTTATTTTCTCGGAATGGATGGTCATATCACCATCTTAATGTGTTAAGTGTTTCCTTGAAAAATTCCTCAAGGAGAAAACTTTGAACCGAGCGCGGCCATTTGGTCAGCCTCTTTGTTCATTCTGCGTGGGACTACCTATAGATTAAGGGCATCAAATCTCTCAAGTAGGTCCCAAACTCTATGTTTATAAGCTTTAAGAAGATTATTCTTTGTCTGGAATTTTTGGTGACCTAGTGGATGACCAATTATGTGTCCCTAAAGATCTACAGTGCCTTAATTTTCTTCTTCTCAGAATGAGCAAGCCATGCACTAGCACTTCATATTCTGCCACATTGTTAGAGCATGCAAATTGCAACCTATGCGTGAAGAATAATTTCTCATCTTTAGGGGAAATGAGAACCACTCCTACTCCCACACCATTTCTACTTCTGGATCCATCAAAATATAACTTCCATAGACCAGTTTGAACTTTTTCTTTCATGAGCGTGCATGGAAGCATAACGTCTTCTTCTAGAATGCAATAAGTACCAAGCCTAGTTTCATAGGCTTCCAGTTCTTCAGCATAGGGATAAAATTTGTGATGCCTTTCCACCCATTCATCAAGCACTAGGTCTAGAACAAAGGGTGGAAGAGACTACTCTTCAGGAACTGAAACTTGTTCTTCCTAGATAAGACAATTGGCTTGGAGAGGGGATGGGACATATGACTCTACATGATAAGAAAATATAGGCTCAGCTTTTATGGTGAACCAGGTACCATACCTTGTCTTGAGTAACATATGAGACCAATCAGAAGACAAGTAACCACCCACTTTAGTAGTAAATTCTCTTGATAGACATAGGGCAAACAAAGGAGGCAAGTCAATAATTGACACATCTTGAGTAATTGTCAGGCTTGGACATGCATGGAGGGTTAACTAAAGATCCTTAATGACTCCTAAGGTGGTTACAATTGAGCCATAAAGTTGTAGGACTCCTTTAGACAAAGGGATAAATTTCATACCTAAGACATCACTATCTTCTTAGGCATACGAAGTACTAGCGCTGAGTCAATCAAGTAGTTATGCACTAGGTGTTTTCCTGTAATCAAGGACATATAGAAGGATGGGGTTTTAGCAACTTTAATTACTTTTTATCCTCCTCTTAGTAGATTTTGATAGAAGTGCATGGCTTCTGCATAACCGTCGGTCACATGTGGAAGTTGCGCGAGGTTCATGTAATGAGATATCATCTGAGATGGAATGGTCAAGGCATCCCACATTGTGACGTTTATGTTTATTTTCTTCATCTAGTCAACAATGTTGAATGGAAGCCCCCACCTTGTGCATTTTAGGAACAACATCCCTTCTTGACTGTTCAAGTGTGGAAGCTTGAATTTTAGGCTGGAGCAGAGGTCTAGCCTACCAAAAAAATGGGTGTGTCTTGCTTGAAGGAGCTTTATGCGAGACCTCCTACATAGGGATTTGAATGCTTTTGTTGTAAGAGGTCTTGTCTGATTATTTTTTCTTCTAAAGATCTACTTGTATTGTTGGGATTGTGACCTGCGCACCTAACTCTAATATTCTTTTCTTATATCTTGTGTTATCCTGTAACTTGGGGTGCACGGTCTTTTTATCTTCTATAGTTTGGTTGATTGCATGAGAATTCCTCCAAACCAAAGAACATAAAATTGGTTTTCGAAGGATCTTACGGTCTTTTGGATTATCTCGCTTCATGGATGTTTATTGAGGGCTCACAGATGAAGCATTTACGAATCATGAAGGCTTGGGCATGCACAACATTAGCACAATGATATTGACTATGAGGCATTTTTCAAGGAAGTGCCATTTTGACTCTTATGCCAAATTGTTTCGAACCGGAACAAGCACACGACTCGCTAGCCGATCTTTGGGAGAGAAGGCACGAGAGGGACAACTTGCAAGGAAAATGTGAATTAGGCTATCACCTATCATTATGTTGGTTGGGTGCGTATCTTTTATTTATGTATTGATTCCACCAAGGTTAATTCCCTTGGCCATGTGCACGATTGGAATTTCATCTACAAGATTATGCATGTTGCCTTTCCAATGATATGATTTTTTTGACAAATTTCTGATCATGGCCTTCATTTCTTCATTTTCCTTTTCTTTATGATGGAGAATATGATGTTGAGGTAGCCGATTGCGCACTCTGCTCGGGAGTAGGAATAGAGGCTATAGAAGGCTGGGGTGCTTGCGACATTTTTGGGAACAAGGGCATAGGTGGTCTAGGAGCCAACTTTCCCACCTAAATGAGACTATTTTATGCCCTTACCATGAATGTTATAAGTAGCTAGTAAAGTCCTACCTCCCATAGATTGGATTATAACTAAAATATCACTTTGTTGAGCGCCTTCAAATAATAAAGGAAAGCATGTTGGGCTATAGGTCTTACAACAAGAGGAATTCTATCCCAAGTCTTCTAAAATCTGATGTTGAAATCTAGTCATCTGCTCATTGGGTGCCCTCCTTATTGTTGTTAGTTGCTCCATTAAAGATAGGTGATCGACTTGTCTTCAAAATAACTACATAGAGTTGTTCTCGGTCATCCTAGGTGCTAATAGATCCAAGTCTCAAGCCTCGAGTACCATTGAATTGATTTACCTTTAAAAGAGTTCTGCAAGTAGCACTGATTGCTACATCATTATGTGTGATCAGATAGAGTGAACACACATTTGCTACATCTTGGATATGCTCTGAGGGTGACTTGATTCTCACTAGTAAAGTAAGGAATACTTTTGAGCACACCATTTGGCATATCATGCTACACGGCTAAGAGTAAAGGACTCCCTCCATAAAATTTTACAAAGATTCTTAATGGAGGAGGTTACTGATTCACCATTGTAGGGCACACAAGTTGTGTGTTTTGAGGAGGAGTTGAATGGGTGTGG
Organism: Taxus wallichiana var. yunnanensis; assembly: GCA_018340775.1. NCBI lineage: Eukaryota > Viridiplantae > Streptophyta > Pinopsida > Cupressales > Taxaceae > Taxus > Taxus wallichiana. Next base: position 684,736,414 of record CM031235.1, read on the forward strand.
CGCGCTGGAGATAGAGATGGGCGTGTGAGCTTTACTGGGATAAACTCTTCTTGGGGATAGCTAGAGGTATTCAAAAGAATCTTCAGCTACTGCACTTCTTCTTGTGTGCACCCTTCTCATGATAGGTGCTTAGGACTATTGAAAATAGAGATCTTAAATATTGGGAGTTCACGCTAGATGTGTTTGAAATGAGCCTCTTAAAGGCTGAAACACTAAGTTCACACACTAGAACTTAGAGATATGAAATTTGAGCTTTCAATGTTGGTCCCATCGGGCATGCGAAAATTGTTGGTTGCTCAAACGTGCACCGTGTTTGGATCTAGGAAAGGGCCTAGGTATCTCGAGACCACAATGGAACCGTCCCCAAGTTGTGGGACCTTGTGAGCTTGGGATGGATCTCTGAGAAGGTTGGTTCCTCTATCTATTATTTATCTTTACTCTGCTACTCCTAGTGTTGAAAGGGAAAACTAATCTTAGAATGCCACAGGACCAAGGAAAGAAGGATAACATGAAGTAAACTACACTAAAAGGTGATAGCACTAGAAAAGAGGGGTGAACACTATCTATTCTGAGTGAGAATGATAGGGAATGCGTGAAAGGAGGCTAGGCACGAGTAGCACAGCGAAATACGCATTCACCAGATCATTCTCATGGAACACAACCAAGTATGGAATTGCAGGGGACTTGAAATAGCACAACAATACACAATGCAAGAGAAGAGGCAAGAAGAAGGAATGTAAACATGTTAGGATAGAGAATAGTCACAAAATGATGCTTCTATTACTTCTAGAAATGCACAGAACTATTACAATGATAAGGAGGCCGATATCCACATGCAAGAGCCAAACATGGAGGTCTACAACTCAAAATATAGAAAATATGGAGTCCTTAGCAACATGCATAAGGATCCAGAGTGTCCAACCCTTTACAATGAGCCCCGACCCCTCCTTTATAGATTCAACCCAGAGGGAAGAAGGAGAGAGAGAGAGAGAGAGAGAGAGAGAGAGAAGTGGGAAAACTAATTCGAAGCTCAACCACCATCATTAATGCCTCCTGCAAATCCACCCCAAATTTGTCGTGTCTACATCAATTACTTGTTTGGCACCTCGAAGGAGGAGGAACGGTGGATCAGATCAAATATGATCTAGTTGTTGGGGCAAATAGATCTGTATTAATGGCATAAAGACGTTTCTTCATTTTTCCCCACCTAACCTCTCCAAAATTAAAGTTTCAGATCTCCATGGCATAGATGAGGCTGAGATCTTTCCAACAATGCCATATTTGTCAGATTTCGAGCACTGAGTCAAAATATATGCTCATTTGAAATTTGAATCGGGTCCATACAAAATGGCGGGAACCACTACCAAAACAGGCCCCCTTTTGAAACCAAACACATGGAGGGTTGGCGCATGTCTAAGGGTAGCCTTTGTATTTCACTTTTGAAGTTGCGTCAGGCTAACACATGGCTGTTTCCATGGCTCACTCAATTTCTTCATGTTTTGGCTAAGTCTTTTTCTCGGTAGGGTCATATATCTGACCGGGGACATGCGACATCTTGGCGCTTGTTTGGAAACCCTCACCTAATTTTTCTCTTGAATTAGCATCATGTGACACTTGGCATCCTTTGCTGACCTATCTCAATGCTTTGACTATTCAACCCGATTTGTTCTGTCCTTTTATGAAACTAGATGCGTGGAGGCTCTACGCTCATTTAGAAACCCTTTCAAAAATTTTCCTTTGAAGGAGTGTCGAGGGTTGCCACGTGGAAATAAGGTGAGCATGCGTGGAATGTGAGGCAATGAGGAGAAGTGTAAGAAAGAGGTGAAGAGGGGAACACATGAGAGGAAGGCATACTTGCAGAAGGAAAGTATGAAAATAAGACACGGGCATTCAACTAAAGGAAGGCATGTGGAGGGATAAATAAAAGAGGACACATGAAAGAACTTAGTCTGGGTAAGCACACAAGAGGAATGCCTGAGGACTTAATTGATTAGAAGGTAAGTTTCAGTAGAGGCATGCACGCAAGGAGTGTAGGATGGGATAGGAGAGAAAGCGAGCATGCGGGAGTAAGGTACGCAAGGGAAAATGGAAGGAGAGAAGAATATGAAGGGGAGTAGGAAGGCTCGTAAGGGCACGAAGAGGACTTGTAATGTGTGCAAGGTGTTTAAAAGAAAAATATTGAGAGTGCGTAATTTGAAATGTGAAACACTAGAATCGGGATGAAAATATAAGTTATCCAGGATAACTAGGAGAGTTATTTGGATAACAGAAATGACGTCTCAATTTCCCCCACTGGATGGGTGTCATGATATGTGTAATGTTAGATGGCTTCCATGTTAGGTCATCAGAAGTGATGTAAAAATGATTCCCATGCTAGGTCATCTATAGGAAAGTAGTGATGTAACTCCTAAGTTAGATCATCTATGAGGCACAATTGAGTCACACTTGTATTGATTTATTGACTTAATTAGAATTTTAAATGCATGTTTTGAGATTGAATGTATACTATAGATTACTCATGGAGAGATTTTTCTCTTGCTGCCCCAAGATTAGGTCATTAGGGGGAATTGATATAAAGTAGTAGCAAATGTCACATGTTGTATGAGTGGATGATGTATTAGAGATGTGTAATGATCATGTAGTAGCCTCAGAGGGATCATAGGGTGATTTGATTGTATGCCCCCTTTTGACGAAAGGGTGAGTCATGGTAATAACGAATGTTGATCCGAAAGTAGAGTTGAAACGATGTAATAGTGAACAAAATGAAGTATAGTGGATGTCACCAAATTGTGTGTATATCGAGTTGAAAATGGGATAGATTGGAATATAACATTGTGGAATATAGACAATACGAAAGTAGGTGGAATTATAAACCAAATGGCGTAGATGGGGAAGAAAAAAGAGTATTGAAGCTCAAGATATGAGTGAAACTGTGTGTCATGTATTAGTTGGAAAATGAGCACAAATGGTAACTATAGTAAACAAGGTATTGAGAAAAGTGTTATATATAGTAATGGTAAAAAGTGAATAGTGACTTCATTTGAACCTTGATTGCATGTGATTCTAAGCTTTGAGCTTGTGATGATGCCACAAATTAAAGCAATGAGAGTAAGAAGATTCTAGATGGTAGAAGAATGGTCGTGGCAAATACGTATAATGAGATGAGTTGGTAAGTGCGGTTATTTTGAAAAAAAATGATGAAATTTATTCATTTTTCATCAATTTTTTGTAAAATTTTGATTTTTGAGTTTTTAGGCATTTCTAACTTTGGTGAGAGTGTCCAAGTCACTAACATCCTTTAGGAAGCAAGCACCTAGATCTAGGCATTAAGAACCTACTCTTGTGTTCCTACATCCTACCTGGGCGTTTGTTACCTAGGAGATTGTTTTGACCCGAACGTGATAAGTGTGACATTTAATGTAGTTGGGTATTATGGATAGTCATTTTTGTGTATATATGAGGTGCTAATGTCACATTTTTATTGGTGTTTTGTGTTTTGTAGAGGGATATCCATTCGAGGGAGTTCCGTGGAGGTCAACACTTGAGTACATTGTTGGGATTGGGCTTATCGACACCAAGTGGGATATACTAGACTCTTCCAGACCGTGACACATAGTGAAGTTGGGGGAGGTACCCCATAATATGTCGATGATCACTGCATTATGTGAGAGGTGGTGTGTGCGAGACACTTATATATTTTTTTGTTACCTACCTGGGAAATGATTGTGACCCTAGAGGATGTATATCACATATTGAGACAATTTGTGGGTAAGAGATTCGGTGTGATGGTAGTAGAGGATGCTCGAGAGATAGATGAGAGTAGCTAAGCGGTATTTTACAGTGGACACGGATATAGAAAGAGACCCATATTACCTTGGATGCCATCGAGATCGTGTACTCCATGATTGCATAATTTTATTACGGTTGTTATTGCTTCATCGGTGGTAGTGGAGGGTGGAAGTATGGGCATCTTGTATAAGATTCATGATATTTGTCGGCATATAGAGGAGGATGGTACTAGGTATTCATGGGCACGATGTGTATTGGAACATTTGAATAAGGACCTATAAAGGTTCACGTAGGAATATGGGGGTGGACTTGAAGCCATTACATGTGTGGGCCTATGAGCAAATTGTAATATTGAGGCCACTCAATGGGCCACATGCCGATTGGGTGAGTCCCAAGATTTTTGCAATGAGGTGGATAGGTACACGTAATAATAGAGACTAGTTACTACTACATATAGATATATGTTGGATTGTATGGGGCCGAGACCATTATATGGAGGTGATAAACTAAAATGTAAATATATGGACTACTTAATCTAAGTTATGAATATTTGTAAATAAAGTAAATAGATGGTGTAAATAAATGTAAAGATGACCCAAGTAACTAATCTAGTGAAAGTAGAAACCCTAATATGCAAGAAGAATAAGGAAAATACTTAGTTGATTGGGGACATCTAAATTGTTTTTGCAGAATGAACATAATATTTTGGAAGAAGAAACAATATGCGAAGTAAGTCCTGAAAAGGAATGGTTTGGGTTGATTCTTTGGGTGGAGTTCCTAGAAAGGGAAGGGGAACCTGTGGGTAATCTTATATGCAAAATGAGCACCTTGGTCACCCAAGTGCAATAGGTATGGAACTAAGTTTTACAGGTTGGAAGGTGGTCCAAAACCCTTGCTATGTGTCACATCAGATTCATTACACTGCGTTAGGTGTCAATGATAATCCCAAATGTATAAAAGACCTACAAAATACCAAAGAGGAGTATCAAACCCTAAAAGAAGAAGAATGCAAATGAATGGGTCGAGGCCTGACCTCACTACCACAACATTGGGCTTATTAACCTGAGCATTACACTACATTTCAGACCCAAATGTAGTTCGGGTGTGTGTGTGTGTATCATGTACCCTAAGTTCTCTTATACCATACGCACTTTGTGAAATAGTGAGCAATAAATAGATGTAGAAAAATTAATAGAATGTGTGCATGGAATAGAATATAATCCTCCCCCTATGTTGTGTGTGATGTAGATGTCCTAGCCTTGTGCCTTGTGATGGAGATATGTGGATACAAGTGATCTCAATGTAATAGATGGATGCAACTCTAGATGGATGATAATAGTGACTAGTGTTTGGTCCATCATTATGGTCTCATAACTTTATATTTATAGGGTTATCTTGATCTAATTTCATAATTAACCCCAAAATGGCCGACCACCAAAAAGATAAGAATCTAAAATAGCTAGAAAGATCCCAAAAAGTGGCGGGAAAGTGTGAAAAGGATCAAGGCACCCTGGTGGGACTAGGGCACCCCAAGATTACTAGCTTGGGCACCCCAACAGAGGATAAAAGCATGAAAAGTGATGAAATATGAATGGGCGGTAGGTGTAAAGGTTCAAGTAATGACGAAATAAAATAAAAGAAGATGGCCAAAAGACGGGGGTTAATTAGTACTTTCTTCACTCAAAAACCTTTTAAATAGTAGTATGAGACCGGGACTAAATAATGTCTAAAGTGCATGATTTTTTGTCTACATTTTCCCCACTTTATGTTGGTGAGTAGAAAGCTTGGTAACATAAATTAGATAGAGATGTGTACCTGATAACCATGTAGATCGATGTAGAAAGTGTCCGAAGGAATAGAAAAAAATTGGAATGATAAAAGATGATGGAGCATGGAAACTATAGATGAAAATGCACAAAAAAAGTGATGAGAGTGACCTTAGGATGGAAAAGTGTGTGTAGTTTTTGATGTGTGTGATATACGTCTCATGGTTAGTATAGTATGTGTTGTCACGAAGTGTTGTTTGTTGACATTTTTTTTTGTTTCCCCATTTGACTATTTGTTCTCATACGACGGACTATAAGGATAAAACAATCAAGTAGTCAAATATATATGTATGTATGTGTAAAAATGCAATGTAAAAGATGCATGTAAATTTATGTGAAAATGTAAATATGTAAATGAAAGAGTGTAAATGGAACATGTGCACCTAATCCATGTCGAGAAAGAGATTATAGAAGGATATCCTATACTACAAGTTTTTTTGGGAAATCTCATGCCACCCTGTCCGAAGAAGTGTAGGGAGAAAGTTGCATTATTCTCCTTCATGTAACTTCTTCCCTAAATGTGTGTGAAGAGATATTTGTATGTCCTAGTTTTTTGGGTGATCTGATGCCACTGGCCAAATTAGTATAGGAAGGCACACCCAGTGTAACCTCTAAACCTATAATTGCTTCCCAAAATGCTAAGGACAACCATGTCCTGTAAAATCCATTGTGTATGGGGTTTGTAGACTAGTATGAACCCACTCGTCATGAATAACTAAACCAAAAAAGTGTATAATCTCTGTGTAATGTGTATAAAAACCCAAATGATTCCCCCCTAGTTTGGGGTGCATGTGACATCGTTGATAGGAGAAATGTGGCCCCAAAAGAGGACTAACTGCAAAAACAGGTGAAATTGTGCCCTGAGGGAAGGGAATGTACTTGGTAGAAGGTGTGCACAAAAAGGATGGATATCCAAAAAAATGTTAGTATGAAAAAACATGCATGTAAAAGATAGTGTGTAAGATATGCAAATAGTGTAAAAGCTAGCAAGAAAAGTAATGTAAGCACAAAGAATACAAGAAAGTTACACAAAGCGGGTTACAAACATGGACATCACTCACGATGTCATAAGACACACAAAGTCCATCATGGTCGCATACAAACAAACAAGTGCACATACCAAACATAGGGCAAGGCCCGCATACAAAAGCAAACAATAATAGACAATGTAACAAACAAATATGGAAGCAAATATCCATGCATAACAAATGTTGCACATGAAGCACTTGTTAGCATGTTAGAAAGATAACTAGTATGTCAAAAGCATGTATAACCAAGTAATGTAAAGTGCTAAGTACAAAATGAAATAATAACACCTGGAAGAGACAAATGTGGATGCCCCCAACAACCAGTGTAGGAAGGGTAGAAGGCGAGCATCCATGTTGCGTGTAAGAGACCTATATCTGCAATCACAACTAGAAAAATATGTGAATGTGCATGTGTGGATGATATAGATAAATGACATACAAGTAAGATAACTAGCATGTGTAATAAAGTGACCATGAATAAGCAAAAGTAAGCAAGAGTAAGAGCAACCATAATATTTAGTATGTTGTGGATGGATGGAATGGAATGGGACATGGAGTGATAGGGCCGTGTACCCCCTAGTGAATGGAAATTAATGCAATGAGGTTCATTTAGTTTCCCCCCTCAGAATTCAATAATGAACCATAAACGAGAGTGCATCATCGGGAAATGGTCGAAGTGTGTGGTGTGTCTAACGCGTTGTGATGAATGTGTATGTGTATTGAAGAGATGTGACCTAGAAAAGATGATATGTGTGTGAACCCTATAGCTGAAGCATATATCACAAAAAGATGAATGTAGGAGTGATAATTTATCCTAAGCCTATATCATTACAAGATGAAAGGATGAGTGATGATTTAGCCTAAGCGTATATCACTATCAGATGAATGGTAAAGGAGTGGTGATGTAACCTAAGGTGTATACTACTACTATGATGATAGGGTGACGATTTAGCCTAAATTGTATGTTACTAACCTAGAAATGTCGCATTATTCAAGGTTGAATGATAAATGTGTGATGAAGAGAAGTTCCATTTGATTTGTAAACCCTCGGTAGTCGAGTATAGACCAAGGAACTAAAGTGCATCATAGGGTAGTGAGTGGAGCGCGTAGAAGATGATGTAGTATATGTAAGGAAGATGGTAAATGACCATATGATATGTAGGATGGGTAAATATACGGTGTGTAGTAGGAAATGTTATATGTGTAGAATGCGTAAAGTGTAATGTGTAGTATGCAATGTAATATGTGTAGATAGAGTGATAATGTAGTATGTGAGATGAAATGTTGCTAGACTCGTATGTAATGAAAAATAGTATAGTATGTATAAGATGTGTGATGTGAAGATGTGTGGTGTATGATGAAACACAATGTGTAATGCCTATAGTGTAGTGTGTGGGGTTCATGTGTAGTAATCCCTCAATAGTCAAGTGTGAACTGGAGCACAAGAGTTTGTCATCGAATAATGGTCAAATAGTGTGTGATGAGTTTTTCTATTGATGTATGATTATCTAGATATGAAAGATGTGTTGATACTAATGTGAGGGGGGGTTGTGTGAATGTGATTCCCCCAAGTGTACTATGATGATGGATATCTATGCAATGATGTGAGAGGTGCCATGCCATTGTGGGAGAGTGTTGTTTGTGTCATGATAAGAGTGAGGGCCAACACAATGGTAGGTCGAAACAATAGTAGGACCATGCGATATTGGTGGCTGAATTTGAGATGTGTATTGTTCATTATTAGGAGAGTAGTAGCTTTGAAAAAGTGATTTTTTTATCTTATGTGGGGTTGATGACACTGCAGAAGACTTGATAGGAGAAGAAGGTGGACTGATTTTGAGAGGTGGTTGTGTAATTTCACTTGGTAATGTTGTGGATGACTTGAGAGGAGGCCAAGTTGCACTGAGTTTTAAAGGAGGTTGTTTAGGTTGACTTGGTAATACTGTAGATGACTCGAGAAGAGGTGTTGTGTCGATTTTGAGGGGTGGTTGTTTAGGTGGTTATTGACTTTCCTTAGAAATTATGGCATGATGCTCATTAGACATAGACGAATCATATTTAGGAACCCATTAAGATGTAGCATTTGTAGATGGGCATGCAACAAAATGTTGTGCAATGAATGAGATAAAGCCTTGATGCTCAAGATGTTTAATTCTTCATTATAAATCATAACAATCATTATCATTATGTCCATTGAGTCAATGATAATTGCAATATGGACGACCTTGATATTTTGCTAGCCGATAAGGAGGATAGTAATGAGTAGGTGGTAAAGCAATCAATTGATGACTAAGGAGCTTAGTAAGAATTTCATGTTGTTTAGTAGTATGGTCAAAGATGAGAGGCTCTGGTAATGGTATGACTTGAGGTTCATTGATGTGAGCACATGTAGTAGACATAGACTCAAGATGTGATGTAGAAGGAGAAAAAATATGAGCCTGAGAAACGTCCTTAATATGTTTGATTTCATATTTGAGAGATGTAATGATGGATTCCATAGATTGAAATAAAGAATTAATATCTTGAGCTTGAATAGATTTGCAAATAGATTAATTGGATTTGGAATCAAGGGAGTCCTCAGAAAGATGACCAAAAAGAGCATTGACTTGGGTAGTGATATGTTGATAGGAAGATGCATGGTCTCTAGGGTTTTTTTGTAGAACGTCTTCACAAGATGGGTGCATTTGAATCAATTGAAGCAAGGAGACTTGATAGACATTAGATTCCATGATAGAAAAGATGATAAAATCCATAGATCAAAGGTGGATTCAAAGATCGAGTTCACCAAAAATGATTAACTAAAATGCAAATATATGGACTAGTTAATCTAAGCTATGAATAGCTGTAAATAAAGTAAATAGATAGTGTAAATAAATGTAAAGGTGAACCAAGAAGCTAATTTTGTGAAATTAGAAACCCTAATATGTAAGAAGAATAAGGAAAATACTTAGCTGATTCGAGTGGAGATCTCGAACTCGTGTCGAAGAATGAACAAAATAACTGGAAGCAAGAATGAGTGTGCAGAGGTCCCAAAAAGGACTAATTTGAGCTGATTATCTAGACTGGAGCACCCAAAAAGGGAATGGGGCACTTGTGGGTACTCTATTCTACAAAATGGGTGCCTCAGTCGTGTAATAGGTCCTGCAGAACCGAGTTTCACAGTTCAAGAGGTGGTCTAAAACCCTCGTTATGTGTCACATTAGATTGGTGCACTACACTAGTGTCGGGATAATCCCAAATGTATAGAAAACTTGTAAAAGACCAAAAAGGAGTATCAAAACCTAAAAATAATAATGCAAATGAATGGGTCAGATCGACCTCAACTATCACAATGGGGTCTTACTAATCGAGTGTGTTGCACTACATTTTGGACCCAAATGTAGTTCTAGTGTGTGTGTGCATCATCATGCCCTAGGTGCTCTTGTGCTAGTTACACTTTGTAAAGTAACGAGAAATAACTATATGTAGAAAATGTAATAGAATGTGTGCATGGAATAGAATAGAATCCTCCCCTATGTTATGTGTGATGCAGATATCCTAGCCTTGTTCCTTGTGATGGAGCTATGTGGATGCAAGTGATCTCTAATACAATAGATAGATACAACTATATATGGTTGATAGTAGTGACTAGTTCTTGGTCCCTCATTATGGTCTCATAAATTTATATTTATAGGGTTCTCTTGATCTAATTTCATAATTAACCTGAAATGGTCGACCACCAAAAAGATAAGGATCTAAAATGGCTAGAAAGAGCCCAAAAGTGGCGGGAAAGTGTGAAAAGGATCGGGGCACCCATGGTGGGACCAGAGTGCCCATGGGCCCCAGTCAAAGCTAAAATAACACAAAGTGACGAAATATGACTGGGCATATAGGTGTAAAAGGTTGGGAATGAAAAAATAAAATAAAATTAGATGGCCAAAAGCTAGGGGTTAATTAGTACTTTCTTCACTCAAAAACCTTCTAAATAATAGTATGAGTCTGGGACTAAATAATGTCTAAAGTGTATGATTGTTAGGAACCCGTGTTCCTACCCTTCTATTTGATTTATAATAGATTAGTTACTTTGGACGCATATGCTTTATAAGTCATCCCTTTAGCATATTTTAACAATCCCACGTGTGCGGGAAGCAGTAGTTTCTTCAATAGGAATTAGTATATAAGAAGGTGTTGAGGCTCAGTGAAGCATCCACGAATATATTGTATTGCGCTTGCTCAAAGGAGGTTGCCCCCTCGAAGAGGCCTGCGATTCAATATCATTTCGAGTTATTTGCAATATCATTTCAAGTTATTTTTCTTGAGTTATTTGTTGCAAGTTGTTTCCATTTCTAGTTACATTATTGTGATTGGTAAAATAGTGTTGCAGGGTCTCCACGTCTGGTACCAAAGCAATTTCCACGGCCAATTTTTTTCCTCTACGAGAAATTACAATGATCTAATTTTTCCCACCATATGCTCTCACCTCACCCAAACAAGATCTTGGTGATCGGAAAGTGGTCCAGATCTTGTTTGCATTATGTTCGAATGTCACATTCTATTTTATGATTTGGGTAGAAGTTGTGAGTTGTGTCATTTCCAGCAATATTGCATTCCATTTTCATTCTATTAAGCATCCCTGATAGTTAGTTTCTGTAAAAACCAGATAACCAGACATCAGATCTAGAAGAAAGAGAAGCACATTCCACAGGAACTCCTTAACTTTCACACGAAAACCTGGCACGGGCATTGGCTAGAGCCAGGCAACCTTGAAAGTTCTAGGTGGTTGTCTCCATTTCCAAACCACAAGCTTCAGAAGCATCCTTCATCATTTTCTTGAGACCATTCTTCTCTATGAAAAAACAAATCGGGAAAAAATCATTTAATCTATTGATTTAAGGTATGGTTTCATTTGGTTTTGGTTTGTGGGTAAGGTCTTGGTGGGTGCTTGAGAATTCTTCGCTCACGAACACAATAAAAAAGGCATTGGAAATTCTATTTTTAGCCATATATTTCATATTATAGCTCCATTTTCCCTGAAAATTTCTTGGAACACCCGAAATCCCAATCCACACATTTCATACGTTGAGGTTCCAAGACCCAATTCCACTTCTATCACTTAGAAATCACCATTTTCAATTTTTTTAGGGTTTTCCATAACTTCTTCATTTTTTACCTGATTGCCCCAAAATTCACACACATTATTCCTTTCACTATTCCACTCCTTTTTTCCTTAAGGAAATTTTTTTCATTCTTACCATTACGGCCCCAAATTACATTTTTCCTCTCAAAATTGCCTAGAAAGTGCCAAAAACCCCATCCAAGTCCATTCTCCCCATTTTCTTGAGCTCAAATCCCAAATTTCCATTACTAAACATGTTTTAGAAAGAGTTTTTCTATCCATTGCCAAAAAAAACCCTGGTTATGGTTGTCACCCATATAGGCACAAAATTCATGGAGGAAGAACTTGAAACATTGAAAGCCCAGTCACTGAGCTAGCTCAAAGGCTGCAAGGATTGAATCAAGTAGAATGATATTTTGATCAAACAATGGAAAAGGAGGAGTCCTCCTCACACAACTCCTTCTCCAACCAATCCCATGGGCCCAAGCTGGACTTTCCCAAGTTCAATGGTACAGATCCTACATGATGGATTTATATCAGTCGAGCAGTTCTTCAACATTCACGACACTTATTCTGTCAATCAAGTCCCAATCACCTCCTACCATTTGGAAAAGGATGCACTACAATGGTACCATTGGTATCTCATAGCAAATGATGAACCCGATTGGAAGAAATTTACATCCCTCATTTTGGGTAGATTTGGTCCCTCTGAATTTGAGGACTTCACTGGAGCTCTCACCAAACTCCGCTAGCTCAAGTATTGTTGAGAGTATCAGCAGGAGTTTGAGAAACTAGCTAATCACACTGAAGGGCTAACAAAAGACTTCTTCAAGATTTGTTTTGTTAGTGGCCTCAAGGAGCCAATCTGCTTAGAGGTGAAAATGTTTCACCCCACCAACATGATGGAAGCCTTGGGCTGGCTAAGTTGGCTAAAGATAAAATCTCAAAGATAATATCAACTCCCACCATTGTCATCCATAGCCAAGAACCCAACCAACCCAGGAGGTCAATGTCCAACACCCAGATCAAGTGTCTCACCGAGGCCGAGATGTGGGCACGTAAGGAGAAGGGATTATGTTACAATTGTGATGATAAATGGGTTAAGGGTCATAGGTGCATCACACAAAATCTTTACCTACTAGATGTGGAATCACCACCAAAGCAAGACAGTGAGGTCGATAGCTAGGACTTCCAGGATGCTCCAGATGAACCAAGCCCCGCAGAGGATTCCACACCCAGGAGGATCAACCAGAGATCTCCTACACACACTAGCTAGTGTTACCACCCCACAAACTATGAAGGTCAAGGGGTGCTTCAAAAATATTCCTCTCACAATCCTCATTGACTCAGGCAGCAACACACACAATTTCATCGATCCCCGCATTGCTAAGCAAGAAGACTGCTTTGTGTACCCTTGTTCTAGCTTTGAAGTAATGATTGCTAATGGGGGAACATTTCCTTGTAAAGGAAATTTCAGAATGTACACATTGTGATAGGTGACTACACTTTGATCGGATATGTTTTCCCTACCTCTAGGTAGATGTGATGTGGTTTTAGGTGCACAATGGCTCCACACTTTGGGACCCATTCTATGGGATTTTTTTGAGCTCTAGATGTAGTTCACAGATAATGGCCAAAAGCACACCTTAAAGGGATTATTGTCAGGATCTTCTTCCATCATCAGCTCCCATCACATGGAAAATATTTTGAAGAAAGGCTCCCATGGGATAATTTCCCAGTTACACTCCATCCAACTCCAACCCCCACTACCGCTAGCAACCCTACGGACTTACAAGCCATCCTCGACAAACATGCTACTATTTTTATCAAACCAATGGGTTTGCCCCCTTCACGGCCTGAAGATCACCGCATCCCACTCCTTCCAAGAAGCATCCCCCAACACATGTCCCTACCGTTATCCATATCTGTAAAAGTCTGAAATTGAAAACCTAGTCTAGGACCTCCTCAAATCTGGTGTCATTCACCCCAACACCAACCCATACTCCTCTCTAGTACTTCTTGTCCACAAAAAGGACAAATCATGGTGGCTTTGCATTGAATTTCATGCCCTTAACCACCTCACCATCAAGGATAAATTCCCCATTCCAGTCATTGATGAGCTTCTGGATGAGCTCCATGGGGAAATTATTTTCTCCAAATTGGACCTTCGCTCACTATCACCAGATTTGAGTGCATCCTGAAGACATTCCAAAAATATCCTTCCACACTCATGATGGTCACTATGAATTTTTGGTCATGCCATTTGGCCTTACAAATGCCCCTTCCACCTTTCAAGCACTCATGAATAAAATCTTTTAGCCTTTCCTCCGTCAATTTGTCCTGGTTTTCTTTGACGATATCTTGATCTATAGTCGCACATGGGTCGAGCACCTCCAGCATATTGATAGGGCATTACAAATTCTGGTAGATAATAAATTATGTGCCAAATAGTCCAAGTGTTCCTTTGGCCTCAAAGAAGTGGAATATCTAGGGCACATTGTCTCTGCCGATGGGGTCCATGTAGATCCAGACAAGATCAACGCAATGTAGGAGTGGCCTCGACCAACAACTCTCAAGAGCCTTCGTGGTTTCCTAGGCCTTATAGGGTACTACCACAAGTTCATCAAGGACTATGGAAAGATCATGGCCCCCTTGACTACCTTATTGAAGAAGGATTCCTTCACCTAGAACACAGTAGCTGACCAAGCATTTGTGGCTCTTCAACAAGCTATGTGTAGCACACCAATTTTGGCCATGTCGACTTCACTCAAAATTTCACCATTGAAAGTGATGCATGTGGGAATGGCTTGGGTGTTTCCTTCTCTCAAGAGGGTCACCCAATTTCCTTCACTAGAAAATCTCTTTGGGCCAAAACTTAGCCTTGTCTACATATGAGAAGGAAATGATGGCAATTCTCCATGCAATACAAAAATGGTGGCCATACCTACTGGGGAATCATTTTTGCATCAAAATAGATCACCAAAGTTTGAAATATTTCTAGAACAATGGGTCTCATCCCCAACACAATAGAAATGGGTCAGAAAACTCATGGGGTATGATTATGAGATAACCTATAAGAAGGGTAAAGACAATATTGTGGTCGATGCTCTCTCACGTGCATTTGAGGACTAGAGCATCCTGTCGGCCATCTCCATTCCCATCCCAAACTAGCTGGAATCTATAAAAAGGGGTATGCACTTGATCCCTCCTCACAACACCTCATCCAGCGATTGGCCACTGACCCCCGCCACCATACCACATTATTCATGGGATGGTGCATTTCTGCACCACAAGGGTCATCTGGTGCTTCCCCATTACACAAACCTTCATCAAGTTGTCTTCTATGAAATCCATGCTTCTCCATCAATTGACACTCTAGATTTCTCAAAACCTATGAGCGGGCATGCCAAAAATTCTTTTGGAAAGGAATGAAGGGTGTTATTAAATATATGGTGGTAGAATGTGATACCTGCCAACGCACAAAGGTGAGACAACAACAATTCCTAGTTTGTTGGAGCCCTTGCCAATTCCGACTAGGATCTAGATAGATATCTCTATGGATTTTATCGAGGGTCTCCCTAGGTTGGGAGGTAAATCAATGATCTTGGTTGTGGTTGACCACCTCTCCAAATATAGTCATTTTTGTTCCCTCACCCATCCATATAAAGCCTCCATGGTCACCCATATTTTTGTGGATCATATTTTCCATCTGCATGGCATTCCTTCCTCCATTATCTCTGATCGTGATGTAACTTTCACCAACAAATTTTGGATAGAGATTTTCCGACACACAGGCACCCAACTGAAGATGAGCTCCGAGTATCACCCCTAGATGGATGGATAAGATAGAAATTGTCAACAAGTGTTTAGAAATGTTCCTTCATTGCTTTGTTTTAGAACAACAACACCAGTGGACAAAGTGGCTTCCCCTTGCAGAGTGGTGGTACAATACCTCATACCACACTTCTACTAAAATGACCCCATATGAAGCAATCTATGGTCAAAATCCACCAACTCTTCTTCCATATAACCCTGAAGTTCAAGAGTTCATGCAGTTGACACTACTCTCCACAACCAGGATTAGATTCTCAAGCACTCTATGAGCCAATCTCCACATGGCATAGAACCACATGAAGCAATAGTTTATCAACACCACTCTAAGTGCACCTTCCAACCAGGTGATATGGTCTTCCTTCATCTCCAACCTTACAAATAGCAATCATCCTTGAAGCTCAAAGGGTGTCATAAGATTTCTCCAAAGTTTTATGGGCCATATAAGGTCCTCAGAAAATTGGTTGATTGCTTACAAGTTGGAGCTTCCACCTTCCTCCAAAATTCACCCAGTTTTCCATGTCTCTTGTTTGAAGAAAGTTTGGGAACCAATGTCCAAGCACAAACCACTTTACCACAACTCGATAATGAAGGCTCCATCCTTCTCAAACCAGAAGCCATCCTAGACAAGCAAACCCACCAACTTTACTCCCACTCCATCACAGAATTCCTAATCTAGTGGCATGACATGCAACTAGAAGACACAACATGGGAACCACTTCTCTATATTCAACACCAATTTCCACATCTGAAGCTTTGAGGACAAATATTTTTCCAAGAGGGAGGGGATGTTAGGAACCCGTGTTCCTACCCTTCTATTTGCTTTATAGTAGATTAGTTACTTTGGACGCATATGCTTTGTAAGTCGTCCCTTCAGCATATTTGAATAATCCCACATGTGCGGGAAGTAGTAGTTTCTTCAATAGGAATTAGTATATAAGAAGGTGTTGAGGCTCAATGAAGCATCCACGAATATATTGTATTGAGCTTGCTCAAAGGAGGTTGCCCCCTCGAAGAGGCCTGCGATTCAATATCATTCCGATTTATTTGTAATATCATTTAGAGTTCTTTTCTTGAGTTATTTTTTTATTTGTTTCTATTTCTAGTTAAAATTGTTGTGATTGGTATAAAATAAGATGGCCAAAATACGGGTGTTAATTAGTACTTTCTTCACTCAAAAACCTTCTAAATATTAGTATGAGACTAGGACTAAATAATGTATAAAGTGCATGATTTATTGTCTATAGTAGGCCATATCAAGCTTATGGAGGGTTTCCAGAGGATGGAGTAGAGCTACGATATATCTTATGTACTATGTGGCTAGAGGATCGGTTTCCTAGAGTGATTGAGTTATTTCAAGGAGAGCATGTATCATGTTAGTTTGGTATTGCTCATGATGTGCTCCCAAAGTTGTATGTATGGGTGTGAACAACAAGAGCACCGAGGAGGCTAGGAGTGATGTCGGGAGTGATACCAAAACCTATAAGAGCACAACTAGTACCCCGGTGTAGATGAGATGGATGCGGCCATAGGCCAATACAAGTGGATGATGTAGGATGTATCGAGGCATATAGTGCATGGTGTGCAGTGCATCGATGGGTGTTATTGTTTCTAGTTATAGCTGATGTGGAGGGAGCACCACCAGTTGGAGTTGCAGAGGATAGGTAGCTACCCCCGATGGTGATGGTATAGTAATAACAATAATGAAGCATGAGTATTATCTATTAGTGTGTTAATTGATTGTGGTCACCCCGTGTACTAACTAATGTTATGTCTAGATGGTTGTAGGGGATGCTTATTGGTTGTTGATTATCGATACATCGATTCTCACTTTGACATGGAATTTTCCTACCGATGTTCTCATATGAGGCGGGATGTTGGAGTGAGTAGATGCTATTACAGGTGAGCATGCCCACTTTTTCAAACCAATGGATATATCGGCAACAACATGTACCGTATTGTTGAGCAAGTGTGATGAGGTGTGGGTGGAGTTTCAAAAAGCTAGGGAGGATGTAGGTGGAGGATCCCTAGCATAGGATGTGTTCACAAAGTATGTAGAGCTATAGGGTCAGTTGGCCATGGAGCGATTCAGTCGAGTTGGCTTTATTACATATATAGATGGAGAGATATAGGGTCGCGACTAATGTGGCGTAGATCGAGTCATAAAACATCTAGTTATAGAGCTCTTGTAGTTTTATATAGTGATAATGACAATTATGTATGACATGTATTGATGTAGCAATGCATGGGGGTTTGCCCCAGTGATTGTATTTTTGTAACTATGATTTTTGATTATATATATGGATGATTGGTATTATTTCATTGTGTTGATGTGTTATTGATATGTGATGTTTTATTTTCATTACGTAGATGATTATATTGAAAAATGGATGATGATGTTGATTAGGATATAGATAGATAAGTAATGAAAATTGAATTGTATGTATTAATAGAGATGTGATAAATGGTAATAGATGTATGTATGAGATGAATAATGTGATTGAAATGATAGTAAGAATATATGGAATCATGTGTAAGCATGATGAAAGAGGGGGAAAGAAGAGTGATTCCCCAGCGTATGTGTAAGAAGATGAGGTTCATTTATATAAGACCCCTCAACAATCAAGAATGAACCAGAGAACAAGAGTGTGTCATCAGGAAATGGTTTGATAATGTATGCTAGATAGATAGATCATTGAAGTGTATAACGTAAATATGGAACTAGGTTCTTCTTGGAGCATATCTGTCAACATCATGTAATAACCATAAGAACACAAGTGCATCATCAAGTAGTGAGGTGAGAAAAATCACCTACCAAAGATGCAGAGGGTGGAGCAGTGGAAGCATGTGAAGTGGTAGCAGCATGAGTGTATGAGCCAAATTGAATGTCAGATGAGATAGTGCCAATGATGGGAGATGTAGTGGTAGGAAGCACAGATTTTGATGGCTTAGGAAGCCAATGTGAAGCAAGAGCACTATGCGGTGGATGAGATGGTGTACCGGTGGATGATGTAGCGGTGGATGAGTGAGGTGGAGGCCATGCATGAATAATGATTTGAGGTGGTGGACAAGTGACAACCTTAGAAGTGGGAGAAGGAGATAATTTAATCAAGTAGTAGCACGCTTGTGTGGAATTGGAGAAATAGACCGCTCACGAGAGCGAGAGCTAAAAAAATGACACCCTTGTCTTTTAATTGTTGTAATTTGTCATGAAGGGCACAACAATCATTATCACGATGGCCATTGATGCGGTGATAATTACAATAAGGATGATCATGTTGGCGATTCAAGTGATGAGGTGGAGGATGCTTATTATAAGGAAAAATAATTAGGTGTTTATCAAGCAAAGAATGCAATACGTTATGAGGCTTAGAATGAGAAACGTAATGGCTCCCTTTAGTAGGATATGGCGAAGACTAAGGTGGAGAGCAACACGTAGTAGTGGAGAGATGGACAAAAATTATGTGGTGGAGGAGATGGAACATGTTTGCAAGGTGGAGGAGATGGAGACCTTAGAGGACGTTGAAGCAGATGGAATAGGCAAAAAAGTAGAATATGTAGCAAAAAAAAGAAGTAGAAGGAGAATTGATAACATCCGTAGTAATTAAATCATGTTCTAGATCGATGACCTTATAGCATAAGAGTGTAAATGATTCACGTGTATCATATTGTAAGTTTTATTTTAAAGCAAGAATCGATCCATGACAAAAGATAAATTACTTATCTAGATCAATAGGTTTAAATACTAGATGATGCATGCAAACATTGAAGCTTTTGTTTTTCCTGACACAAACTAGGTAGATGATCATGTGTGACTCTAGGATCATTATTTATCATAAAGCATCTAATAAAAGCATCTTCCATTTCACAATATGTACTAATAGATCCAAAAGGAAAATGAGTGTACCATTGAAGAGCTTCATCAACTAGACTATGATGGAAGGATTTTAGCAATAATTGATCATTCAAATAAAAATCCATAGCTAGATGGTAATGCTTAAGATGTAGAAATGGATTTTCAGTGTCGTTAAAGCATGAAAATGTAGGCATGATGAAATCCTTAGGAAATGTTGAATTGTGAATTTTCTTTGGAATAGGATTGCCATGAAGAGAATTATTATCGATAGAAGCATAGTAGGATTTGCTTTCAAGAGTGAGAGATTGAACTTGAGATTGCAACTAACCAACAACATGCATGAGTGATAAAATGTCATGTGGAGGAACCATAGAATATGTAAGAGGCACATTGAGAGGTTGAAGCTTTCCATTATGAGTGATCAAAGGAATGTGAGAAGAAGAAGTGGAAGATGAAGATGTTATGGGCACACTAGATGTAGATGTAGAAGAAATGGGAGGTGGTATACTAGGAGAAGAGGCAACATGAACATCATTGAGAGATGAAGAAGAGGAAATAAGTGGAGAAGAACATGGAATGTTAGTGGAAATACTAGTAGTAGAATCAAAAGAAACCATAAGAGGTGAGCTAGTAGGAATGGAAGAATCATCATGAATGCCATCAAAAGCAACCTCAGAAGTAGATGAAAGTAGAGTGGAAAATTCACATTCAACAATCTTAAGAGAAGTAGAATCATTACTAACATGTTCATGCTTAGAAATATCATCAATATCAGAAAAAGTTTCACATGTAAGTAATTCATCAAGTGTGTCATCAACATATAGAAAAATAGGAGAACTATCATGAGATGTATCTTTACAATCATTAGAAGCATGTTCAAAAGTAGGAGAAGCATGAGATACAACTTTACATTCATCCTAACTAGTATGAGAAATAGCATCATGCGCATGTACATTTTCATCATGATTTTTATCTACAGTATCATAATCAAGACCAAACATATAATCGATAATAACATCATCAAGAGTTTCAATAGAAATAGAAGTAGGTGGAGCATTCTGGTGCCTATGGAATAATAAGGATTACATCTAGAAAAGCTTCGAGCATTAGGAACAAGGTGAGAGTAGAGTGTTCAAAACTAGTAGGAATTTTGTGTTCATTAACATCAAGCAATATTTGAACATTGACATCAAATTGAGCATAGCGATAAAGATCAAGCAATTCAGCCTCAACAACATCATCAAGGATAGGATTAACACTCTCATGATGCATGGTTTGCTACAGACAGAAGATCTACTTTTATCCATTGGATTTTAGTGGATCCTAGGGAAAGGAATTTTAAGAAACAGGTTCACCAAATGATTTAATAAAATCTGAATATTTTATTAAAATCTAATTTCATAAATTGTTACAATGATATATAATAAGATACAATATTTTAAGCACTATAGATGTAAGAAAATGAGAGAGATAGGGAACTTATCTGATTTTCACTTATCCCAAAGTACACCCAATCTGAAAGAAATAATGAAAAGGTGGGCAAAGGGGATGTTGAAAATACTTGATGTGAATTTTGGAACTGCGGACAAGTCGAGACATGGGCACCTAGGTAAGGGAGGGGTACTAGAGACCTCTCATGGGCACCGAAGTTTGTAGAAAATCTCATAACCCTATTTCTTTAGTGTCGCAATGGTTTCACCACCCTTCATTGTTGATCACTTGTAGGTAACTAGAAGATCACCAAATTCACCGTAAAATACTAAATAATATCCTATAAAACCCCCAAACTACATCAAATCCTAAAAAGAAAGATCCAAATGGGGAGTCGACTGTCCTCAAGCAAATCAACCATCAAAGTGAACTTACAACCAAGCATTGCACTACATCTCAAACTCCTTGTAGTTCTATGTGTTTGTGTGTGAAATAGTTCTCCTAGGTTGCCCTTGAGTCGATGACGCCAAGATAATGGGTTCTAGCTAGATAGAATGCAAATGTGTGGGATGGAATTTAGAAACTTCCCATTCCTATGTAGAGTAATAAGCCCAAAATGCATTCCCTTTGATAGTATGTAGATATATAACCCTTGATAAAATTTCCGCCATTATAATGGTATGTATGTTGTGTTTATATAGGGATCTCTTGCTTGAATTTCAACACTAGTGACACGACATGCCTGAATAGGACCTCAGGATAGGAGTAAGAAAACTAAAAAGGCTGACCACAAATGTCAAAAATGTGAACAAAAACAAAGAGGACATGAGCGTCGAGGCCATACAAGAGTTCCCTGGGAGCTAGTGTCCAATCTTTCACACTAGTGTCCTGAGACAACTAAAGAAAAATGTGAAAAAATCGATGACAGACAAGGATCCCTGTGACTTGACTAGAAATTGGTGTAGAAGCGACAGATGTGAGAGATAAAACAATAGAAAGAATCAAAGAAAGTGGATGGACTATGAAGTGTGTTACTAGTGAATATTTTTCTTACTCAAGATCAATGCATAAAACAACATAATTGGCAGTATAGTAGAATAGTAGTATGTGCATAATTTGTGTCTACATCTTGATTCAGGATTACCCTCCAACAATCGTATGACAAACATAGTGAATGCATCATTAATTTTTGAGAAATGGTGGTTGTTCTCCTTCGTGGTCAATTGTGGATACTTCTCATAAAGCGGGGACCTTCGAGAAATTTTAAGTGAGGGACAGGCATTTGAATGGTCTTGTGTTTGTAAGAGTAGACTAAGTATGATGTCATCAAGACCTTCTTAGTAGCTAGTAAATAAAACAATTATTGATGGATGTTTTCATTTATTATCTATCCCAAGTTAATCATCTCCTTACCCTCAATGACAATAAGGATGAATTGTGTCATCCAATATTGAAAATCCTTCATGGCCTCTTCTCCCATTACCATGTTCAATAGGATGATTGCATCAAAATATTCTTCATGAAACTCACTTCTAAACAGAGCTTTTGGTACACAAGAAGGGTTTCTCCCTTACTTCAACCATGACCACAATGTAAGACCTTGGAGGTAGGATTCTATTTTATTCCATTTGGAGTGAGCACCGCTAGAATTGTGTTGTCATCTCGCACTTATGATTCTTGACTGGCTCGTAGTGATGAGAACCTACCAATACCAAATTTTTACTTTGGATAGACATGGGATTACCACTCATAGCATACAATCCACTCATGAACACCTTGTCTTCCATTGGTTCCCTCGGACTTCTAAGCATTTGGTTCTTTAGATCTTCTAAGTCCATATGAGCAACATCACTATCACCCACTCCTAGATATTTTGATACCAAGGCTAAAACAGGTCTAGACCAACAAACTTTAACTTCATGTTTGTAAAAATCAACAAGATGGGAGAAAATGAAGATGATATCAACTTTCTACAATCGAATCGAGACTTTCTATTTTCCCAAAAAAGCGGGTAGGGTTCGGGAATTATTTTTTTGGGAAAAAAATCTTTTTGCTCGAATTTAGTTTATGAAACCCCTAACATGCTAAAAATACTTTCATTGATGTTTCTTTGTTGTTTTTTTAAATTTTCTATTTTTGGAAAGTTCTTTTTTGCTTTTTTAAAAACTTGCTCTGTTTGACCTAGTTTGTCATCTTCATTGTTTTTCGAATGCATTAATCTAAGAGAACTTAATATTTTTGGTAATTTGCTATTTTTAGTTAGTGATGGTATGAGATACTTACTATTTTTATAAATATCACTTATCCATGTCCATTTGCAATGAAAATTTCTTCATTGGATTGGCTAGTCTCCTGGGGACCTCGGTGCTCCAAATTTCACCGTGATGTCTTCCGAATGCTTGGAAATTGAAATTTTGGCTTCTATGGAATGAAAATAGGGTTTTTGTTGTTAAAAAATTATGTCATCATCCAACTTGTAGTAATTTTTTTCTTTTTTAAGGCACTGGAATGTGGAACTACCGAGAAAATATCAATGGAATCAGTCATGCAAATTTGAGAATTATGAGTTTTTATGGTTTTTGCATTCGTGGCTTTCATGGGAGAAATTTGAAAATATGCTTGGTAAAATTACAGGGTTTTCAAGGTTTTGTATCATCAATAATGGAGGTCTAGTTAAGAAATGAGGTGAGCAAAATTTATTTGAGTTTATATCGCACACGATAGTGTATTTTGGTTAACGGGTGAAGTAGAAGCATGTAGTTTAAAATTAGGGTTTTAACTTCTTTTTTGGGTGCATTTTTGTGTCCAAATTGTCCCTTAGGAATTGGGATGGTGGGGACAAGAAAATTCACTCTCACTTGGGCTTTCCAAGTGTCACCTTCTAATTGCATGATGGGGAAATGGAGAAAACCACCATTTAGCACCCGAGGGGTTAGTTCTAGGTCATGTGGAAATCCTTGAAAGGGGCTCGAGTGAGGCACATTTTTGTTTCCCCTATATACCCTTGGGAATGCGGCTATGAAGGAAATAAAAAAATTTCCTCACCTAGGCTTGACAAGTGGCGACACGAGATTCAATAATGAGGTGAGGAGGAAAAGCTAGTATGAGCACTCATGGGTTTAAAAAAGGTTGTATGAAAAACTAGAGAAAGGGCTAGAGTGGGGTGAATTTTTGTGTCCCCTCTGACCCCTTGGGAAAGGGGACAAGAGGGACCATAAAAATTTTCCCTCACCCTATGTTAACAAGTGTCACCACCACATGGTAAGATGGGAGGAGAGAAATGGGCTAGATAAGCCCTCCAGGAGTGCTTGTCATGGTCATGTGAAGAACCTAGAGGAAGGGTTGAGAAGGGAACATTTTTTATGTCCCCTTTGTCCCCTTGGGATTTGAGACAAGAGAGACACAAAATTTCACCTCAGCCTGGAGGTGATAAGTGTCCTCACCCAAAATTTTCTAAGTATAAGAAATGTACCTTGAGAGAGAGCTCTTGAAGACAAGATTGTCGAAGCTCGAGAAGTTATTTTTGGTGAAGTATTATATGATTTTTAATTCTAATAGAATTACAAGAACAATGGGAGGGGTATTATCCTTAAATTTTTCTGAAACTCCTTGAAATTAATCCTTTTTCTTCGAGACGTAAGGGTGTGTCTCGCACGAATTGAGTTGTCCTGAAAAGTAAACATGTCTTGTGAAATATTTTATGATTTCATCATGTAGAGGACTCTTAAATATTTCCAATGACTATTTGATTGAATCCTAAATCCTAACAAATCTCCAAAATCATTTGATCAAGTTTAGGTGCTAGTTTTGATTGTGTAGGCACAAAATCACACACTTGGGTACATTTCTAGGTTATGATCACATACTACTATTGATATGATTCTTAAGCAAGAAAACTAGTAGTTAACATCTTTTAGGTCTTTCTACTTCCCTCTTTGATCCTCCACACCCCATATCCCAGTTTGATCTTCATTTCTTTATCTTTCTTGGCCCTGCACACTAGCGCTGGCGCCCTTGTCCCCTCTCGGGCACCCCCAACCTATTTTTATCTTACTCACCTCTTTTGGGTCTCTTTTATCTTTTAGGAATATTTTTTTCTTATGGGTCAACCTTTTAGTTGTCAAATTACAAAATTCAACCAAGGGAATCATATAAATATAAATCTATGTGACCATAATAAAGGACCAAGCTCTAAACATCTACTATCACCACCTAAGGTTACATCCAAAAGCATTCTAAGAACATCAAATAATTTTTATCACCGAATCACATCACCCTCCAATTTACACAAGTGTGTGTGCTTTAGCTCACAGTGTGACTGGGTAACATGGCTACTATCTCCAAGTGTGGGACTTGCTACTTGAGATAGACCTCCAAAGAAGGTTGGTTCTTCTTCCTACTCTAGTGCAAACTAACTCTATTGAAATAAAGCTACTGAGTATCTCTATCCTATAATTTCTAAGGGACTAGGGAGAGAGAAATAACATGCAAATGAAGGAAAACTACACTACATAGGTGATGCACCAAAATAAGGGTAAGAGAATAATCCCCCAATGTGTGAAAATGGAGGTAAAATGTAGATTAGAGAGGGTGATAATAGTTCTCCACAATCTAACAACAACCTTCACAACAAATTTACATGCATACACAATAATAATAGATCCCTACAAGAGCATAGAGTAGACACAAACATCTACAATAAGATTAGAGAGGCAAAGAGAATGCAAAACAAACACAACAAGGGAAGATACATCCACAAACTTGCATCTATTACTTCATTAATATGCACAGTCCAAACTATTACAAAGGAAAGGCCTGGATCACCATGCAAGGAGTCCACTATAAAGGCCTACAACACATTGGCTTCATAAAACCAAAATGATAGAGTTTTGCTACTCAAACTATCCTCTCCTTACAATGAGCCCAACACTTCAATTTATAGAATTTTGGAAAGAGAGAGAGGGGGATGTAATTCCCGAAATCCACTTTTCAACCAATTAGAAGTCATGATAAATGAGTGTGGCTGGTGATTTTGGACCTATGAAACAATCTCAAGTTGTCCCATAACCTGCAGCAGTGAAAGAATGATTTCCTATGCTCATTGAATGCTCCTCTAACCACTTTCCAACCACCAAACAGAACTGGGCTCATTTTCTTTAAAAATCACCATCAAACATTCATCAATTTTTGTATTTATTGGTCATTGTATGATGGGCTTAGAACCACAATTCCAACAACACCAATTTTGCATGATTCCGTTGAGAGTTTCTCAAGATATGGCCTCCGAGTGACTCGTAATTGTTTTGATTTGCACAGATTGCTTCAATGTCTCTGGGACTATGTAATATAGATTGGCCAAGTGGGCCAAAATATTCCACCTTTTCCGCAATATACCCAAGCTCCGTGCCATAAAAGTAATTTCAGGCTTAGAGTGCCCTTGTGTCCCGAGCTCCATTTGGGCCATTTAGGCCATTCATTTCTGTATTACCCGCATTGGTCCATCTAGGCTAAGCTTAAACCTTTAACCTACTAGTAATTAAGTCTTGGCCCCTTCACTTTGAAATTCGTGTTGTTTTCGTGGAGCCCGACTTGCTTATACGTATCCAATGACATGAGCCCTCGTGCCTTTATAAAAAATGAGTTGATCATGATTAGAATGACTCGGCCCTCATTGGTACCTAGGTGTTCGGCCATGTTGTATCGAGATGGCTCACTTCTTTTAACCGGTATTTAGGGGAACCTCTTCTACCATGAGTCTAGATCGGTATCTCGATCTAAATACACAAAGCTTGATGCTTGAGCTCATCTCCAAAAATGCTTGTTTGACATTTTACAACCACTCGGTCTTCTCAACTCCTCCGATCAGTGTATTACTTGAAAATTGCAGAGGTTTAAACTCAAAATCCTACTATAAATTCCAAGGGGACAAGAGATAGAGAATGCAAAAGAATTAAAACTAATGCTAATAAGGTGATGCACCAAAGGAGTGGTGAGCATTTTTACTTCTACAAATTGACACAGATTATAGAAATGCAGCAAAACATCATGCACAAACTGATAAAATGTAATGAAAGATCATGGATGAATCAAACAACACAAGAAGAGGACTGAAACTCATTCACAGAGCTTGCATTGTCATTTCCAATATCAAAATACATGCATTACATCAACAAAAAGGTAGAAAATATGTTGTAGTCTTGAAAGAGGTCTGGTATTCCACAAAATCACTTTCTAGGGTGAAAGAGGGAGCCTGCAAAACATAAAAATGTCCAACCCTTTCAAAATGAGCCAAATCTGGCTTTTAACAATGCCCATTCGAGCTCAGGAGAGAGAAACATGGGAAAACATGAGAGAAGCTTCAACCACCAACCAAAATGTAATAAAACAACATGGGCATCCTTAAAAGTCCATTCCCTGACATTTTTGACCATGCTGGGAGAGAATGCGAGCCATTCTTCATTAAAAATGGTGGTTGAAATGTCATTTTTGTTCATTTCCACGTGCCAGAGGTGTTTTCCAATTTTCTCTCTCCAAACTCCACCAAAACACAAAATTGACCCCAGAATCATGTAGATAATTTCACCAGCTTTCCATTGATATAAAGAACGCAAAAACCGAGCTCTGGATCGAAAGTTATGCTCATTTGAAAATTTAGGGCAAAACAGGGCCAAAATGGGTTGGCGGGCCAAAAATTTGAAATTTTCCCACTTTTTGCATTTGGGAAAATTTCCCAAAATCTCCATGCCCCACCATCATCCTGGTGCCACGTGGCATGATTTGATTGTGTGGGCCTTTCTTGCTTCTTTTTCCATCATTTTGGCCTTTGGAAAATTTTCCAAAATTCTCCACGCCTGATGACCCGAGGACACGTGGCATGATGTGATTCACGTGGGCATTTGCTCTTAAATTTTTTTCCATCACTTTTGACCATCTTTTTTGAGCTAGACACGTGGCACAACCCCATTGGATGTGGGCTTTTCCTTTTCATTTTTTCTCTGGGCTGGGCCTTTTATTTTTTTGCCGCCACATGGACACGTGGCATGATCCTATTGGCTCGGGCTTTTGGGGGGGGTTTTCCTTTTGAAATTTTTCTTTGATTTTGTTTTGGGAAAAATTCCCAATCTCCCCCCACGCTCCACTGGTCTGAGAACATGTGGCATGATCTCATTTGTTGCGCGGGCCTATGGGCCAAAATTTCTCTTTAGCACCCTCGCCAAACACTTGGTAAAATTTTCAATCTTTCCTCCGCCCCGCCACTCCTCCTTTCGCCTAAGGACACGTGGCATAATGTTATTGGACGCGGCTCCTGGCCAAAATTTTTTGTTTGTGCCAAACACTTGAAAAATTTGAAAAACTTCTCCACCTCGACACTCCGATCCTAAGGACACGTGATGGCACAATGCCATTGGATCGTGGGCCATGGGGCCAAAAATTTTTTTCAATTTTGCCAACACTTGGTAAAAATTGAGTTTTCTCCCCTCTCCCCCCGCCCGACACGTGGACACATCTTCCCATTGCTCTTGGAACTCCTATGGGAAAATTTTTCCATTACACAAACACTTAGTAAAATTTTCAAAAGTTTTTTCTCCACCTCCCCACCTTCCGAGGACGACGTGGCACTCATCTTCGATTGGCCGGGATTGTCTAGGGAAAATTTCCCACAAAAACTCCACCGAGCCATAACTTCAAAAATACATGGAGTTAGGAAGAAAATTTACCTTTCTGGAAAGATGAGAAAGAGCTCTATCCAATGGTGCCATTTCCAGAACATTTTGAGTGCTTGAAAAGTAAAAAATTCTGACTGAGGCACAAGGGAGGAAGAATGAAGGGAGTTAGCCAAAAATGAGCAAGGGGCTCATTTTGGATAACAATTTTGGTGACTCAGAGGGGTCATCTACCTGCTGGATGAAGTTACCAATTGCTGAAGCAATCCATTGGGCATGGAGTCATCAAATCTCTACTTGGTACCCCAACTGATTAGAACAATGCAAGGAGGAAGATGGAGGGTAGAACACCATCTGATTGAGCAAGGCCTGCAAAACACATTTCCTGGAACAACAAGCTTGTGCCAAAGCACTTAGGGAAAGCAAGCTAATCTACAACAAAACAATGTGCATAAGCACTTGGAGGAATGAAAACCTAAGCTAATATGTACAAGGTGGAGAATTTCCTTCAGTAGCAATGCTTCAGATGGATTCCATTGACTGGAATCTGCAATTCTTCACCATCCAATGTAGACAATTGGAAGGCATTGTTGTCCTTACACTTTGTGACCATGTAGGGGCCACTCCAAATGGCATCAAATTTTGAATGCCTCCCCGGTTTTGCTCTGTCTGCATCCCATTTTAACACTAGATCTCCAACTTGGAAAGATCTATCCTTGGCCTTTCTATCAAAGGTCTTCTTGATCAAAGCTTGATCCTTCTCCATTGCTTGGGATGCCTGATTTCTGATTTCTTGGAGCTCCATCAATTCTGCATACCTAACCTCCATGGGTCCAAACTCCAACAACTCCAACTGCTTCATGAGTTCCTAATGTTGGCAACTCAAGTGACATGGGAAAAATTGCCTCTCTTCCATAAACAAGCTTGAATGGAGAATTACCTGTAGATCTCTTGGGGGTTATCCTATCAGCCCACAAGGCTGATTTCAATTTAGTATGCCAAGACCTCTGATTTTCATCAAGAGTCCTCTTGATGATCCTTAACAAGTTCTTGTTTGTAGATTCAGCTTGGCCATTACCCTGAGGATAATAATTTGATGAAGTGCTTAGGTAGATCCCATTCTTGACAGCCCATTCAGTTACCTTGGATCCAATGAATGCCAATGCATTATCTGATATTATTGTAGCAGGTATGCCAAATCTGGTTGCTATCCCTTCATAGAAGTCTAGGATGCTAGATTCATTTGCTTCCTTGAGTGCTACCGCCTCAGTCCACTTGGTGAAGTAATATGTTGTTGTTAGAATCCACTTGTGTCCTTGGCTTGAATTTGGATTAATGACTCCAATGAAGTCCAAACCCCATTGCATGAATGGCTGGTCAACTGAAATTGGATGCAATGGAAGGGCAGCTAGTCTCTCCTTACCTGTGAAGAATGCACAATTCTTGCACCTCTTGATCCATGCATAACAAATCAAAAATCTTGGGCCAATAATAGCCAGCCCTCATGATCTTGAGAGCTTTCACTCTTGGTGCAAAATGACCACCAGCTGATCCACCATGGAACTCTTCCAACACTCGTGAATCTGATTTGTACCAATGCATCTCAACAACACTCCATTCACATCCCTTTTGAATAAAACACCATCAACAAGGGCATATGGGACAGCCTGCAATCTGAAGTGTCTCCTTTTGGTTTTGTTCATCTCTCTAGAGGGCATAGGCCTGTGTGTAGGAAGTGCATTATGTCTTGGGTCCAGCAAGGAGTGAGGACACCATCATTTTCTTCTTGAGTGCTTCCTTGCTCATGGCTGTCTTGCAACGCCAAAACAACCTCTTTCTCATTGCATGCTTCCTTTTGTTTGTTCAAGACCAGCTGCTCACACAATCCTTTTCCTCTGACCAACTTGGTGACTTTGATCTCAATGTCATATTCCATGACATGAGTAATCCACCCGCTCTCTTTTCATTTAGGTCTTTATTGAGGAGGAAGTCTTTAACTCCCACATGAGAAACCAACAATTGAACCTTGTTGTTTGAAACTAGATGCTTAAATTTCTTCAAGCTCCTAATTACTACAAGAACATGCTTCTCAATGAAAGAATATCTCACCTCATAGTCCTCCAGGATTTGGCTGAAGAAAGCAATTGGCTGCTCATCATTGTCTTTGTTCTATTGTACCAAAATTGTAGAAATAGTATCATCACCTCCAAATGCATAGAGGATGAAATCCTTGGAGAAATCTGGGTTAATGAGAGTTGGAGCTTGTGAGATGGCCTCTTTGATTGCTTCAAAACTTGCCTTGCCTTCTGCTATCCATTTGAAAGCTATGCTTTTCTTTAACATCTTGGTGATAGGCTTGACTAGGGCTGCAAAATTTGGGACAAACCTCCGAACAAAATTTATCCTTCCCAAGAAACTTTGAAGGGCTTTCTTATGACTTGGCAATGGCAGTGCTCTTATGGCTTCAACTCTTTTCGGATCAATTGCTAATCCTTCTTTGGAGACAATGTGGCCAAGGAGCTTTCCTTCATGAGCTAGAAAAATACACTTTTTGGGATTCAAAGATACCCCAAATCTTCTGCACCTTTGGAATACTTGTCTTAAATGAAAGAGATGGTCTGCTGCATTTTTTGAAAAAATAGTGATATCATCAAGATATATCAGCACCATGTTGTTAATCAAATCCTTGAACGCCATGTCCATTTCCCTTTGGAATGTAGCCCCAGTGTTGGACAGCCCAAATGGCATTTTTCTATATGCATAAGTCCCCCATTTGGTTGTGAAGGTTGTCTTGAACTGATCCTCTTCCTTCACCATAATCTGATTGTACCCTGAATAGCCATCAAGCAATGAAAACCTTTCAGAGCCAAAGCAACAACTTGTAAAATCTGCTCCATAGAAGGAAGTGGGTAATGATCCTTGAGAGATGCTCTATTCAAATCTCTGAAGTCAACACACAATCTGATTTCTCCACTCTTCTTTCTAACTAGAACCAAGTTGGCTACCCAACTAGAATGCTTGATAGGGAATATGATACTTGACTCTATCAACTTATTCAATTCTTTTCTCATGAGAGGCTCCATGTGTGGATTGACTGGCCTTTGTTTTTCCTGATGGGTTTAGCACTTGGGTCCAATTCAATAGTGTGTTGAGCTAACTTGGGATTGAAACCTTTCAAATCTTCATAGCTCCAAGAAAACACATCAGGGAATTCTTGACAAAGCTGTATGAACTCATACCTTTCTTGCTCAGTTGTCATTTTACCAATTTGGAGTGATTTGCCTTCTTCCACCAAGATGGGCACTGAATCTTCTCCCTTGACTTGGATGTTTGCTTTCTCCTTCCTAAACTGATCATTAGGATTGAAAATGGACTCCAAAGTGACAAGTCCCTTTGGTAGTTTGTTGGTTCTCAGCTGTACCACTTGATCACCATACTGTTGTTCTAACTTTTCCTGATTTTTAGCTGAGAACTCAGCCTCTTCTTGCAAGAAATGGATGATTTGTTGATCATTTTCAAACACTTGCCAACTTACATTGTTGTTTCTGGCACTGAAGGCCTTACAATCACATGAATGCTTGGTTGTACTTTGTCTTTCTTGATGCTTTCAACAACATCAAAGGCTGCTCCAACTGCTGCAAGCCTGTCAGCAGCTTGGTTCTCTTTTCTAGGGATGGATTTGATGCTAAAGCCCTCAAAATATTCAATGAGGTCCCACACCCTATTTTTGTAGCACTTGAGCAGATCATTCTTGGCAGCATGCTGCCCCTTAACTTGGTTGACAATCAACTCACTGTCACCAAAAACTTGCAAGTTCTTTATTCCTCTCTTGATTGACCAATGCAATCCTTGTATCAAAGCTTCATATTCAAGCAGTTGTTATTAGAACATGCAAACTGAAATCTAAAAGCTGAATAATACTTAACTCCTTGAGGTGAAACAAGCATAGCTCCCCTCCTGCACCTTGTCTACTTCTTGATCCATCAAAGAACAACTGCCATACCTCATTGTCATCCTTGTGGTCTGGCTTGGTGATGCTAGGAATAGGCTGATTTTCTTCATGCATGCAATAGACTCCTAGCTCAGATTCTTCTATTTCTTGATAAGGATCAAAAGCATGCACCTTGCTTGCCCATTCATCAAGAGTCAAATCTGGGATGCTTCCAACCTTGGTGTCAGCTTCATCAGTGCTTGGATAATCCTCTTGATCAAACGCTGAACAATTGGTATTGATTTGGCTTGGAGTGTGAGGCTCAATGTGAAAGTTTGCAATAGGCTCAGATCTGATTGTGGCTTTAGTTCCATATCTTGTTCTGAACAACATGTGTGACCAATCAAGTAGATAAGTAACCTCCAATCTTAGCTATGAAATCCCTTGACAAACATAGGGCAAAGAGTGGTGGAAGATCTATCACCGAGACATCTTGCAAAACAACAACGTTGGGGCATGCATGCAAAGTAAGACTCAAGTTTTTAATCACTCCTACTGTTGTTACTATTGTCCCATCCAATTGCACTACCCCTTTGGATATGACTTCATATTGAAGCCCCAACTGATCAGCTATTTGCTTGGGCATTACTGAACTACTTGCCTGGAATCAATCATGCAATTGTGTACTAATTGGTTTCCAATGATCAATGAAACATAGAATGGAGGGGGCTTCAACATTTTACCTTGTTGTCCTCCATGATTCCCCTCAGGCTGGGTAGCATTTGTGAGTACCTTCTCTTGCATTTGGACCTGTTGATTTGAAGTTGACCAGTCCTTCATGGCAGCTTGTAGCAAATCTCTTTGGCCTGGGATGGATAGTGATTCCCACATTGATATGTTTACATTTGTCTTCTTCATCTGATCAATGATGTTGAATGGAGATGAAGCATCTCTCTGTTGTCCCTTAGCCTGCACATTCATTCCTTGCACATGGGCAGCAACAACTGGCATCTGGGTTGGCTTAGGAGCTGGTTTGGGTGGTCCTTGCATGTTTGGAACTACATTTTGTTTGCCAACAGTTTGTGGAGTGGTAGAAGGTTGTGGATTACTTGGAGCCAATGGCTGTCCTTCACCCAAATTTCTCCTTTTTGACCTTGTGTTGGCTGCAACACTTTGAGAGATTGTTTGATTCATACCACAAAAATCTTCTGCCTGCCAGTTTACAAGTGTGGTATCATTTGGAGCTGATTGTTGCTGGGATGTTTCTTGTTGTTGGTTATTTCCTTGACTCCCTTCACCCTCCACACCAGTTGTTGTTACCATTAAGGCTTGATTTAGAGCACCATTGAAGCACATAGACTGGTTGTGAGGTTCATTACATGGGAAACACCAATCATACTCTTGAGCTATGTTGTTTTGTACTGGCACTAGTGCTTTAGAGGCAGATGTAGCATTGGGATTATAGGGCTGAAATGGTCTATTGGTAGGAGGCCTTGCTTGATTTTGATTTGCAGCTGGATTGGGTGGTCTTTGAGGCTGATATGGCTGCCTGTTAGGCTGAGCTTGAGGCTGATAAGAAGGTCTAAAACTTTGGGCTTGCCTCTTGAGTGTAACCAGCTCATTACCTAAATTTTGCAATTGCTTCATGACTTTCAAGTTCATTTGAGGCACTAGAAGATGAAGTAGAAGCTTCACTTGAATTCTGATTTCTAGGAGTGGGAATAGGAGCTAAAATAGTGCACTTGATTAGTGCTTGGACTCTCTAAATTTGGATACAATGGCATGGAGGCTCAGAGCTAGCTTACCAACTTGAATCAAACAATTTTCAGCTCTAATGGCAATGCTATAAAGCATAGGATAGTTGTGCCTCCCATGGATGAATTAACATAGAAATATCAGAATTTAAAGCTTTAAGGTAATATAGAAAAGCACCTTCTACTATCGTTGGCCTTACCGCCATTGGAATTCTCTCCCAAGTCCTTTGAAATCTGAAGTTGAAGTCACACCGCTACTCATTGGGAGCTCTCGATAGTTGTCAATTGTTCCAAAAGGGACAAGTTATCTCCTTTTCTCCAAACTACTCATGGAGGGCTATACATAATCTGGTTCCAATTTTGGATAGAGCCTCAAGCAAGGCTCCGAACCATTGCAAAGCCTTTCCTTTGAATGAAGATGCCAATAGTTTGACAAGAACTTGCATCTCATCAATCTCATGGATTCGCACAAATATTAGCAATATCCTCGACATGATCACCAGGAGTGGTCCGATTCTCTCCAAAGAAAGTATGGAATGTTCTTCAATGCTGCAATCGGGATTGGATTTTGTGCATTGAGAGCAAGTGGGCTGCTCCAAGTGAAATTGACATATGGGTTGTGTTGTGCCATTCTGATTGGCCTTAGAACCCTTGTTGATTGGATGAAAGGTCTACCAGGTGGAGGAGTTGATAGAGTTCTATTTGGTGGAGATGGAGACCTTGAATTCTCTCTCCTCTTTGTCTTCTTCTTGGAGATAATTGTAGATACTCAAACAATACTTCTTCTTCTCCAACTCTTGACCTTGTGGTGATTCTTCTCATGAGTTTTCAGGTCTAGATTGCTAAAACCAGCTGATTCTTCTTCCTTGGAGTCGCCAGATGTGCAATTCAGGGCTCTTTTAAGCAAGAAACTTGCAACAAATGCACATCAATTTTGTTGCAATGAAGATGAAGACCTCTAAGGTCCCACCGGGCATGCCAAAACTGTTAGTGCAAATCAAGCAACACCTCTGGATGTTCTATCAGATTTCTAGTTTGACATTTGGACATCCAGTGTGATTGCACAACATTGAATCTTTTCCCAAGTGTGGGACTTGTAAAAATGGGAAAAGAATCTCCAGGTTAGAGGTGGTTCCTCAACTCCTCTGATCAGGTGTATTACTTGAAAATTGCAGAGGTTTAAACTCAAAATCCTACTATAAATTCCAAGGGGACAGAGATAGAGAATGCAAAAGAATTAAAACTAATGCTAATAAGGTGATGCACCAAAGGAGTGGTGAGCATTTTTACTTCTACAAATTGACATAGATTATAGAAATGTAGCAAAACATCATGCACAAACTGATAAAATGTAATGAAAGATCATGGATGAATCAAACAACACAAGAAGAGGACTGAAACTCATTCACAGAGCTTGCATTGTCATTTCCAATATCAAAATACATGCATTACATCAACAGAAAGGTAGAAAATATGTTGCAGTCTTGAAAGAGGTCTAGTATTCCACAAAATCACTTTCTAAGGTGAAAGAGGGAGCTTGCAAAACATAAAAATGTCCAACCCTTTCAAAATGAGCCAAATCTGGCTTTTAACAATGCCCATTCGAGCTCAGGAGAGAGAAACATGGGAAACATGAGAGCAGCTTCAACCACCAACCAAAATGCAATAAAACAACATGGGCATCCTTAAAAGTCCATTCCCTTGACATTTTTGACCATGCTGGGAGAGAATGCGAGCCATTCTGCATTAAAAATGGTGGTTGAAATGTCATTTTTGTTCATTTCCACGTGCCAGAGGTGTTTTCCAATTTTCTCTCTCCAAACTCCACCAAAACACAAAAATTGACCCCTAGAATCATGTAGATAATTTCACCATATTTCCATTGATATAAAGAACCAAAAATCGAGCTCTGGATCGAAAGTTATGCTCATTTGAAAATTTAGGGCAAAATAGGGCCAAAATGGTTGGCGGGACAAAATTTTAAAATTTTCCCACTTTTTGCATTTGGGAAAATTTCCCCAAAAATCTCCATGCCCCACCACTCTTGGTGCCACGTGGCACATTTGATTGGTTGCGGGCCTTTCTTTCTTTTTCCACCGTTTTGGCCTTTGGAAAATTTTCCAAAAATTCTCCATCGACTGGATGACCCGAGGACACGTGGCATGATGTGATTTGCCCGCGGGCATTTGCTCTTAAATTTTTTTTCATCACTTTTGACCATCTTCTCTAGACCTGGACACGTGGCACAACCCCATTGGATGTGGCCTTTTCATTTTTCTCTGTGGGCCTTCCTTATGTTTTTTGCCGCCACATGGACACATGGCATGATCCACTGGCTCGGGTTTTGGGGGGGACTTTCTTTTGAAATTTTTCTTTGATTTTGTTTTGGGAAAATTCCCAATCTCCCCCCATCTCTCGCTGGTCTAAGAACATGTGGCATGATCTCATTTGTTGCGTGGGCCTATGGGCCAAAATCTCTCTTTAGCGCCCTCGCCAAACACTTGGTAAAATTTTCAATCTTTCCTCTACCCTCCGCCACTCCTTTGGCCTAAGGACACGTGGCATAATGTTATTGGACACTTGGGGGGCCAAAGGCACTTCAAAATTTTGTTTGTTTGTGCCAACCCTTGGGAAATTTTCCCAACTTCTCCCCCACCCTATGGACACGTGGCACGATCCCATTCACCGGTCGGGCCATCGGGCCAAAAATTTTCTGAATTTTGCCAACACTTGGTAAAATTTTCAAGTTTACCTCCGCCTCCACCTTCCAAGGACACATGGCCTCCTTCCATTGGCTCGGGCTTTCTATGGGAAAATTTCCCATTGTGCCAACACTTAGAAAATTTTCCAAAATTTTCTCCCTCCGCTTTGCTCCGATGCCGACGTGGCGACTTCTGATTGGCCGGCGGGGTTGTCTTGGGAAAATTTCCCACAAAACTCCGCCGAGCCATAACTTCAAAAATACATGGAGTTAGGAAGAAAACTTCCCATAATTAGTTTAATGCACATTTTCATGAGCTCGGTGAGCTAGGAAGTAGCTCGATGTTTGGTTCTCGAGCATGTAATTC
The DNA here is from genome assembly GCA_018340775.1 of Taxus wallichiana var. yunnanensis. NCBI lineage: Eukaryota > Viridiplantae > Streptophyta > Pinopsida > Cupressales > Taxaceae > Taxus > Taxus wallichiana. The sequence continues at coordinate 684,773,687 of CM031235.1, forward strand.
CATTCTTTTAACCTCCTTCATCCCACTATCAAGAGTTGTGCTCTAGGATACTAGTACTATGAATATAGATGTCCCCTGGAAATTTTTTAGACCTTTCCTTTCCTTGCCAAATGCTTCCTTGAGTCAATTGAAGTTTTCCCCACCACTTAATTTCACAAGGGTAAGGAAATTAGATAACAAGCATCCATCTAAAGACTCACTCAAGGGACAAGTGAATGCATTTTTAGAATACACGCATAGGAGGGAAGTTCATTTTGACATCCACACATCTATATACATTACTACCTCTAGTTATTACTCACTATCAAGTGCATCTTACACAAGAGCTTCCTAGGGCATGATTCTTGCACACGCACACAAGAACTACATGGAGTCTAAAATATAGTATTACGCTTGGTCAGAAGTTCACTTTGTAGGGTGGCCATTGGGGTCAGTCCAACTCCACATTTTCATCTTTTTTCTTTTTAGGATTTGATGTGTTTTAGGCTTTTTGCAGTTACATGTGAATATTGTGATCATCCAAGAACACATATGCGATCAACAACGAAGGCTAGTGACCATCCCTGCAACACAAAAAAATAGTTTCCGAGGTCTTTCATAGTCATATGTGCCTAGAAGCAGATTCACCACCTGTGCACCCATGACCCGGCCTATGTGCCCTATTCCAGTGATCATTCGACGATTACTGAATTTTTTTGGGTGAGGTGCAATGTCTCCTCCTCCTATTTACAAGTTTCTTTACCCAAAGATACTTTAGGATCAATTACAAAATCAACCAAGTCTTCTACTCTCTCTCTTTTACCTAGGGTTTTATATTTCTTTTACTTATTGCTTGTTTCGATATGTACTTTATTACTTATTTATCATATGTGACTCTGCAACCTAGGGTTTTACAAATTTTGATATTTGTTAAATCATTTAGTGAACCAAACATGAAACAAACACATAACTTGTATCATCATTACCCTATGATGCACTCTTGTGCTAAGGTTCACACTTGAATGTTGAGGGCATACTACATCCATGAACCTCACATCATACACATGACACATTTCACACTTTGTGCATTCACGACACATATCTTTGGCATCACATTCTCACACATCACACTACCCTATAATGCACTCTAGTTCCATGGTTCATACTCAACTGTTGAGGGTCTAAATCTGAAATGAACCTCATCACACTCACACTCTTTATGCTCTACACTTCATTGATCGTCTACTTAGCAAACACAATTCAAACCATTTCCGATGATGCACTCTTGTTCTATGGTTCATTCTTGACTACTTGAGGGGTCTTTTATAAATGAACCTCCTCTCATATTTCATCCACATTCACTGGGGGAATGCTACTCCTATCACACTCAATTTGCATTTCATTTCATTCACACTCACACTCACAACATACTACATATCTTGGTTGCACATACTCTTACTTTTTTATACTAGTTACATGTACACTTTGTTTTCATACTAGACATGATACTTCGTATGTCATTATGTTTTCTATATACACATGCATGTTCACTTATTCTCTGGTTGTGAATGTAGAATTTCTAAAAATCTCTACACGTAGCAATGATGCTTGGCACTGTACCTCTTACCATTCCCACCGAGGATCCTAGGGGCATCTACTTTTGTACACACTACAAGTGTTATTGTTTCATTTTTACTACTTCATATTCTTCCTAGAACATTACTCTATATCAAACCATACATGCTTTGACATAATTTTTATCTTTCTAACATGATAACGGGTGCTTCATGTGCATCATTTGTCTTGCAAGAACTATTTTCCACCATAGTTATCTGCTACTTTGTTTGTTACTATTTGTCATTGTTTTCATCAGTATGCCATTATTTATGGGATCTACCCTATGTCTTGCTTCTTCATTGCTTTTAGATTTTTTGGCCCCGATTGTCATGTGAAATTATGAGTGATGTCCCATGTTTAAAACCCAATTTTCATGGTCTACATTGTCTTCTTTCTTGTTGGATTACACATTGTCTTTTACATGTGTATTTATCGTGATTACGTTAACACAAATGTTTCCAACCACTTTATTTGCATGTGCCTTGGTTTTACCATGCACATTCCCTCCTCGTGAGGTATCTATTTCATATCAGCATTCAGTCCTCTCCTTTGGGATTCATCCTCTTAGTGACGTCGTATGCACCCCAAATGAGGGGGCATACATTAGGTGAATCAATCACCCCATACAATAGCACATAGATACAACATAATACAATTCAAGAAAGGAACATAACACGTATACTGATATAGAATGGCCTAGATTCTAACTTGGGTCCTTAGTTTTGTATAGACACCAGTGCTCAAATACGAGACATGAGTGCTTGGATGCTCCTGACCTTTCCTAGGTGCCTATGACTAGGGGAAGTTACAATTACTTTTCTCATATTGACACAATTTTTCAGCACCTACGAGTAGTTTACACAACACAAGCACAATCCTCAAGAAGCAATCGAATACATTCTATCTTATTTTTCTACTTGGATTGAACATGGAACAAAGTAGGATCACACCATTTGTAGTGGTGTATAAATTTTAGGAAGCAGTCATGGATGGAGAATAACACTAGACCTTTCTCCCCAACACTCTTATGTCGTGGCGTGAGATCACCCAAAAACTCACACTTGGCGTGAGATCGCTCAAAAATGCACTCTTCTAGAGTGTTTTAAGACATTTTCTATCTTTTTCACTTGTCACGATCAGTGCACATGTTCTTTTTATTACTTTTTCACATTTTTACATACTTTTTCATGTTTTTACTGAGTTTTCATAACACATGGCTTTGAATACTCTTTTGCTCTTCTTTTTCGGGTCCATCCTTAATACTTAACAAGAAGCAACCCTTCATCAAGTGACAATGAAAATAGGTACAAACACAACACAACACATACGCTTCAGCCCTAGCTTCGATTCCTCTTCCTTAGCTTCCACACTTCTTTTTTATCACTCCACATTTTTTCTTGTCTCCTGGCATGCTTTCACCATCGATCTACAAGGTTATCAGGTATGCATCTCTTATCTACTTTATGTTATTGAGTATTCACTCAACGATAAAAATTGGGGGTAAATGTAGACACAAAATCATGCACTTGGGTACATTTCTAGGTCCTAATCACATACTACTATTTATATGATTCCTAAGTGAGAAAACTAGTAATTGACATCTATATTTGGCCTCTTTTCTATCTTTCTAGTTTCCTCTTTGATCCTACACACCCCATATCCTAGTATGATCTTCATTACTTTATCTTTCTTAGCTATGGACATCAATGCCCACCAGATGCCAACTTCCAGTGCACCCTTGTCTCCCCCGGGTACCCCCGACCTCTTTGTATCTTACTTGCCTCTTTCAGGCCTCTTTTATCATTTGGAATCTTATTTTCTTATGGGTCAGCCTTTTAGTTGTCAATTTATGAAATTCAACTAAGGAAATCATATAAATATAAAGCTATGTGACCATAATAAAGGACCAAGCTCTAAACATCTACTATGACCACCTAAGGTTGCATCCAAAAGTATTCTAATAACATCAAAGCATCCATCTAACACTCACTCAAGGGACAAGGGACTGTATTTTCTGCATACACGTATAGGAGGGGAAGTTGATTTTGACATCCACACATCTATCTACATTTCTACATCTAGCAATTATTTGCTATCAAGTGCATCTTGCACAAGAGCTTCCTAGGTCATGATTATCACACACACACAAGAACTACATAGAGTCTAAAATGTAGTGTAGCGCTCGGTCGTAAGCTCACTCTATTGGGTCACCATCGGGGTCAATCTAACTCCCCATTTACATATTTTTATTTTAGGATTTGATTTTTTAGGGTTTTGAGGTTATTTCTCTCTTTTTAGGTTACAGGTGAATATAGTGATCATCCAATGACACACAAGAGATCAACAATGAAGGTTAGTGACCATCCTGACACAACAAAAATTAGTTTCTGAGGTCTTTCACAATCACAGCACCTGCGATGGCCACACCCCGACCCCTGTCAGGTGCCCTAGTATAGGCTCTTTCAATAGTTATAAATTTTTCGGGTGTGGTTTTGACATTCTCCTCCTCTTGTTTACAATTTTCTTAATCTAGCATACTTCAGGATCAATTGTGAAATCAACTAAGTATTCTACTCTCTCTCTCTTACACCTAGGGTGTTATATTTCTTTGGCTAATTGCTTGTGTTATATATTTACTTTATTTCTTATTTATCATATATGACTCTGCAATTTAGGGTTTTACAAATTTTGATATTTGTTAAATAAGATTATATGCTTTGCACTTGAAAAACCTCGCTTTCACTACAATTGTTCCTAAACCTCTAAAAATTCCCTAAATATTCCAAAATTAGTTCCATTACTTTCCAAAATTCAACACCACCTTTTAATGATTGTGGGCTTTCAAATCAGTCTTGAGGATACACACTTGTCCTGGAAAGGCTAAAAATAGCCTTTCTAGGCTTACCAAAGATTTCTCTTTTGAAGACACTTCATTGAATGAGCTAAATAGCATTACCAAACCATTTCAAACATTATGAAAAGTTTGTACAACATAATATGAGTACCTAAAAGATTGTGATGGACATGATACAGAGGAAAAATTGATCTAGAAAGGGGTTCAAGAGGGTTTTCAAGTAAGTTTTTATCACTTGGGCTTGGTTGTTATGGTTCAAGTTTACATTTTTGAGTTTACAAAAACACATGAAAACAACTAGCTTTCACTTGGGGACTTTTCCTAGATCAAACGTAGTGAGGATAGGACAAACATGAATTCCAAAATGTCAAGATATAATATAGACCAGTGCCTTATCCATTAGGCTATAGAGTCTTATTACAAGAAATAGATATGAATGAACAAATACACATGCACACAACAAAAGGAAACACACCACACTAGAAATGGAAAACACACACAATGGGAAAGGGAAACACACAACCTAAATTCACCTATGGTATAGGTGGGGAAAACCCACTTTCATTGTTTGTACAATTTTAAGTATTTCCCACTGTGAGATAATTCCAAATAGGTACCATCTAGATATGAGAGATAGAAATTATTTTCTCCATAAGCTTCCTAGATCTGAAATGGTTGTAGCCATAAGAGTCAAATTTTTCATGACTACCCTTTAGATCTCTTATTTTATCCCATAGTAAGACAAGATCACCAATTTGAAAATATCTTGCCTTAGCCTTTTTATCAAATATCTTCTTCACTTTCAACTAATGTTCCTTGATTTGATCAACCACCTTTAACCTATCTTCACCAAGTTTCTCAAGATACAAGATTCTCTTATCAAGAGAATCAATGGATCGACCGCTCTTCAACTAATCGAACAATCAAGAGTAGGAAATTTGACCATGATGGGAATCTCAACATTGATCCCATAGATAAATTGGAATGGTGGCATGCCAATTGCCTTTTTAGAGTGATCTTGTCCACCCATAATGCATCATAAAGTTTTTTGTGCTAATGTCTCTGATTTTGATCAACCAACTTCCAAATAATTGTCACGATATTCTTATTACTAGATTCGGCTTGACCATTCCCTTATAGGTAATAGTTTGATGCATATGATATTGAGATTCCATAACTATATCAGAACTCAGTCAATTCCATAGATGAGAAATATGTTGCATTATCAACCACCACTTTTTGAGGTATCCCAAAATGGACGATGATGTTCTCTTTGATGAATTTATATATTGTTTTGGAGTTAGCATGTTTGATGGGATGGTCTCCACACATTTAGTGAATTATTATATATCTCTCGAGCATGTAGGCATGACCTACACTCAAGTGAGAATTAAGCACACCAATAAAATCCATATCCCATTGTTGGAAATGTTCCTCAATGACCACCAATCGAAGAGGGAGTGCAACAAGGTGCGGTCTTCCCACAAATTTTTGACATGGTTTGCACTTGGAAACCCATTGTTGAGCATCTACAAACAATGTAGGACAATAGTACCTACCGTGGAGGATCTTGTGAGAAGTCACCATGGCAGATAAATGTCCACCACAAGCTTGATCATGGTAAGCCTTTAGAAACTTTTCTTGTTTCTCTTTATCAACACACCTTAGAAACATTCGCATAATCATCTCTTATATAGAACATGGTTCTAGATGACATACCCGGTTGATTTCAACTTGAGATTGTTCTTTTTCTTATAATCAAGATGTGTCGAGTACTCTCCGTAGGTGAGAAAGTAGGTAATATATGAATACCACTCATTGGTGGTGTTTACAAAAAGAACTTGAGGCAAGTCCTTACTTACGCATCCATAGCATTGACATTCATTTTCTCCATGTTGAGTCATGAGTGACTCATCTTCAGCCATTAACCTACACAAACCATTTCCTCAAACCAAATTTGATGGTCATATATCCAATTCATACTCTTGGATCTTGACAACCCAATTGCCTCAATTACCCCCTAGATCTTGTTGAGTTATAATTATTTTATTGTTGACCCCAAAACCATCACCATAGTGTGGGAGTTGAGAGTGTAGAATCAAAACTTATAAATTTCTTTGATAATGACATATGCATGCTTATCCATTTGAGTGTACTTCAATTCGTGATCTTTTAGCGATCATCTCATGAAGGTGATGGGCACTTCAATACCTTATTCATTATTATGAACTAAGATGGATGAAAGAGTATGTTCTGAAGTATAATGGTACATAATGAAATATTTGTCAAAGTTTGGGCATACTAGGGTAAGATCCTATCCAATTGCTTCCTTGATTCCATCAAATGCCTCATTTCCTTCCTTACTCCACCTAAAACTTGCTTGACATTTCATCATGCTAGTAATGTGCTTTGTCAATTCAAGAAAAGTCCAACAAAGCGGCGAAGAAATTTTACCTTGTTGAAGAACAAATGAACTCCTTGCTTGTTTTTGGGTAAGGAGAGTGCTTGAATTTCCTTTATCCTCTCAAGATAAATTTTGGATCCTTCCTTGTTCACAACATGACCAAGGATTTTCCATTCCATAAAACAAAAATACTTTTTTCGCATTCAAGGAAATCCCATGTTATTGGCACTGATTAGCACTTGTTCTAGATGTTTCAAGTGATCTCCCACATTTTGGAGAAGACCGTGAGATCATCAAGGTAAATGATGATATAGTTCTTGAGATATTTGAAGGAAATATATATTGACCTTTGAAAATTTTCTCCAATATTAATGAGGTCAAACGACATTCTGTTGTAGGAAAAAGTTCCCCATGGAGATGTGAAAGCATTTTATGTCTATCTTTTTCCTCTACCTCAACTTGGTTATATCAGAGAATCCATCAAGCAATGAAAGAATCTGGAACTAGTGACTTCTTGGAGGATATGGTTCATGATAGGTAGAGGGTAGTTATATTTTAATGAAGCTCTGATTCAAATTCCAAAAGTTAACACAAATCCTTAATTCACCGTTCTTCTTTCACACTGAACAATATTGGCCACCCACGTGGAGTGGTGGATAGGAAATATGATTCTTGCATTCAACATTTTCAATACTTATTCTTTGATCATGTCAGTAATCTTAGGGTTATATGGTCATTTATTTTTCCTGAAAGGATAAGCTTCGACCTTGAGTGGTATGGAGTGATGCATTTTTTAAAGGATTTTCATCATTGAATATGCTAAAGCACATCGAGTATCTCCTCAATAGTGAGACAAAAATCCTTTTCTCCTCTAGTGAACAACACTTTCCAATATTGACCATTCTTGGTTACTCTAGGTACTAATGTTCTCCTTCTCAAACTCAACAAAGTGCACCGAGAGGATTCTTTTGTTTTTTCCTTGATAAAATTGTCATGCTTATCAAACAAGTCTTCAAGAGACATAAGGACTTTTGGAATTCTATTCCCTTTAGTCCGATGACCCCTTATCAATCAATTGCATTTATCTCTCCATTGTCTTCATCTATAATAGACTCATGATTGAGCATTACTTCCTTCATAGAAGATATTGTTGAAATTATCCATTTTCTCTAGGAAAGAGATAAGATGACTGTCATCATTAAACACCTACCGATGATTGGCATTATCCAAAGCATACTTTGCCTAAAAATCATCTCAAAAATAATTTTTTCCTTATTAAAAGAAGGGTGTGGGGTCATTAGAGAAGTTGATATTACAAGAGAATCAAATTTCTTGTTTTTCTCGTGAGGGATAATCTAAATTGAGAAAGCATAAAAAGACTCGATGAAATCCCATAAACTATTCTTATAATTCTTAAGCCTTGGATTCTTGATTTGATATTGGTTTCTAACTTGTTTGACAATTACTTGGCATCACCAAGACATTTCAACTTCTTAATACCCATGGATTTAGCTACGTTCCATCCCTATAAGGAGGGCTTCATATTCCATGGTATTATTAGTGTTCTCAAATTGTAATTTATAGGTAAAAGGAAACAACTCACTTAAAGGAGAAAATAAAAACACCAGCTCCAAAGCCAACTTTGGAATGGCTTCCAGCGAACTCCATTGTCCATACTCGATTTTCATCATCCTCTATGAGAAAAGGAAGATTCTCATCTCTTTTACGTAGTCAAGAAGTAGTTATTAAGTCCATTGTCTCAAAACAACACATCAACTCTTAAGTCCTCCGATTTTTTGACAATGTAGTATTTCATTTTTCTCATGGGCAACAACTTCCTCATTTCTCCTTTTACTGGAATAGTTGTGGAAGACCAATCCATTTGTATCTCATCTCTCAAGTATCTACAAAAATTATACTCAACAAAATTCTAAAATATGTTGGGATGTCACTACCAAGATGGTCAATAGAACTTTCTTGTCTGGAAATTCGGCGAGAGCTACTTGTGCATCTTTGATTCTCCCTACCAGTGGAACTTATTTAAACTATATGGAGTAACAATAGCCTTATTGTTCATGTTAAGGTAATTCTAAGAGAGTTAGCAACTTTTATCGGCATTACATTGTCTGAAGCTCCCGAATCTATTATGCAAATATTCAATTTATGGCCTTTGATCGTGGGTAGAGATAAAATGGTTCAAATTTGTTTGTCTTAGATGCACTCAAGGCAAGCATGTTTTGAGATGGAGGGTAGGTGGAGTTGGTAGTAGTCCCTTGGAATTGGGGACATCAACATTAGGTTTTGAACTACTACCCTTGATGTAGCGGACAAGCTTTTAAAATTATTCCAGATGTGTTTAGAAGAATTTAGATTTAGAAATTTGAACTTTGGACTTATTCACATGCTCAATGATGTCAAATGGAGCAAAAAGAGATGAGGTTTGTAACCCGACGTAGTGGATGCTTTAACGGGAGAAGGAGGTATTACCTTAAAATTTGGGACAATTTTTAACTGGGAGTAGTTGTTGGGAAACAATGGCTGATTTTATAAGTACATTTGGAGATTTTGAAGGATTGGTTCTTATGGAAGTAGAATTAGGACTAGGAGAAACATTAGGGGACTTACTTGAGATAGTTGATTTCTTTCTTACCATGAGGTCTAGCTTCTCTTTCGTAGACTCCATCTAAGGTGGAAGTGGAGATCCTCCGTTGATTATTTTATTTTGTTGAGTCACCACCTAAGGATATTCTTTCTTCTTCTTCTTCTTCTTCAGAGAGCAACAGAGGAGGAAGCTCCTTTTGAGATTGGGAGTGGGTAAATACTACACACAAGAAGTTGGGTGCATCTTCATCATCATCATATTCTCCTGAGGAATACTCAATGAAATTAAATTGTACATCATCTTCTACTTCTTCAATCTTGAGAATGTTATCGTCCTCATTTTCATCTTCTCGATCTTCAATTTATTCTTCTTCCTCTTCAACATCACACACTTCATTTATTAGAGGTGCAAAGCAAGATAAAGTCTTCAGTTGGTGGACTAATCATTTTCTTATTTGGGAAGTTCTTCCTAGGAGCATCTTTGTGATTTAATTTTAACTTGAATTAAATCTAATTGTAGAGTAACTATTGAAATAAATAATTTATAAATGTTAAAATATAGTATGACATAAGCAAAATAACATGTAAAGTATGTAAACCTAAACAAGAAGGAGAGGTAAGAGGACTAAACTAATTTCGAATGGACAGAAGTGATCTAGTAGGTGTGATCGATGAACAAAATGCAAACCGGGTCATCATTAGTCACCGTGAAATCTATAACTTGAGAATAATATCGATATGGGTGCCTAATGTAGGACAAAGGTGCCTAGGCATTAATGACTTAGTTTAGGCACTAGTGACTATGTAGGAGCTTAGAATCTAGTTTCTATTGTGTCACAAAGGTTTCACAATTGTTCTGTGTTAATCACCTAATGTTCGAACTATGATCACCGATGATACATGTAACTCCGCAAAAGAGAAGTTGACCTACATAAGCCCACAAACCACATCAAACCTAAAAGGAAAATGTAGAATGGGGATTCATATTTGAATTCTGACAATCACCACAAGAGTGAACTTACAACCGAGCATTGCACTATATCTCTGACTCCATGTAATTATTTTGTGTGTGTAAGAATGATGCCCTAGGATGCCCTTGTGCAAGCTGCACTTGATAGCGGGTCAGAAAGCTAGAATGTAGCAATGTAATAGTATGTGTGGATGGAATATAATAGACTTCCATTTCCTATGTAGTGTATGCAAATTTGGTGCAACCCTTATCTCTTGTGTGGATGGTAGATGGATGTCTTTGAAGTGCTTTAGTGCATTTGGATGCAAACTTAGGTGGTAATAGTAATGTTTAGTGTTAGGTCCATTATTTTGGAGAAGTAACTATGTATATATATGATTCCCTTGTTTGAATTTTATAATTAACAATTGGAAGGTCAACCCATAAGTGAAAAATATGTCCAAAAGATAAAAGAGACCCAAAAAGAGTGAGTAAGGGTAAGAAAGGGTCAAGAGCACCCAATATGGATAGAAGCACCAGGCACCGTGTCCTAACTTGGTGCCTCGTGTTCGAGGCCATATAATATAAATCGGCCAGTTCCATTAGGGTTGTAAGTTGTGTAAGACCAAAGAGAAAGCAAAAAAATAAAGAAAAGAGGCCAAAGATAGTTGTTAACCACTAATTTTCTTGCTTAGGAATCATGTATACATTAGTATTCTTTAGGACCTAGAAATATACCCAAGTGCATGATTTTGTGCCTATACTTTGTACATGAGGCTTAGGCCAACTACTTCTTAAGGAAGAGAATGTCATTAGCCAAAATTTTGGTACAAATGAGTCCATTGTTCTAGAACTTGAACTTTGGCCCTTCTCCTTGCTCAGAATTTCTTGATTCTCTCTAACATTATTAGATCATCTTCAACTTTAACAAGTATTTGTAATTCCTCCAAATCGCTTAGTTGAGTTCTTCCCAAAGATGAAAATTACCTCCAAAAGCTGAGAATTGGTGAATAATCTTAGTTTGTTGTCCTCCCTAGGCCAAACAACTTTAGGGATTTTATAAAGCATCCAAATGAATTTGGAAACAAACTCCCTCATGGGCTCATATGGTTCTTTCTTTAAATTTGAGACCATTATGTAAGAAGAGCATGTGTATCTTCAAGAAGGTTGAACCTAGATTCAAATTTGGTCTTCATATCATTCTAGTTAGTGATAGAACCTCCTTAGTAGATGGTAAAACTAGTCTGCAAGTTTGTATCCCGCAAAGATTCTACAAAAATAAAACCGACACATCTTCATATCCTACACCTAGTACCCCATAAGAAGTTATGAAAGTTGTCATGTGGTCATCCGAGTGTTACTTTCCATCATCATATAACTTAGGAAATTTCTTTCGGGATCCTTTAGGTAGTTCATGCAAAGGAGGATTGAGAGCTAAAGGACCTATGTTTTTCCCCATGGTAGAGGTGCTTGTTGAGCCATATGCGGTTCCTCTCTCTTAATAACTTGCTTCTTCTTATTCAACTCTTTCTATAGATTCTTCTACAACTTCTTCCCAGAGGAATGTAGTTCAATGGTTCAACTATTAGTCTCACAATGGAGTATTCAAGAGATAGGGTAGGATCAAATTTAGGAAAATATTGTTGACATGTTCTTCTTGCAATTTTATTAATAGGAAGTCTAAAATCAGCTTGCATTTGCTCTTTAAAATTTAGATCAGTCACACCACTAGATCTATAATACCTTGTATACCTTATTTCGCTAACTTGAATGCACAATTCAATCAAAGTTCTTCTTGGATCTTCTCTATTGATTTTGAGCTTATATCGCATGTTGTAGGGCTTGATGAGACCCTTTAAATGCTATTTTAATTGTCTCATCTACTATAGTCTATCATGTTTTATATACCCTTGCACTTTGTTATTCTCGGTCATCTTGTCAGACATTCCCACCTAAACTTAATTTTATGACACTTATATAGTAATTAGTACAATTATTACTAAGTTACTTTATTTCATGGATTTTGAATGTGCATTTTAATATCTTTGTAGCAATGAATGATTATTACATGCTTTATCTAAATTTTTTACTTGTTTAAAAAGGTGTTATGTATTTTCACTAACATGCAGTTGAATAAACTCTATCACAAAGCAAATAGGACTCGTCTCACAAAGCAACTAGGACTCATCCACAAAGAAGGCACTGCAGCCAAAGGAAAACACGCACATATACAAAGCCATGATTATCAACAAGAATGCTTCACCCGAGTTTGCACTCGCTAGTAAAGAAGAATTTATGACAACAAGAATGGATCTCACGCCAATGCTTAATTATTCTCAAGAATCTACAACTTGGAACTAATTGATTTAATTTTACAACTGGTTGTTTGAATGAACAGATTAGTTATGTTGATGTATTATAACACTTTTCTTCGTTCGATTACATACATAAGAATCCATGGATTTCTTGGGAATGATGTGGTACTTAATCAAAATGTAACTACTACTTGAAAGAGTCTCTTCATGTCTCTACCGAATATAAAGAGGATGATAAGATCAGTAGTAGAAATCATCGATCCATAGGAAGGAAATTGTTGTAAGTTGTATTATATAATATTCATGTTGGTGAATAAGAATCAGGTTATATCATTGTGTTGTAGACACAAGCCTTAGGAAGGGATAACACCCAAGTCAAGGTCCACTTGTGGTGTATTAAACCTCTTTCCTTTTTCTTTGTTGTTTTAAGTTATGTGCATGAGTAGATTAGAGTTGCAACAAATCATTTCTTTATTTATGAGTCATTTTACCTATTTTATTCATTAGTTGTAGTATCTATTCTTATCTCATGTTTCTAGTTTAGTTTCAACATTATATTTTCTAGTTATTGTGACAAAAACCTTTAGTTATATCTCTTGAACACTTCAGAATTATGTATACACCATCGGGCAAAGTGTTAAAAGTCTACGTCCCTAGGTTTGATGAATAAATGAATGTGGATTAATGAACAACATACTAATTGCATTGCAAGTTAATTTGTAACACCGGGCTTAACATGTTCTTCTTCAAGGTCCAACACTCAAGGTATGTGGTAGTGAATAAATCTCTCTCTATTATGCCAAATGTAGTTTCTTAGGTCATCTGAGAGGTCTTCTTAGGTATCTTCAAAGAACAAGAGATTATGCCGCAACACGAGAGAATTTCTAGAAATAGCCATGGAGGGATAATGTTGAACATACAAGGACACTCTTATGGATTTCAATATCTATTTTTTTAAAAAAATTAGCTATTTACTTTTTATGGATTTTTGTGGTTTTGATGTGGTGTAGAGACAACAAAATCTTCCCCATGGTGGGCGCCAAAATGTTGGTGAAATAATTTGTTGCTAGGAAAAATTAGCTGATTTTCACTAATGCTCTAGGACTACATCCTCCTTCTTGGAAAAATGGAGGCTCCCTTTATTGTATGTAAATAAAACAAACTTTGTGGGTGGTCAAAAGGCTAGGATCACACAAGAACACTCCATGAACTGCGGAAAATTTTTGTACCTCGTGCAAGGGAAAAAATTTCAAGGAAGGTGAGGTATTAGGAGTGATAATTTTGAGAGAGGGGTTAATCTTGTAAATAGGCTCAAACAAATTTTTACAAGTATTAACCAAAGTTTATCAACACACAATTAGAAGGAAAAAAAATTACACTAGTTATGGAAAGACAAAATGAACCATGAACATAAAATCTCATTCATTCATTCATCAAAATATTTTACACCCTTCTTGGTTATGCAAGATTGACATGTTCACAAAGTCTGCGAGAGAGAGAGAGAGAGAGAGAGAGAGAGAGGAAACATATGAAAAGGGAATAGAGGAAATGTTATATTTTCTTTTTCTTTGTAGTGCACTAGTTATCTACTCATAAAATCACAAATTGACAACCCTTTGAAATGAGGGATTCATACAATATATAGTTTTTCAAATGACTCTTTTCCTACCCCCACATGAATTTTCACTAACCTTTACAACATGTGACCTTTCATGTTCCTAGGAAATAAATTGAGTCCCTTTTTTATTAATTGGAGGAAACTCATTACAAAGTATAACTATAGATCAAATTTTAATGAATAAGAAAAAAGTGAAAAGTAAACCCCATAATGAAGAAATAGAACATGAGAGAAGAGAGGAAGGGGGTGGGAAAGAGAGAAGAGAGGAGATAGCTACTCTGAAGAAGAAGATGCATTTTCGATGAAGATTCACATTCTAATGGACTCCTAGAGAGTTCTTTGGAAAGATATCAATCCCCTTGAACTCCTTTCTAAATTGAGCCGCATTATAGGCACAACCTTCTCTACTTGAGGAATGTGCACAAAACTTAGAGCTTTGAGCCAATTCTCGGAGGTGTTATTGATACTTTTACATTTTGTGAACCATGTTTGATGTTCCTTTGTTGTGTTTGAGATAACACATTTGATCTCACAAGTATATTTTAGGGTGTCTTCATTGAAAGAGAATGGATCTCCGCCCCTTCTTAACCAACTCTTAAATGGTTTCACGAGATCATTCACTGAAGTGTTCTCATTTACCGCAGTAATCCAAGTTTTTGCACTTCCACATTGATATCTTCTTGCATTTTGAAGTGAGCTCATCACATGATTCCAACTCTTAAGAGCATGATTTAACATCTCATATAGAGTAACAAGAGTTCTAGACCAAATTGAGATAGTCTTCAGATGCCGAGGTGAACACATTTCTTCCTACCAATTCAGAAGAGTTGATTTCTCCCATTTTGGTCACCAAGTGAAATACCTGATCCCAATGATTTTTCTATTTTTAGATCTCATCCTAGTCAAATTTGGATTTGTGGAAGTGGAAATCATGAATTCAAATAATGAGAGAATTTGGAAGTAAATTCCTACCTTTTTCAAGAATTTTTCTCACCCATTTGTCATTAGCCCTGCCTTGCATTGTGAAGCCTTGCATCTTTCGATATGGATTTATAGATAAATGTTACTAATGGGAGTGGCTTCTTCATCTATCTGGGAGATATGGGATGGCATTTGGATCCATGAAGGTTTAAACATACGAAGAGAGAGTTCTTACATGATCTTTAAGTTTTCAATTTCTCCTTATACTCCTTATTTCTCGCAAGAAGGTGAGTGGAAGATTCTTTGAATAGGTGGGCATATCCCATGATGTGTTAGTGGCCCCAAAGGAATGGTGCTCATTTCATATTCAGATGGGGTCATCTCACCAATAGGATTGACTACCTTTGGTGAGCTACTTCCATGTATTGATTTCTAAAGCACCACTGAAGAAGCGGAAGCAACTTGAGCTTTCTTACCTTTCTTCATTTTCACCATCGTGGATATGGATTGAAAATATAGAACCACCACTTGTTGAACCATGTGGGTATCTCTTCGATCATCTCTTGTACCCATGGGAATATTTCATTTTTTAGGCTCAATATTAGGCATGATTTTTTTCCAGCTTTGAGTGAGAAGGTGCATCTTGCACTAGTTGAGTTAGTGCAAGCTGTAGAGGAGGAGATACTTGGAGACCACGAGGGATCGATGGATGAGATGGATCAATTTCTCCTGCTTATCCAAACCTTATACATGATCTTTATTGCTCTTCTTTTTGTGCAACCTCCTCATGTAGTGTGGACCTCATGATTCCATTGACTTCCTTTTTGAGATCTCTCTTGAGTGAGAAGAGCTTGAATTTTTCTCAGTTTCCTTTGAAGTGGAGAGGTGAGATGTTTGTATTTTTTGAGATTTTTGAGACCTCTGATTCAATGAGTGAAAATTTCTTCTTTTGAACCATTCCTTGGATATTTGGATTACTGCTTTGGTTCATTCATTATGTCCCATGACTCATGAATGCTCCATGAGACTTGTGGGAGAGGTGAGGCCTTCACTATTTCTTGATACTCAGGATCATACAATTCAATTCCATCATCTTCAAATCCCTCTTCAAACCAATAAAATTTGAATTTTTCTCATTTTCCAATAGTCATTCTCATGTGATCATACTCCCTAACCTCAAAATCATATGAGAAATTCACCCAATAATCCTCAATTTGTGGAACATGGTGCAAATCAAGAAGATGGAATGTTTTAGGGTTCTCTCGAATGTCAAAATCTGCCCTTGGTGTGTATGAGTAGAGTTTAAAGGAGAAAATGAAGCTTCCAAGTTTGAGGCATCATTTTATTCTTATAGGAGAAGATTCCAAGAAATATAGGAAATGAAACACTTTTCTTCTTATGATTCTTGATTTTTCCATTGATGTGAGCGAGTTTCCTACATAGCTCGAACATCACAATCTTATCATTGAGGTACCTTGGGAGCTTACACAAAGTGAGATAAAACCATGATATATTCTTGATGTATGAGAAGGTTGAGAAATTGAGTGAAAAAGGATCCATACCTCTTGATCAAAGTGAGTAGCTTGAGAAGACAATCTTGATTTAGGATTACCCTCCAACAATCGTATGAAAAACATAGTGAATGCATCATTCACTCTTGAAAAATGGTGGTTTCTCTCCTTGAAGGTCAATTGCAGATATCTTATCATAGGAAAGGGCCTTTTGAGAAATGTTATGAGTGAGGGTCAAGCCTTTGAATGGTCTTGTGCTTGCGAGAGAGTGTAGAAAAGTAGGATGTCATTGAGAACTTCTTGGTTACTTGTAATTGAAGCAATTATTGATGGATGTTGTCATTGATTATCTATCCCCAGTAAATCATTTTTTACCCTTGATAATGATAAGGATGAACTACACCATCCAATCTTGAAAATCCTTCATGGCCTCTTCTCCCATTACCCTCTCAAGTAGGATGATTGCATCAAAATATCCTTCATGAAACTCACTTTTGGATAGAGCTTTCAACATGCGAGATGGATTTCCTTCCCTATTTCAACCATGACCCCAATGCAAGACCTTAGAGGTAGGATTCTATTTTAGACCATTTTCGATGATGCAAATTCCTTCATGATGATGACCATGTTGTTCCATGTCGATATTTTCATACATATGAAATTCCTTTAGAGTGAGCACTGCCAAGTATTGAGTTGTCATCTGCCCTTATGATTCTTGATTCCAGCTCATAGTGATGAGCATCATATTCTAGTACCAATTCCATACTTTGGACAAATATGGGATGACCACCCACAACATACAATCCACTCATGAAAACCTTGTCTTCCATTAGTTCCTGGGACCTTCGAGCATTTGGTTCTTAGATCTTCTAAGTCCTATATGAACAACATCAATTGTCACCCACTCCTAGATATTCTGATACCAGGGCTGAAACAAGATCTAGACCAGAAAACTTGAACTTCATGCTTTAAAAATCAACAAGATGGGAGAAAATGAAGATGATAACAACTTTTTGCAACTAAATCAAAGACTTTCTATTTTTAGCAGGTAGGGTTCAGGAGTTGCTTTTTTGGGAAAAAGTGATTTTTTCTCTGAATTCAATTTTTGAAACCCCTAACATGCTAAAAATACTTTCATTGATGTTTCTTTTTTATTTTTGAAAGTTTCTATTTTTTTTTTTTTTTTTTCACTTTTTTTTTTTTGAGAAAACTACTTGTTTGACCTAGTTTGTCATCTTCATTGTTTTTCAAATGTACTAATGAGAGAACTTACTATTTTTGGTAAGTTTCTATTTTAGTAAGTGAGGGCATTAAATACTTAATATTTTTAAATATACACTTATCCATGTCTATTTGCAACAAAAATGTCTTCATAATTTGACTCATCTCTGAGGACCTCGTGCTCCAAATTTCATTTGATCTATCCACTAAAATGCTTGGAAATTGAAAAAAGCTTCTAAAGCATGAAACTAGGTTTTTTCTATTAAAAATCAAGGTCATCATCACCTTTCAGTAACTATCTTCTTAAAGGCAGCCTAGAATGAGGAACTACTGAGAAAATCTCAATGAAATCTGGTTGTACAGTTTGAGAGTTATGAGTTTTTTATGGTTTTTGCATTCATGGCTGCCATGGGAGAATTTTTATATAGCATGCCTAGTAAAATTTTAGGTTTTTTGAGGTTTTGGATCAGGAAAATGGGGTAGGTACTGGATGAAGAAATGAGGTGAGAAGAAGTTATTTTGAGTTTATAGCTTGACAACAATGTATT
Source organism: Taxus wallichiana var. yunnanensis (assembly GCA_018340775.1). Lineage (NCBI taxonomy): Eukaryota > Viridiplantae > Streptophyta > Pinopsida > Cupressales > Taxaceae > Taxus > Taxus wallichiana. The sequence goes on from CM031235.1 coordinate 684,792,225, forward strand.
TTGGTTAATGGGTGAAGTAAAAGCATGTAATTTAAAATTAGGTTTTAAATTATTTGCTTTGGGAAATTTTTTGTCCCCATTATCCCCTTAGGAATGGGGAAAGTGGGGAAATAAAATTCACCCTCACCTAGGCTTTCCAAGTGTCACTTTGGATTGCATGATGGGAAATGGAGAAAAGTGAGCATTTAACACCTAAGGGGTGGGTTCGGGTCATATGGAAACCTTGATAGGGGCTAGAGTGGGGTGAATTTTCTTGTCCCTTTGTCTCCCTTGGGAATAGGGATAAGAGGGATATAAAAATTTCACCCTCACTGCTTGACAAGTGGCATGAAGATTTGATGAGGAGGAGAGGAGGAAAAGCTAGTTTAAACACTCATGGGCTTAAAAAGGTCGTATGAAAACTAAGAGAAAGGGATAGAGTGGGGAAAATTTTTTATCCCCCCTTCCCCTTAGGAAATGGTATAAGGAGGGAAATAAAATTCCCTCACCCTTGTGTTGACAAGTTTCACCTTCACATTACAAGATGGAGGAGCTAGAGATAGGCCAAGATAAGCCCTTCAGAGTGCTTATCATGGTCATGAAGAACCTAGAGGAAGGGTTGAGGAGGGGAAATTTTTGTCCCCCTATCCCCTTGGGAATGGGGACAAGAGGGACACAAAATTTCACCTCAACCTGGAGGTGACAAGTGTCCTCACCCAAAAATGGCTAAGTATAAGAAACGTACCTCGCGAGAGAGAGACATCTTGAAGATGAGATTTCAAAGCTCAAGAGGTTTTTTTGGTAAATTATTATATGATTTTGACTTCTTAAAACATTCCAAGAATAATGGAGGGGTCTAATTCTTCAATTATCCTTAAAATTTAAAATTTCTCCTTTTTCTTGGGACAAAAGGTGTGTCTACACAAATTGAGCTTCCTAAGAATAAACATGTGTTGTGAAATATTTTATGATTTCATCATGTAGAGGACATAAATGAGAAGCAATATCATATATTATTATGGAACTCAATGCAATACATTGAGAATGAGCCTTGCTTAAATATAAGGAATAACACCAAGAACCACCAAGGTCGTAGATCAAGCCATAAATCAAGGAAATAACTAGTCATCAAAGAACTAGTCAAGACCATATATTTAGGAGAGAACTAGACATCAAGGATCTAGTCAATACCATAGATCAAGGAAAGAACTAGTCAATACCATAGATCAAGGAAAGAACTATACCTAACAACTAGATAATATCTCCTAATATCTAAATAAGATAAAATAAATATCCACACACATAAGTGGGTGAGGATAAATACAATAAAGGTAAATAAAGTACCTAGGTGAACATGAGCTAAGGTAAATACCTACTCTAATATCAAACATTATGAAAAGTTTGTACAAAAACAATACATGAGGACCTCGAAATATCAAGTATGGACATGATATATAGAGGGAAAACTAATCTCAATAGGGGTTCAAGAGGGTTTTTAAGCAATTTTTTGACACTTGGGCTTGGTTTTCATGGTTCAAGTTTGAATTTTTTACCTTGCAAAAATGCATGACAACACCCCCATTTCCTAGTATATATATATATATATATATATATATATATATATATATATACACCTGAAAAACCCGCCACTACAACTGCTCCTAAACCTCTGAAACTTCCCTAAATCTTCCAAAATCAGTTCCATTACTTTCCAAACTCTTCAACACCACCTTCTCATGATTCAGGATTTCATATTAGTCCCTAGAGGATGCACACTTGTCCCTTGTAAAGGCTAAAAATAGCCATTTTAGGCTTACAAAATATTTTCTTTGAAAACTTCACCGAATGAGTCGAATGGCCTTACCAAAACATTTCAAATGAAAGGAACGATAACTAGATCATACCAAGCCAAGAACATAGATGCTAATCAAACACCATGATCTATAAGATGAAAGCAATTCACCAGAATAACTTTACATAAAACCTTTGCAAATAAATGAGAAGCAATATCATATATTATTATGGAACTCAATGCAATACATTGAGAATGAGCCTCTGCTTAAATAGGCAAGGAATAACAATCTAAGAACCACCAAGGTCGTAGATCAAGCCATAAATCAAGGAAATAACTAGTCATCAAAGAACTAGTCAAGACCATATATTTAGGAGAGAACTAGACATCATGATCTACCAATACCATGTATCAAGGAAAGAACTAGTCAATACCATAGATCAAGGAAAGAACTATACCTAACAACTAGATAATATCTCCCAATATCTAAATAAGATAAAATAAATATCCACACAATA